>MU227558.1:392650-430127 GCA_018584345.1 Thuja plicata | reverse complement strand
ACAAATATAAAATTCATAGTCGACACTCTTATATAATAAAATTATAGGTTATCAAAAAACATAATCCAACTCCAATTTCCAGGAGTCCACATCATACTCTCTGAATCATCTTTTATGTGCAGCTGCTCTGTATCATTGTTCTGCTATTGTCTGTCTGTCTTCAAATATCTCTGACTTGTTGTAAACATTAAAAACACAAAATTGATCTTAGGTGGAGGTCACACATACCCTATACTCTCTTCCTCTAAGCTCTCTTGTCTTAACTCATCTATCTTGATCTTTGATACCCAAAATACCTCTCTATCTTTACTTTTGTACTTAGTTAATTTCAGAGTCACCAAAACTCAACTTTATAGGAATCAATTTGCAACCCATATGTGTTTCCATAAATGAAAAAAAAAAATTAATCATAACACACAAAACTAATCACTTTCCAACAATCTCTCCCTTTGCCATTGATGGGAACACTTAACAAAAAAATGACTAAGTGTTCCGACAAAATAAAAACTCTCTCTTTTCTTTATCTTTTTTCTCTCTTCTTCCCTGTTATCTTCCACTTCTCTTTATTCATTTTACTCTTCTCTCTTCTCCCATTCATTTTTCTTCTCTTCTCCCACTTTGACAAAAATGGAAAAGCTGCATACAAAGTATTAGGATTAGTGCTTGGTCACCAGTTTCAGAATATCTTGAAAGGAATCTTCCAAGATATTCACTTTTGTACTCAGTGACTTAAGAAGTAGTTGACTAACATGAATTAGTCCATTCAGTGCAAATTATGCATTCTATGCTTCTTCCAACTCTATAGGCATAGAGTTAGCCAATGAATCTGCAGTCTTCTCTCTACCTGATAGGTGTGCTTCAATTATGGATAGCTTAGGAGTGATTAAAGTATTCAGAAAATTGAATCTTGTCAATACTCTCCATTTATCAATATCCAATACATCTATTTTTGCCAAAATTATTGTTACTTCCTTTTCCAATTCTGTTACAGATTATGAATAGGTTTCACTACTGTCCATCATACTGTTCAAAGTTTCCCTGACCTTGGACATAATATCTTCAATATTCTGAACATGCCTGACAAGATTCATGTAGTAACTAAATAGTTTTCTTCCATGTCCAATGCAACTCTTATAATTTACATTAGTTGTTTTCAAAATTCTCAAGTCCCATGAGATAGACTTGCAAACTTCAGATAGCTTCTTCTCTCAATAGTTCTTTTCTTCCTTCTCCTCTGCAATCTTTATCAAACTCTCATAATAACCATCAAATTCATCAAGTGTTGTCTTCAAATTTTCAATATCATCCCTATGCTCAAAAATAATAGGTACTGGGAACAATTTGTTCATAGTATCAATTTCTCTGGTTATTACTTTAGCCTTTTTATCACTTTTTTCCTTCGATCTTTCCTTGGCTTTAGTGAGTGCAGTAAAATCCAATTTAACTAGCTCATCCACATCCATGAAATCAATATTAACATCTGTTGAATTGTCTTTCTTTTCCAACAATGAGATAGAAGATGTGATTACCTTAGTTTTGGTTTCATCTTTTTCATGTTCTTTCTATCGTTTATCTTGTACTACTTCACTCTATTCTTTCTTCTGCTCTTCTTCCTCAACAATTGTGTTTTCCATACTTCCTGAAAATGGGTCCTTCTCATCATGTGATGTGTCAAGTGTCACAGGCACACCAGAAACATAGAAATTTGGTTGTGTATCAACTTCTCTCTTCTCAACACTTGCCTCAGTTGGTTTCAAACTCTCTCCCATTCCTAAGTGTGTAGGCAATGTAGTTTTAGGAAGTGGAGTCTTCTCAGGAGTAGTGTTTATTAATATCTTCTCCAATGATTTCTAAGTCTCCTTAATGGTTTCATCATACTTTCCTACCATAATTTTCAATATTCTATTTTTAGTTCTCAGTAAAGGTTTCAATTCCTTGAATATTCAGTCCCTTTCTTGCATAGATATCACAGTTAGCATGTTCTCAATTTCCTAATTTCTTTTTGTTTCATCCTCTATCCATGCTTATTGTTTCCTTGTCTCCAATCTCCCATATAGTTCTTCAGGTACACTACATTCAATTTCCAATAGAGTCTTCTTGAAAACAAGTAAATGATTAACTATAATATATTCAATACTAAGTTTATCTATCTCCTCATACCTGTCATAGTATTTGTTTATTGTAACTAGATTCCCTTGTTCAATATCTCTTTTCTCAATCATTCTCATGTCTGGATTCCATATGTGTTTCTCACTTTAAGTTTCTCTCACAGTGTTTCGTTCCTTAGGTGGTGTCTGTCTGCTAGATCTAGTGCTTATTCTAGGAGTAATATTTTCAGCTTGAAATGTTTGTTGTGGTGAAGAGGAGGTGTCTACATTAATGTTTGCAGTAGGTGCAACAATTGTCATCACAACTTTAGGATGTGGAAGGGCTGAAGTACTAGCACCTGCAAATCCTAAAGATCATTCTATCATTTTCCTATTCGCTTCCTTCAACTCTTCCTGTGTCAGTCCTTCCTTAACACTACATTCATGCACAAGGTTGTAAATTTTACTTTTCCTCATACCTCTGGTCTGTTCCTCTCTTACCTTAGCAGATTTCAACTCATAGGTTCCCCATCTTTCTTCAATTGTATCAATCTCAGATGTAAAAATGTGTTCAACTTGCATATTAAGTACTTCTAAACTTACCTCATATCCCATAGAATATCACCATTTCTTCCTTGGTGTGACTTCCTCAAAGCATATGCCATCAGTTTCCACCATGAGATAGATTGTATCCTTGTACTTCTGAACTATGTCATCAGGTATCTTGAATCTATTTTTCATCTTCCTTTGAAGGATTTTGATCATGCCAAATAATTCACCATCAACCCATGTTTGGTTTTGTCTTTTGTAGCTCTTTGAAATCTGAATACCAGTAGGTATCCCTTTTCTCCAACCACTAGGGTGCATTCCTAGGAATTTGTGTTTAATGTGTATGAAAATATGCATCAATAGTGAGCCAAATCTTAAGGTCTTTGATCTATCTTTCTTTATCAGTTTTACCAGCTCCATAAATTTTTGTGTTAACACTTCGCATAGGTTATATTTGACATTTTTTTTCACCATTCTCCATGCCATCACAATAACTCCTACTGATACCAAATTAGGTTGACTATTGTAGTAGAATTTGTAGCCAAGTATCATGGAAATTAGTCTCAAATCTTTCTAAAATATGCCCTTTACATTCATTTATCGCCTATCCCATTTAGAGTGAGTTAGGCTTTCAACTTGCTTCTTCACATGTGCATCATAAATAACATCATAAATAACATCATAAATAACATCCATAAATAAATAACATCATAAATAATGTGTGCGATCTAGAACATCATAAATAACATGTGCATCCATAGCTAGATAATGTAAATACCTCTTTCATGTTGAATTCTAAGTTTTTCGCTTTAATCGATCACACAAGGAAAATGTAGGATAGACTGAATCTGTCTACTCTGTTATCTCCTTAGGTTGCTCTTTGTAAAATAGTAAAGAAATAGATCATCATATGGTTCTTTATACAACGTTAAGTTATAAAAGTTAACTTTACCCAATACTGTCTAGTCAGCTGGAGATGTTGCGATCAAAATATATGCATCGGTTGATGTTGTGCTCTTAATTGTATACTTCATGATGTCATCCATGTTCATACCTAAGCTCACATGATCTCAATCCACAAGTTACAGGGTGGGATATATTCTGATTTCTTTATCCAATTCTCCCCCTAAGGCCATGATCGGCCAATTAGGTCGATTCTGCTTTGCTACCATAAGGAAAAGATCCAGTAGCATCTACTTTCTCTCCCTAAACTAATGTCTCACTTATTTCTTTCATCTTCCATATCTTACCACTATTTTTATCTCCTTCTTTCTTAAAACAACTGTCAAAATCATTCTTCAAATCTACAACACTTTCGCCAATATCATTTCCTCTCTCCTGTGTATTCATAGGAGTTCTTCTGTTGTTAACTCCATTATACTTGCAAAACTTTGCTATATGACTTGGATTATTACATTTGTAACATATAGGAGGTCTTCCTTCCTAATTTACTTATAGATTACACTACTTCTCAATGTGTCCAATGTTATTGTACTTGTAACATGTAGGTTTCACTGTAGGTTCTCTTCCATTGTCTTATCTATATCTAGATTGATTAGGTTTCCTACATTTTGCTTTCTTGTGTCCATATCCATTATAATTAAAACAATAACCAGAAAATGACTTAAAAGAGACATTACCTCTGCAATCTCTTTTTGTGTGTCCAAACTTGTTACAACCAAAGCATCTACATCTAAAAGGTATGATCTTCTCTCTAGGTTCTTCAATAGTAGGTTTTTCAGCATCAATCTTTGCTTCAAATTTCTCTTCCTGATTCTTTGAGAAATCAGCTTCATTGAAGCCAATACTAGTCATATCACCTTTAGGTTTCTGTCTGTCTCTTTCCTCATGGATCAAGCTACTGGTGTGAAGTTTCTCAATCTATTTCTTTGCCTCTACAAGTTCACCTTTTAGGATCTTATTGTATTTCTCCATTTCTAGATAATTTTTCTTGTATTTGTCATCCTCATTCTTCATTTGTTCTAATGCACTATTCAAGGTTTCTTTAGTCTTCTTCTTAGCATCCTTTTGTATTTGAATCTCTTTCGTCATAGCTTCATTCTCAAGTTTCAAAGTTTCATTTTCTTCTTCAAGTTGCTTCATCTGATCTGAATTGTCTTTATCTGAATCTTCTTTTACCTAAAACACAAGATCTTGTCTCTAATTTTTGGAAAGTTCAAGCTAGTCTCTGAGTTTCTTTATAAAATTTTCAGCTCTTCACATGTTCAATCTCAATTCTCCATTCCCTATTTTTCTTTTTCAAGGTCTTCTAGTGCAACATCAAATTTTTCTTGCAAAATGTCCAAATCCATTATGATCTCCCTTAAGTTGTTAGACTTTCTCTCCAAGGGCCAAAAGATCTGATACCAATTATTACGATTAGGTAATACTAAGAGCAGGGAGTGAATCAATATTACAGCACTTGTAAAAAATTTTCATCCAATTAAAAATTAACCATATAATTGTAGAAAAGAAAAGAACACAGGAAAATAGCACATTAGTCATAACACAATAATTTTATTGTCGAGGAAACTTTGGCCAAGGGAAAACCCGATTGGGGATGGTACCCAAAAGCATGAAATAAAGTTTAGTGTCCTTGTTAGGAGACCTAGCCCTATTAGGAGCTGAATATTACATAGTACACTTCCTTGTTAAAGGCATACAACACCCTTGTAGGGGCCAAATGAGCTTATAACTCTTACAATGTAATTCTATTACAAAATGTTCACAATAATGAACAAAACAAGCATCTCTAATGCTTAGATAGTTCTTGTTCATATCTCATCAATGATCTCTATTATCCACCACTCTTCCATTCATATCATCCATCCATCTGTCACTTCACATCTATATCTTCACTCAACAAAAATATCTCCATATATATATATATATATATATATATATATATATATTCTTTACCATCTCGACTCTCAATACAAAATACATTTAATAAAATAAATATCAAATGCATAGTCGACTCTCTTGCATAATCATAGTATAGGTTATCAACAACCATAACCCAACTATGATTTCTAGGAGTCCACGTCATACTCTCTAAATCATCACTTCAATCCAGCTGCTTGGTATCACTATTCTATTGTTGTCTGTGTGTCTTAAAATCTCTCTAACTTGTTGTAAATATTATCAAAAAAAATTGATCTTATGTGGAGGTGACACATACCTCATACTATCTTCCTCTAATTTTTCTTGTCTTAACTCATCGATCTCGATCTTTGATACCCAAAATACCTATGTATCTCTGCTTCTATACTTAGTCCATTTAAGAGTCACCAAAACTCAACTTTATAGGAATCGATCTATAACCCAGTTGTGTTTCCATAAATGAAAACCAAGAAGTGAATCATAACACACAAAATTTTCTCACTTTCCAACAAGGGTTTCCTCAACAATAAAGGATTATGTTATTGTTTTTCCATTTACTCTGTTATCATTTGGATTAAAGTTTTGCTTTATAAAGTTTAAAGTTTAATAATTTTTCTCACAACTGTTTCACCCCCCTCTTAGCTACATTGATGGACTATTATTCCTAACAATTGGTATCAGAGATATTGGTCCTTAGAGAGAAATCTTAACAACTTGAGGTGATCTCGAAGATGGCTTACTCTAGGAAGGATAGTCCAAAATTTGATCCTGAAAACTTTGACGGTTGGAAGAACAAGATGAGAACACATTTGCTATGTTTAGGAATTGACTATTGGATGATCACTATAAGAAAGGAATGGATGAAAGCTAAGGATGAACTTGATAAAGATACTCAAGATGGAAATAATTTATTCTAATGTAACATGGTTGCAAGAAAAGAATTTATCAATGCACTTTCTCAAGGGTAATTCACAGAGGTAAAATATTTAGATTATGCACATGAAATTTGGACAATATTGGCAGCACTTTATGAAGGAGATAAGTTTACAAAGTAGAAAAAGTTATAGAACTGGAAGAAAAATATGGAAACATTGAAAATGAGAGATGATGATAACATTAGAGCATATGCACATAGAGTTACTAAAGTTGTTACTAGCATCAAGAACTCTGGAGGTACTTATAGTGAGGAAGAAGTGATTGTGAATATTATCAGATCCCTGACACCTATATAAAAAAAAAGTACAAGCTATAGAAGAGATTATACCTTTGACAACAAACTTCAATAGAGAAATATTGATTTGTAAACTAAGTAAATTTGAGGTTGCAAAACTAGGATATTCTCTACCTAAGGTTGAGTTAGCATTTAAGGAGACTATGCATAGAATCAAAAAGACCTTACCAGGAATTGCGAGCACCAGCAGTAGTGACTTACAAGAAAAACTTGGAGAATATGCCAATGAATGGGCACACATAAAGGAAGAAGAAATAAAGATAGATAAAGTTGTGGCCCTAATCTCTATAAATGAAAAGAGCTCGGTAAGGGTAAATTTCAAGGAAAGTTACATTTGAAATGTATTTCATGCAACAAGATAGGTCATTTTGCATCCCGATATCCTACAAGGGTTCCAAAGCATAAAGGTCTAAGTATTCAAAGGAAAAGGAATATTATTATGCTAGTGAAGGTGTTTATGATGATGAAGGTATTAACTATGATGAGATTGGATTAATCGCTATTAAGGATGATGAACCTATACATGAAGAAAGAGCCTTAGTATCTTGTGTTGAAAATAAATGTTAATGGGTTATAGATAGTGGTTGTTCACATCATATGACTGGAGATAAAAATAAGTTTGTCAAATTGAAAAGGTATGATTGTGGTGTTGTAAGATCTAGTGAAAATACTCCTAAGCTTATAAATGGATTTGGATCTATCTCTCTGGATGGAAAAATTAATACTACAAATGTGTTTCTTGTTGATGGACTTAAGCATAATTTGGATAGTGTTGGACAACTAGTGGACAAGGGTTATCAATTGAAATTCATTGATGGAAAATTTTCTATCAAAAGTACAAGTTAGGGGACTTGATCACATCTGGTACTAAATCCTTAGGTAATGTATTTGAATTGAATACATATGACACTTCCTATTTTTTTGCAAAGGTTAATGACAATTGGTTATGGCATTGAATATTTGGTCATGTTAACTTTGATAATATTATGAAGGCAAGTATGACTAATTTAGTAAGAGATCTACCTAATATTGTGAAACCATCTAACATTGTGTGTAGAGAGTGTGTTATGGTGAAGCAGACTAGAAGTAGGTTTAAAAGAAAATATTACTCAATGAAAGGGAAGTTGGATCTGGTACATACAAATCTCTGTGGTCCTACAAGAACAAGATCTTACTATGGTGAAAGGTATTTTATACTTTTTGTTGATGACTTTTCTAGGATGTTGTGGGTTACATATTTGAGAGAGAAATTTGAGGCATTTAACAAATTCAATATATTCAAAGAAAAATTTGTGAATGAATCAGGCTTGAAGATAAAATGTTTGAGATCAAATAGATGTGGTGAGTTTACTTCAGACTTGTTTAATACCTACTGTGAAGAGCATGGAATATACAGAAAAAAATTTGGTCTAGGACACCACAACAGAATGGGATAGTTGAGCAGAGGAACATAACAATATTAGATGCTTCTAGAACAATGTTTCTCAAAGGAAATGTATCAGATGTTCATTGGAGAGAAGTTGTCGGTATGACTGTGTACACCTTCAATAGAATTCAGATCAGAGAAGGTACAAGTAAGTCTCCTTATGAATTATGGTTTAATCATACTTCTACTATAAAATATTTCAAAATATTTGGAAGTAAATGCTATATCATAAGAGATGATGAGATAGGGAAGTTTGATTCTAGAGGTGATGAAGGTGTCTTCCTTGGTTATTATACTAAGAGAAAGGCCTATAAATGTTTCAATCTAAGATTGAGGAAGATGATTGAAATTACTAATGTGACGATAGATAAAAGGTTTAAGATTCAAGAGAGAATATATGACTTTGGTGAGATTGGAGAGATTAAGGAGGTCACTGTTGATCTTGAAGAACCTTTGGAGATTGATAATGAGATTGAAGTTTGTCAAGATGAACCAAATGAGCTTACTGAAACTCCTAAGACTATGAGGTATGTTAAGAAGAACCATCATGAAGATCAAATCATTGGTGATGCAAATAGAGGAATGATGAAAATATCAAAATCAAGAGATGAAATTTGTTTGATTTCTCAAGTTGAATCAAAATGTATTGATGAGGCATGTAGAGATGAATCTTGGACTAAAGTTATGCAGGAAGAATTAGAACATATAAATAAAAGAAAAACTTTGGAACTGGTTCCAAGGCCTAAAAAATGAATTTTATAGGAAATAAGTGGGTTTTCAGAAACAAAATGGATGAGGAAGGAATAACGGTAAGAAATAAGGCTACAGTGGTTTGTAAAGGCTACTCACAACAAGAAGGCATAGACTTTGAAGAAACATTTGCTCATGTGTCTAGGTTGGAAGTAGTGAGATTATTTATTATGTATGCTTCACATGAAGACTTTAAGGTATATCATATATATGGATGTGAAATCTACATTTTTGAATGAAGATATGGAGGAAGAGGTATTGATAGAGAAAACTAAGGGTTTTTTTTTGACAAAAGATGAAGACATGGTTTGCAAGTTCAAGAAAGCATTCTATGGACTGAAACAAGCATTGAGAGCATGACATGCAAGACTAGACAACTATCTACTTCATCTTGGTTTCAGAAAAGGTAATGCAGACAGTATTCTATAATTAAGAGCTGGTGAAGATGGAATTTTAATCATATAAGATTTTGTTGATGATATCATTTTTAGAGGTAATTGTTAGGAATAACAGTCCACAAGACAACTGAGAGGGGGGGTGAATCAGTTGTAGTATAGATTATTAAACTTTAAACTTTATCAACCATAGCAACAAATGTAAATAATAACACAGTAATAGAAAACACACTATATCACAAGATTTATTGTCGAGGAAACCTTGTTAAAGGTAAAACCTTGGTGGGAATTAACACCTAAAAAAAATGCACTGAGAGTATAGTATCCCTGTTAAAAGATATTAGCCCTGTTAGGAGCTTGTTACAACATTACAGTACATAGTCCTAGTTAGGAGATAGACCCTGTTAGGAGTCAAAGGAAATAGTAGGCTCAATTCCAAGGCACACTGCCCAAAGAAGGTTAAATCCACCCTCAAGGATTCACAATCCACATCAAGTGTATATAGAAAATACACAATCTAGTGAACTATCTGATAGCAACTATCTTTGTGTGATAAGTTCCAATGAACTATCAACACTGCTCTCTCTCCAGCAATCAAGCTTTGTAGCTTCAATAATATCTTTTATTCTCTTTCTCTACCACACTTTTCACAAATGAAAAGATCAGTCATATATACCCTTTTAAAATAACCCATTAGCTCAGCAAGTTAAGCTTTCCTAATACATAATTAACTAGGTCAGCCAATTAAGGCTTCCCATCATACAAATAATTACAAAAGCCCTTGCTAAGATACACATGGTACCTATTAAAAGTATACAACATTTACAATTCATCACAAATACTTACAGATCTGCAATCCACTCTCATAATTAATTTCCAAATGTTACAAGTCTGAAGTCAGGCAGGAAATAGGTCTTCTCCAGAACACATGCCACATTTGATGTCATCAGTACCCAAAATGAAATCAAAATCAACCCATTTCACTATCATATGTCAGATCTCTATCCTTAATCTTGCAAGTTCTAAAACATCTTCCTTAGTAATACATACCCAAAACATAAAGACCTTCTCTGTCCAGAATCACAATTGCAGTCCAGAAAAATAGTCTTCACCAAATGAACTGTAGCATCCACATATTGTAACATAAATTCAAGTGACCTTAGGAGTAAGGTCAGAACTTATCCTTCTTCATAAATCCAACTTTGATCCTTTTGAATCATCCGTAAAGTGTCCATACACTCATTCCAGTTAAGTAGTTAGTCTATCTTCTCCATAGAAATATATGTTGACATCAGTCACGAAACATGAATATCAACAACTTGATATGTAACCAAAACTGATATCATCCAACAATCTCCCCCTTTGGAAATGATGGCAACATATGGGAAAATCCATATGCATCAACCCAAAAGTACTCTCTCTCAATACAATCTTCTCAATATCCTCAACATAAATTTCCCAAAATAGTAGGGATTTTCTCATAGATTCATTCCCACTTTGGCAGCAATGGAAAAGGGTACCATAATTCATCTGTAGTCTTTATTAGTTTTTTCAAATCTTCATGTCCGATCAGGTGCAAGATCACCCAAATGTTCTCCATAGTGTTCTCATGTGATGACTCCCCCTAAGGAGTAGATCCATACATCAAGTCCAGAGAATAATATAGCTCTAAGATCTACTAGACTAATACATATCTACATCATTTTAATTACTACTGGGAGGGGCCATCACCCCAAGTATACCTCTGAGGTATTCAAATGCATATTTTGGCAAAGGTTTAGTAAATATATCTACTATATGTTCCTTTGTGCTTATGTACTCCAGTTTAATCTCCTTAGCAGCTACCTTATCCCTCAAGAAATGATACCTGATAGAAATATATTTACTCTTTGAGTGCATTGCAGGATTCTTGGACATGTTTACTATACTTGTGTTATCACAATGAATAACCATTGGCTCCTTGAAAATTATTACAATATCTTCCAACATTTATTTCATCCAAACAACTTATGTACAATTAATTGTAGCAGCTACATATACTGATTCAACAGTAGATTGAGCAATACAATTTTTCTTCTTGCTTAACCAGGAAACCAATCTCTTCCCAAGGAAAAATGCACCACCACTTGTACTCTTTCTTTCATCCACATTACCTTCCCAATCAACATCAGTAAAAGAATGCAAAGTAAAATCACCAAATTTTTCATACCATAATCCATACTCTATTGTTCCTTTCAGCTATTTGAAAATTCTTTTCACAGCAGAAAAGTGTGTTTCTTTAGGATCTGCCTGATATCTAGCCACAATTCCAACTGCATTGGTAATATCTGGTCTAGTGTGTTTCAAATATTGTAGACCTCCAATCATTGACCTGTACTCTGTATGCCCAACACTTTTAGTCTCATCACTTTTAGTTAGTTTGTTCCCTGTTATCATGGGTGTACCAACAAGTTTACAATCTTCCATTCCAAATTTCCTCAACATTTCCTTGAAGTACTTGGTCTGAGATATAAATATGCCATTCTTACTCTAATTAATTTGCAAACCAAGAAAAATTTTCATATCACCAATTATTGACATCTCAAACTCATTCTCCATTTCTTTAGCAAAATTCTTACTCATTTTGTCATTTCCTCCAAAAATGATATCATCAACAAAAACTTATATAATTAACTTTCCATCTTCATCAGTTCTTAAATACAAATTAATATCTGCATTACCTTTTCTGAAACCAAGATGAAGTAAATGTCAATCCAGTCTTGCATACCATGCCCTTGGTGCTTGTTTTAGTCCATACAGTGCCTTCTTCAATCTGAAAACCATGTTTTCACCATCTATTATAGGAAAACCATCAGGTTTCTCAATGTACTCTTCTTCTTCTAGGTCACCATTCAAGAATGCAGATTTCACATTCATCTGATACACTTTGAAGTCTTTATGTGAAACATAAGCAAGGAATAGTCTCACAGCTTCCAGTCTAGGAACAAGTGCAAATATTTCTTCGTAGTCTATGCCATCTTGTTGTGAGTAGCCTTTACATACCAGTGTAGCCTTATTTCTTACCACTATTCTTTCCTCATCCATTTTGTTTCTGAAACCCCACTTAGTTCCAATCACATTCTTGTTTTTAGGTCTTGGAACCAACTCCCAAGTATTGTTCTTCTTTATCTTCTCTAGTCCTTCTTCCATGGCTTTAGTCCAAGATTCATCTTTACATGCTTCATGAGTAGTCTTGGATTTAGCTTGAGAAATCAAACAGATCTCATCTCTAACTTTAGATCTAGACATCATGTCTTTGCTTTCATCACCAATAATTTAATCTTCGAGATGGTTTTTCTTGACATACCTTGGAGTCTTCAACGTCTCAGTAGCTTTAGCCTATTCTTCTTTTTTTGTCTCATATTCAATCATCAAGGGTTCTTCAGGTTCAGAAGAAACTTCTCTTGTTTTTGTTATCTGACCACAATCATACATTCTTTCCTAAATTTGAAATTTCTCATCTATCCTCACATTGGCACTTTCAATTAGTTTTCTCAATCTCAGATTCAAACATTTATATGCTTTACTCTTAGTATAATAACCAAGAAAGATTCCTTCATCACTTCTAGCATCAAATTTGCCTATCTCATCATCTCTCTTGATATAGCATTTACTACCAAATATTCTAAAATATTTCACAGTAGGTGTATGATCAAACCATAATTCATAAGGGGTTTTATTTGTACCTTCTCTGATCTGAATTCTATTTAGTATGTACACAGTAGTGCCAACTTCTTCTCTCCAATGAACATGTGATACATTTCCTTCTAGCAGCATAGTCCTAGCAACATCTAAGATAGTTCTATTTCTTCACTCTGCTATCCCATTCTGTTGTGGAGTTCTAGAAGCTGAAGGCTGTCTATGTATTCCATTTTCTTCACAATATGTGTTAAACAGTTCTTATGTAAATTATCCTCCTCTGTCTGATCTCAAACATTTCATCTTTAAACCAAATTCATTCTCAAATTTTGATTTGAACAATTTGAATTTGTCAAATGCCTCATATTTCTCTCTCAAATATGTAATCCACATCATTCTAGAAAATTCATCAATAAATAGTATAAAATACCTCTCACCATAGTATGATCTTGTTCTTGTAGGGCCACACAAATCTGTATGCACCAGATCCAATTTCCCTTTTGCCGAATGGGCTTTTCTTTTGAAAGTGCTTCTATTCTTTTTCCCCATAACACATTCTCTATACATAGTGTTAGATGGCTTAACAATTTTAGGTAGATCTCTTACTTCTTTTTTCATACTTTCCTTCACAATGTTGTCAAAATTAACATGAAAAAATCTTATGTGCCATAACCAGCTGTCATCAATCTTTGCAATAAAACAAGTAGCTTCAGATGTGTTTAGTTCAAATACATTACCTCTAGATTTAGTACCAGATGCTATCGAGTCTCATGTTTTACTCTTGATAGAACATTTCCCATTGAAGGTCAGTTGATAACCCTTGTCCACTAGCTGTCCAACACTCAACAAATTATGCTTGAGTCCATCAACAAGTAGTACATTGTCAGTGTTAGTCTTACCATCCAATGAGATAGATCCAACCCCAATAATAAGTTTAGGAGTATTGTCACAAAATCTAACAACATCGCCATCATGCTTCTTCAAACTTACAAATTTTTTTTTATCTCCAGTCATATGATGTGAACAACCACTATCTATGACCCATTTAGATTTATCATCAACTTGAGATACTAATGCTTTTTCCTCATGCATATGTTCATCATCCTTAATAACAATGAATCCAATTTCATCAATTTTATCATCCTCATCATAAGATATTCCTTCACTAGCATAATAGCATTCCTTATCCTTTGAGAACTTAGACTTGAAACACTTAGGTTTGTGCTTTGGAATTCTTGTAGGACATCTAGATGAAAAATTGCTGATCTTATTACATGAAAAACATTTCAAAGGTAATTTGCCTTCAAACTTACCATTACCTCTCTTTTCTCTTCTGGCAATCATTGCAACAATTTCATTTAGCTTCCTTTCTTCTTCATGTATATATTCCCATTCACCAACATAGGCTCCAAGTTCTTCTCTCAGATCATTACTTCTTGTGCTTGCATTTCCACCTAAGGTCTTCTTGTTCTTGTGCACAGTTGCTTTGAATACTGACTCAACTTTAGGTAAAGTGTCTCCCAATTTTTCTGCCTCAAATGTAGTAAGTTGGCCAATCAATATCTCTCTGGTGAAGTTTGGTTTCAAAGGTATTATCTCCTCTATAGCCTGAACCTTGGTTCTATATGAAGATGTCAAAGATCTCAGTATCTTTGCAATTACTTCTTCTTCAGTATAATTTCCTCCAGAGTTCCTAATAACAGTCACCACCTTAGTAATTCTTTATGCATATGCTGTGATGTTCTCATCTTCTCTCATCTTTAATTATTTCATCTTTGTCTTCCAATTTTGTAACTTTTCTTTCTTTGTAAATTTGTCTCCAACATATAGTGCTTCAAGTCTTGTCCAGATTTCATGTGCAGAATCCAAGTCCTTTACTTCAGTGAATTCTCCTTCTGATAGAGCATTGATTAAAGATTCCCTTGCAACCATATTACATGAAAATATCTTATTTTCATCTTCAGTGGCCTTCTCTAATTCATCCTAACTAGCTAACTTTTATTTCTTATTTATTATCATCTAGTAGTCAATTCCTAGACACATCAGATTCATTCTCATCTTATTCGTCCAACTGTCAAAGTTTTCTGGGTTAAACTTCAGACTATCCTTCCTATAGTAAGTCATCATCAAGATCACCTCAAGTTGTTAAACTTTCTCTTTGAGGACTAGTAGCTCTGATACCAATTGTTAGGAATAACAGTCCACAAGACAACTGAGAGGGGGGGTGAATCATTTGTAGTATAGATTATTAAACTTTAAACTTTATCAACCATATCAGAAAATGTAAATAATAACACAGTAATAGACAACACCATAACACAATATTTTTTGTCAAGGAAACCCTGTTAAAGGTAAATCTCTAGTGGGAATTAACACCCACAAAAAATGTAATGAGAGTATAGTATCCCTGTTAAAAGATATTAGCCCTGTTAGGAGCTTGTTACAACATTATAGTACACAGTCCCTATTAGTAGACAAACCTTGTTAGGAGTCAAAGAAAATAGTAGGCTCACTGCCAAGGAACACTGCCCAAAGAAGGTTAAATCCACCCTTAAGGATTCACAATCCGCATCAAGTGTATACAACAAATACACAATCCAGTGAACTATCTGATAACAACTATATTTGCTTGATCAGTTCCAATGAAGTATCAACACTTCTCTCTATCTAGCAGTCAATCTGAGTAGCTTCAAAAATCTCTTCTCTTCTCTTTCTCTACCATGATTTTCACAAATGAAAAGATCACTCATATATACCCATTTACAATAACCTATTAGATCGGCCAGTTAAGCTTTCCTAATACATAATTAACAAGGTCAGCCAATTAAGGCTTCCCTTCATACAAATAATTACATAAGCCCTTTCTAAGATACACATGGTACCTATAACAAGTATGCAACATTTACAATTCATCACAAATACTTCTAGATCTGCAATCCACTCTCATAATTAATTTCCACAAGTCTAAATTCTAAAGTCGGCCAGGAAATAGGTCTTCTCTAGAACACATGCCACAAGTGATGTCATCAGTACCCAAACTAAAATCAAACTCAACCCATTTCACTTTAATATGTCATCTCTCTATCTATAATCTTGCAAATTCTGAAACATCTTCCTCAGTAAGATATACCCAAAATACAGAGACCTTCTCTGTCTAGAATCACAGTTGTAGTCCAGAACAATAGTCTTCACCAAATGAACTGTAACATCCACATAATGTAACATAAAGTCAAGAGACCTTAGGAGTAAGGTTAGAACTCAGCCTTCTACATAAATCCAACTTCAATCCTTCTGAATCATCCATATAGTGTTCATACACTGGTTCTAGTTAAGTAGTTAGTCTATCTTCTCCATAGAAATATATGTTGACATCAGTGACAAAACATGAATATCAACTACATGATCAATAACCAAAACTGATATCATCCAACAGTAATGATGAATGAGTAAAAATTTCTCTAAAGAGATAGAAAATGAATTTGAAATGTCAACGATTGGTGAGATGAAAATATTCCTTGGTTTGAAAATTAATCAGAACCAAAATGGTATTTTATATCTCAGACCAAGTATCTTAAGGAAATGTTGAAGAAATTTGTAATGGAAGATTGTAAACTTGTTGGGACACCCATGGTGGATGGTTATAAACTTACTAATAATGATGAAACTCAGAGTGTTTTTAGACAAAGTATTGGTCAATTATTGGAGGTATACAATATCTAACTCACACCAGACTAGATATTTCCAATGGAGTTGGAATTGTGGTAAGATATCAAGAAGATCCTAAAGAGACACACCTTGCTGCTGTCAAAAGAATTTTTAGATACTTGAAAGGAACAATAGAATATGGATTGTGGTATGAAAAATATGATGAATTTATTTTACATGTGTATACTATTGTAGACTGGGTAGGTAGTGTGGATGATAGAAACAATGCAAGTGGAGGAGCATTTTTCCATGGAAGAAGGATGGTTTCATGGTAAATTAAGAAGTAGGATTGTATAGCTCAGTCTACTACTAAATCTAAGTATGTTGTTTCTACTATAAACTATACAAAAATATTTTGGATGAAAGAAATGTTGAAGGACATTGGAATAATTTTTGAAGAGCCAGTGGTTATCTATTGTGATAACACTAGCACAGTGAATATATCAAAAAACATTGTAATGCATTCATAGACTAAACACATTTCTATTAATTATCATTTCTTGAGAGACAAGATAGTAGAGAAGGAGATCAGATTGGAGTATGTTAGCATAAAAGAACAAATACTAGATACATTTTTAAAAAAATACCAAAAGATTCTTTTGAGTATCTCAAAAGCATACTTGGGATGAGAGCCCCTCCCTGTGGTAATTAATTAATGCAGAAATCCATCAGTCCAGTAGCTTTCAGAGCGATATCATTTTTAGTACTTGATGTATGGATCTACACCTTAGGGGGAATGATCCCAGGAACACTTTAGCACATATTTGGGTGATTTTACAAATGGTTGTTATAGACATGAAGATTTGAAAAAGATGCACCTTGTAGAAGAATGAAGAAGAGTTATGGAACCCATTTTTATTTTTGTCAAAGGGGCAGAGTTTCTATGCAAAAATCACTACTATTTTAGGGATAGTTAGGTTGAGGATATTGAGAATATTGCACGTTTGGGTTGATGGATTTTCCCATATGTTACCATCAATTGCAAAGGGGGATATTTTTGGTTTTTTTTGGAATTGGCTACTACTGATACTATGAGCATTCTTTTTTTGTCACTGATGTCAACATATATTTGTGTTGAGGAAGAACAAACTGGTTGTTACTATTGTATGATGACTGAAAAAAGTGTACGGATACTCTACGGATGAATGAAAATGAAAAAAGATGAGGACATGTAGAAGGATGTATGGTGATATTATAGCTAAGGTCTCTTGTATTAATATCTCATATTGGATGAGTTATAGATGTTTTGGTGAATACTAGATATTTGACTGTAAGAGTGATGTTTGACAAAAAGAGTCTCAGTGTTTTGAGTATATCTTACATGCGATGATGATTCAAGTTTTATGAGATTAAGGGATGATAGAAGACATGTTAAGTAATGTTTTTTATGGGTTGCAAGTCATATGATTGTTGGGGATGTTAGTTTTGGCATGTATTCTAGAGGAGACCTATTTGGGACTGACTTCATATATGTAGCGTGTATTGTGGATTACGAGCATGGATTACAGATCTTGGATTATATCTGATGGATTGTAATTGATAGTCACTTGTTGTAGGTACCATGTGTATCTTAGAAAGGGGTTATATAATTATTTATATATTGGAAAAGCCTAACTTGCCAACCTAATTCAATTATTGTAATAGGGTATATCAGAGATCTTTTCTTTTGAAAAGATGTGTGTGTGTGTGTGTGTGTGTGTGTGTGTGTGTTTATGTACTGAAGAGGAAAATTAAGAGACAGACAAGTGTGGAATTTGTGAGCTTGATTGTCTGCTAGATTTAGAGTAGAGGATATGATTATGAAACTTCATTTGAACTAACCCAGAAAAGACAGTTTCTATCAGAATAGTTCACTGGATTGTATATTTTCTATATAAACTTGTGTTTCATACTCTAATTCCTTGCGGGTGGCTTTAACCTTCTTTAGGTAGTGTGCCTAGGCAGTGAGACCACTATTGTTCTTTACTCCCATTAGGGTCTATCCTTTAAATGAGACTGTATACTTTTATTCTTTAATAAGATCCTAACATGGCTAAATATTTTAACATGGATACTATACTCTCAGTACATTATTTGTGGGTGATAATTCCCACCGGGGTTTTACCTTTAACAGGGTTTCCTCGACAACAAAGAATTGTCTTAGTCTGTTGGCATTTACTCTGTTATCATTTGGATTAAAGTTTTGGTTTATAAAGTTTAAGTTTTAATAATGTTTATCACAACTAATTCACCCCCCCTCTAAGTTGTGTGGTGGACTATTATTCATAACAAAAAAATCTGTATGTATAATATCACACAATACGTCATCATGGTAGTTTACAATTTTGAGGTTTACTAGACATTGTTCATTTACCAAAGTCTTAAGGTCCTTCTGTAACCATACAATTGACTAGAGTTATGGATTCTTCCTTCTCTCTAACTTCAATTTATAAATTATTTCCTCTAGAAAAAATTATGAATACTAACTCCATTTATAATCATATTTCATATCTTAACATAACACTTACATATTGTGTGCAACAAATTCTTCCTATGGTTGGGTTTCTTCTCATCATTTAGAAAGGTTCTTCTAGTAACAAGGACCTCTCCCCTTTTAGCATCTTCAAAATGTGAAGACTCAACATCCTCATCTACATATGCAACTCGTGCATGGTATTCTGGTTACTTATTTTTCCTCCCTTGATGTTGGAGACACACATAAGCTTGATTTGCTTCTCTTCTCTAGAAACATGTTCCACAAAAACCTCTTGTTCCTAGTCCTCACCCTCTTCCTCTTCCCCTTTGATCTCCATTATGTTTATTGTGAGGACAATAGGAATTATTTACCCTCTTATTCTAATTTCTACTAGAGTCATCATTCCTCTTCTAATCTTCATTTAAGCCTCCATAAGACTATCCACTTGGCTTTCCACCACAACCTCTTCCATTTTTCTTTCCCTCAAACTTGTTGTTCAGTTTATCTTCTACATTCAAAGAAAATTGATATGAATATTCAATGATAGACATTCTTACCATTATCAAATATTCTTGGATACTCAACCTAAACCCATTTATGTAATGGGCAAACTTCTCCTTGTTGGCTTCAAAATGACATGTTTTTATGAGGACTTGATATAATTCTTGTATATACACATGGACAAAATTTCCTTCTTTCTTCAATCCTTGCATTTTCTTTAGCAAATCAAGATCATAGTTAACATGAATTAGGTGTCTCTTTAATTTTTCCACCATCTGATCCCATCTTGTTATCTTCTCATTCCCTCTCCTTTTTCTCTCCAACTAAACCTCTTTCCACAAAATTTATGCAACACCTTTCAGATTGGCCTTTCTGAATCTAACCCTCTCATGATATTCTATTTTCTCAAAATCAAATTATTATTCCATATCATTGATCCAAATGATCAACTTTTGTAGATTAAGATTTCCAAAACAAGTAGAAACTTTAATTTTTGGTCTCTTTCCAATCTTAGAAATGACCCTTAGAAACCTAGCTTCATTATAATCCCTAGTCATTTCTCATTTTTTTTCAAGTTGTCCCTCCTCTTCATATTTATCATCACTTTCATCTCTTTCCCTAATATTGTCTAAGATATGTAGCTCCTCTTGTAGTTCACTTATCTCTAGAGGGCTCTAAAAACCTCTTTTATCACATTTGTAATTCTTATACTATGGTTCCTTCATGGAGGCATTTTTTTCTCTAAGGAATATAACTACAATATTGGTAGAAACTGTTGGTGTTTAAAACTTTTACATTATGAAAGCAATCAATAAACCCTGAGACTATTATTAGAAATGGTTAACTCCAAGTATGAGAGCTCAGTAGGGTAATCAGACTAACTATAGGATAAAACTGTCCTCTACTCTTCTAGATCTGTAAAACCAAGGCAAGTGCACCTAATCTAGTCAGATATTCAACTTTTCACAACTTTTTACACTCTAGATTTCAACAATAGATAAATGGTAAGAAAGTATGAAATGATAACCACTCATTCAGTGAATCTTCACTACCATGTAGGACACACAACCAAAAACCACAAAACTTATAAGGACTGAAATGGTTTTGATGTTTTTGGTAGGGCAGAATATAGCCAAATCTATTTAGACATGTATCAAAGTAGAAGATACTAATTACTGATCAATACTTTATCCATTGGGAAATGTTTTTAGTTCAAATACAGAATTTCTTGGCTAAACAATTGTCTTATAAACCCATAGCATTGGACTGCTATTACAGGATTGAACACCCTAAATGGAAACTAAGTAGATTATTTAGTCTCATTTAATTATCAACCAGGGATGTAAATTTGGAAAGGTATTTGCAAAGTACATGCTTCAAACCTTCTTGATTCTCATGGCTAATCCTATGGAATTGAAATACATTAAGCTTTAGGAATATATACTATCTCAAGTAAATGTGTTTTCTCTAAGAAAATAGTAATCACAAATGGGGGTTACTCTACTTGTCTATGCTGCAGGAACAGTCCACCAGTTCTATTACCAGTGGCTACAGAAACAATAGAGTTCTAGCTACTTCTTAATGAATAAGAAAATAACATCTAATCTAATAAAGTGATTCACTCACCAAGTGGGCCCCCTTGGATGAGTGAATAGAAATGCAATTAAGATAAGAGACTGAAACTCAAATTATGCACTCTATTCATTCATGGAGAAAATGTACTTGGAAAGTATAACAATATGACAATATCAACTTCTATTCCAGAAATTATATCAACTAACTCGTGACTCCTAAGAGTTACAAAAGTTAGATTATTTAAAGAGAAACTACACTACTCCCTAAATCCAGGATCACTCCATTAATGAGGATCACTAATGGATACAAAGTGTTCATAATAGAAAATATCAAACAACAAGAGTAAGTCTTCAAGTTCCTCCATGAATATAGCATGTAGTGGTTCTAGATCTACATGCAGTGTTTAATCAGGAACTAAATTGACTTGTTCCTCCATGAAAGTCCAAGGGCACACCCTTCTTCAATCGCTTACTTAATTCCTTTGTTTATGTTGGCACTTCTATAGGCAACAACTATCATTGACTCCTTCAACACCACGCTAGTATTCTTGAATGTGCCATGACTTGATCCCTACAAAATGGTCAGCATACACAACTTCCAACACATAAATATATTTTATCATTTATTTCTAAGAAAGAATTATTAGTTTCCATTTGATACTCTTGCACAGTATTTGGCTACAAGAAGGAGACTACCCATGAACATAGCATAGGAGATAGGATTATCTATTTAGCATGCAACTACTTATATCCTGCAACTTCCATCCATCAGTTCCAAGCAAAATACATCATATTCTTACCATACATTTTACCTACTTATGTCTTTACATATAAAATATACATATAAAACAATAAGTTTAAAGTCTCTATTTTGAACGTAAACTGCTGAAAAAGAAAGTAAGAAACATAAAAAAGATGGCCTTTTAAGAGGCTCATCATTCCCCCGAACTACACTATTGCTAATCCCTAGCAATCATGAAATTACGGAACCTAGCCCTAAGCCTCAAGTCACTAGCAGTCTTCTCACCTAGTTCATCAACAACATAGTTGAAATATCCATGGTTTTCCCAAAGTCTATCCCACCTCTGTCTTTCCTGAATCATATCATGATCTTTTGTGCTCTCATTTACTGGTAGTAAAGGCTGCAGGAGCATAGGAGATTGAAACCTTAAGGGCATCCAATAATGCAGCTGTGTTCAACCCAACATTATAAACCATGGGGCTTGGCAAGTGGAAAGAGTTAAATTATATGGAGAATGAGGTTCCCTTATTTTTAAGTCATGGGGCATCCGTATCCATCTCTGTCTGCAAGCTACAGTCATGGCCTCAATATCTTGTGATGAATTTTTTTCCTAATATGTGTATACCTACTCTCTGACTGGAAGGACCTTGTGAGATGCACTAGGATTCATTTTGATTGAGATCTAATCAAGGAAAGTCCACCTAGAACTCTGAACTTTAGGTCTCATGATGAGGGGTGTGTCTATCTCACAGTCTCTATATGGCAGAGCCTGATGCTCTCTACTAATCTCATTCTGAATCCAAGACATTACTAACCTCAGCTGAACATCTCCCATGTACAAAATTGAATTCCAATCCCTATTGTCTAGCATAGCTAGATTGTGTAAATATAATTCACATAATAGGTTTTTGATGGGCATGGACTCTAAGCGGAAGGCATTATAAAATTCATGAGGTGTAGCAATAGAAGGATTTAATCCCTCTACAATCCTCGTCAATTGAAATTTAACAAATTGTTCCTTAAGGAACAAAGAATAAACTGGAGATGGTGACCTACATGTCATTGCTGCAAGAATCAATTCATTGATCTGCTTAATTATCCTCTCCAATACTGCAATACAATTTTTTTTCTATTCAAGTTGACCTACTTGTTGGGTATGTGCAGGATCATGCTATGCCAGAAAGTGACAATGTGAAAAGAAGTCCTTATTGGTAGACTGATTGAAAAACAACTATAACTTTCAATGGGTATAATATTTTTTTAAATCTCCAACATATGTCACATTCTATGCTTCACCTACCACAAGAAAAAAAGAAAAAAAAAATAATTTGATGAAGTTTAGATTAAGTTAAGGTGGTCAAACACAGGAGCTTTTATATTTTGGAAACATTTTAGAAGAAAAATCATAATTAATTATTTACTTGTAAAAAAATTATAAAAAAATATGTGTCACATCTAGAAATGAGTCTACTACTTATATCTAGAATCTAGTAAAAAAATATTATCGTTTGATCATGTTTTAGGTGGTCAGACATACACCTACGTCTTATCTTTTGAGTCCTGGTTGATAAACTAATTGAAAAATAACTATAAATTTCAAATGATATAACATTTTTGAAATTTGAAACTTGAGTCACATTCTATGATTAACCTACTACAATAAAAAAATTAAAAATTTTCTATTTGATGAAGTTTAGACTAAGTTAAGGTGGTCAAACACGAGATTTTATATATTCTAGAAAATTTGCAGTAGAAAAATCATAATTAATTATTTACTTGGAAACAAATTACAAAAAAAATGTGTCACATCTGGAGATGAGTCTACCACTTATATGTAGAACCTTGTAAAAAATTATTATCATTTGATTGTGTTTAAGGTGGTCATACATACACCTACTTCTTATCTTTTTCCTAAAATTTTCATACTACCGCATTGAAATTAAAATTTTTTACCATATGAAATAAAAAAAATTTCAAAAATGGGCTAATATCTTAGAAACTACATTCATTTTTCTACAGATTCTCTTGTTACATATTTTTGATATAAGATTGATAACATGTTCAAATTTTTATGTGAACTTGCTTAACCCTGATTTTCTAAATTTTCATTGCCACTTAAGGACCTATTTGGCATACTATGATCCTACACCTACCCTGTTCCTTAATTATCCTTTTCAGTTTTTTTGTCTCCAGCTCCCATTGTGTCTTTTCCCATGTGAAATTTTGGTACAAACTCAATCTTTCTTCTAAAGGTGTCTATAAATCTGGTGGTGGCATAGGTTCTTGCTAAAGAATATTAATCCACCCGAATGCAGGTTTAGGGATTTTTACTACTTCCTCTTCAATGGAAGTTGCCCCTTTTCCTTTGTGATGAGTTTTCACTGAATCATCTGCTTGGCAAGATTCATCGATGGAAGTTTTTCCTCTCCATATGACAAGGGTTTTTATCGAATCATCCACTTGGGATGATTTAGTTTCCTTGACCAGCATGTCCAATCCATCTCTACTCATTTTTTCAAACACCTCTTCAAAAATGTCCTCATCTACTGTAGGGAATTCATTAGGGGGTAGATTTTCTAAACTGTCATTAGTATCTTGCCTAACAAAGTTATTAAAAACCCTTCTGTTTCCTAAAAATATTTATCACTATCTATGAGGATGCAATCAATTTGTGGATCAGTTGTAGCTTCGTCATTCATAATGTGGGATAGGATGTCACTATCTATTCTTTTTGGAGCTATTGCCTCCGAAGAGGAGTTCTTCGTATATTCAGAGGATTCAACATTTATAATAGAATCATGGGTTTTGTCTGCTTTACTGATAATAGGAGAAAGTCTAGCACTTTTCCTGATAGGGGTTTGAAAAGAGCTCAAAGGCTCCTTGTGTTTCTTCCTACTAGAGGTCACCTCCTCCGTAATGGCTACAAGAGGTTCTTCTGGAATCACCTCCTTGGGAGAGGGCAAGGGTTCCTTAGCTATTTTACCAACATTTTCATTATCAGGTAGTTTTTTTTTTTGAATTCATACCTCTGTCTCTATGGTTTTAACTTTATCCTTCATGACAGTAGACCTAGTTTCCTTGGAAGGTGAAGTATCAGGAGTGACATCGGCTTCCCTAGTTTTTCCTTTATTTTTATTAGACACAAGAGTACTAACATTGCCAGGTCCTTTCCTAGATACGGTAGGTCTTGAAGAAGATGCTTCAGGAACAGTTTCTATTTTGTGAATTACTTTATGAACCCCTACTTTCGTATTATCCCTACTACCTACACCTTGGCCTCTAGGGCCAACCAATCTAGGTGCAATTTCTTCCATGGCCAAGAATTCTTCCCAAGTCCCAATTGATTTTTTAACTAATTCCCTTTCAAAATATACCTTAATTAAATAGTGATGGGAAATAGATTGAGATTTTCTTGACTATACTAGAGATGCCTGCTTTTTCAAAATATTAAATAGAAAACTAGGTAAGTTTACTAGCCTATTTTCATAGCGGAGGGCACTCAGAATCTTGAAATATAGTCCATGAAGGTACTTGGAATGACCCTCACAAGTGAAGTAGGATATAATGAATGTAGCTTTTTGTATAAACTCTATGGGTAATTATGGTCTTGAAGTGCCCTGCTTCTTATCAATATCCAACCGTGGGTCACCATGTAAGGTAAATTGTGCCCTGGTTGAGCGCAAGTCAATATCATTACTCCACTTTTCTCCTTCCTGTGGAAACTTTGAAACTTCTGCCATGATGTCCTCTAATAATTCTATCCTCAGACCCTTAACTACTGCAAACCCATTGCTTAGAGTATTTAGAAATTGAAAAGCAATTTCTTCATCAAAGCCATTAAGGCTTAAGCAATAATCCAACCATCCCCTTCTCTGAAATAATTCATAGGCAGATGGGTCCCCAAGTAGAACTCGATGATCTGTAGGCTCATACCTCTGAAGGTCTCTACCCACTCTAAATAACAAAAATGACTCTGTAGGAGCTCCACAAATGCTATAGAAAACTAGAAAAATGAAGGACTTCTTTCGGACGCAAGGTGCTTTTTACAAGAAAAATCAAAGTACAAAATAGCTTTTAATTCAAGGAAAATAAGCATTATTTTGAATGGTATTCTTAAATACATTCATGTGTGTTAAGGTCTGCCACCCAAGCACATCACAAAAATTCCATTATTAATTGAACCTTAACTTTAAATTGCTTTAAAATCATGATGACTATCATGGAAGGACAGATAAGCTCCCACATGACGGCGGTCAACGTGAAAAGACAAGAAATAAATAAAGTTTTCTTTTTCGCATGCTAAAATTGATTTGGAAATATTTGAAATAAGCATTAAATAACCCCTCCCCCTAACTAAGTG
Source organism: Thuja plicata (assembly GCA_018584345.1). Lineage (NCBI taxonomy): Eukaryota > Viridiplantae > Streptophyta > Pinopsida > Cupressales > Cupressaceae > Thuja > Thuja plicata. Next base: position 403,791 of record MU227558.1, on the reverse strand, counting down.
TAAGGCATGGGTCCGACAAAGACTTTACATTCAAGAATAAGAAAACAAAAGAACACTTTCTTCAAAATAAAAAATGAAGAAAATAATATATGTGCAAAAGTATGTGTTACTAACCTGAGAGTTGTTGTAAGAAGAGTGTGTTTCTATGCTACACACACTGATAGAGTGATGTAATGGAATAGACATATAGCAGAGAGTGGAGCTGAGGTGGATTTTTATTGCGAAGAAAGCAAGTCACGGGAGTGAAATGTTTACTATGGAGACGGTGATAAAATCATAGTTTGGCAAAAATCTGGATGGGAGACCTAGATGCTTTGGCTATAGGAGATGAGTTTTCTATGCTCTAATGGAACTACTATAGAAATTCTTAATGACTCAAAGGCTTATGATATATCTTAAGACAATGCCCATTTACAAGGAGTTTGAATATGATAGGATCAATTGTAGATAGCTGAACTGCACCATTATCAAAAAATGAGACTATTTCATATGGCCCTAACCAACATGTCTGAAATTTTCCTAGAGTATGCTGATAGTGGGAGTTATAGAGCAAGGCCCAATCACCAACAGAAAAATTCTTATCCTTGATGAGTCTGTCATGCCACTTCTTTCTCTGCTTTTGTATCAGTTCTATGTTGTGAAGTGCATACTTTCTATACTCATCCAATCCATTAAGCTATAGGAGCTTGTCCTCTTGTGCCTTGGTAAGATTAATATCTAACTCCAATGTTGTCCTCAAAGTCTTATGGTGTAACTCAATAGGGATGTATGTAGATTTTCCATAAACCAACTCAAAAGGAGTAAATCTAATAGTGGTTTTCCAAGTTGTTCGATAAGCCCAAATGGCTTCAAGAAGGCGGGTAGCCCAATTTTTTTTGTGAACAACAACTATTTTGGTAAGAATAGCCTCGATTTCTTATTTTTTATCTTAGCCTACCCATTTTCTTGAGGATGGTGGTGAATATTTACCATGCCTCACCCTGTACTCATTCATCAATTCAACAATAAGATTAGAGGTGAACTGCGCCCCTTGAACTGTTACTATTTCTTGAGGCACACCAAACCTAGTAAAATTAAACTCATAGAGAAACTTGACTATGTTATGATCCCTTCCATGCCTCATTCCTTTTTCTTCAATCCATTTTGTGGTGTAATCAGTGCATACTAAGATATAAGACTTACCATGGGAATATGAATTAATGGGACCAACAAAGTCAATGCCCCACTTGTCAAATTGTGTTACCACCACCTGAGGCTGCAAGGGCATTTCATGAGACTTGGTTGGACATCCCATCCTCTGGCATCGATCACAATGCCTAGTATGCTTAGCTGCATCTTTATGTAAGGAGGCCAGTAATAACCAGTTGTCAACACCTTCTATGATGTCCTTTTTCTAGTAAAATGGTCACCACACGACTCATCATGACAAGCCCAAAGGATGTCATAGGTCTTATCTTTGTGAACAGATCAAGACCTGTGTAGAACATAAATCTAGAGATCCATGAAAAGTTGAATCTCTTCTCAACTAGCAGCCGACGTTCACACGGTGAAAAATGAGGTGGTGTTTTTCCTATAGCAAGGTAGTTGGTGATGTCAGCATACCACAGATTGTAAGTTGCAATAGAGAATAGGTGCTCATCCGAGAAGCTATCATCAATTGTTGCAGGATCATTAGGAACTTGTAATCTAGAGAGGAAATCAGCCACCTCATTAGCTTTTCCTTGTTTATCAATGATAATTATATCAAACTCCTCCATGAGGAGTAACCGGTGGGCTAACCTACCAAAGATGACAGGTTTGTTCATAAAGTATTTGATTGCTGAGTGATAAGTATAAACAAATAATTCATAACCGGTTATGTAATGTTTGAATTTATTTAGTCCATAGATTACAACAAGCAGATCCTTTTTAGTAACAGTATAATTTAGTTCAGCACCTTGTAGTTTTTTTCTTATGTAATAAATGGCATACTCAACTATACCTTTTTTTGTCCTAGCATTGTCCCAATGGCATAGTCAGATGCATTCATGTGGATATGAAAGGGAAGCTTCTAGTTAGGTCCTCTAAGAATAGGGGTCTTTGTCAACACATATTTCAATTGCTGAAATGATAGTTCATAGTCAGTTGTCCAGTCAAATTCTGCTTCTTTCTTCAACAGATTGTACAATGGGGCGGAAAGTTGGCTGATGTTCTAAATAAATCTCCTGTAGTAACTAGCATGACCAAGGAAACTTTGGAAATAATTCTACTTTCCTGGTGTGGGGAGTGGAATGATGACTGCAATCTTTGTAGGATCAACTTGGATACCAAATGATGAGAGGTAATGCCCTAAGACAACTCCCTCCTCCATCATCATATAACACTTCTCACTATTAAGTGAGAGGTTGTAGTCCTGACATCTTTTAAGAACTTTTACCAAATTAGCATGAGCCTCTTCGAATGTAGTTCCATATGCAGTGAAATCATCCATGTATATTTCAACACAGTCAGCAACAATGTCAGAGAAAATACTTATTACTTCCCTCTGAAAAGTAGTAAGTGCATTGCATAATCCAAATGGAAAAATAGAATAAGAAAATGTTCCCCAGGGAAAGGTGAACGTTGTTTTATCCTCATCTTCTAGCGATATCTAGATCTGGTTGTAGCCACTGAAACCATCCAGGAATGAAAAATACTTCTTTCCAACAAGGTTGTCAAGTACTTGGTCAATAAAGGGCAATGGAAAGTGATCTTTCTTGGTTTCTTTATTAAGCTCCCTATAGTCCACACAAACTCACCATTTGCCACCTTTCTTTGGGAAAATTACAAGAGGGGAGACCCACTAGCTGTCAGAAATAGGATATATAAAGCTAGCTTGGAGGAGTTTTTGCAATTCAGCCTTTACAACATCTCTTAGTGCATGGTTTATTCTTCTGTGAGCTTTCCTAATAAGTCTGGACTCAGGAGCTATATATATATATATATATATATATATATATATATATCTTATGGGTACACAATTTTTGGTCAAGTCCCTTCATGTCAGTATAGTCCCATGCAAATGCTTGCTGACTCATTTTTTAAAGTTGGAGAAGGCTAGACATCTAAAATTTAGTGAGATTCTTATTGACTTTCAATTCCTTACCTAAGGCAATATCTACTGTTTTCACTTTATCCAGCATAAGAACTTCTACAAATGAAGGTGATTTTATCTCATGGGGAAATAAAGTATGGAGATAGTCAGGTGCTGCAGGAAACTTAGATGAGGACTACTTGGGCAATATGGTTTCTGGGGAACAATCAAGGACATGTCAAGAGGGTTCTTCAGAGACATACTGGTTTGTAAGGATTTCTACTAGTATCTCATCTTCCACTTGTGAGGCCATGAATAGATCTCTATCAATAACCATAAGCTGTTGTACTGAATTGGCTTCAAGGGGAGCATCTCCTAGATCTGTCCAGACAACTTGGTCAAGTTTAGCTTGGGGTTTGGCTGGGGAATACAGAGTTAATTTCTTGGTATTAATGCCATCAGATATGGTCATTTTTTTCTGAGCGACATTTAATGTAAGCATCTATTGTGGCTAACCAAGGACTCCCTATGATTAATAGATACCCTCCTAGTGTGGCTTTGGGGGACAAGATGATGAAACCTGAGGGGTAATGTAGGGAATCAAGTGTGACAATAATATCCTCTACCATACCATCTAGATTGACAGTGGAATTATCTACTAACTGGAGAATGGTGGGTGTTTCCCTCAACCCAATGATACTAAGTCCTAACAACACATCCATAGTTATTATATTAATAGAGGCCCCTAAATCTACCAAGACATTCTGTATTTGTATACCATTAATGTGAATGGTAACCACTAGACTCCTGGGATCAGATTATTTAGGCATCAAGACTTTACTGAGCATAAGATCGGAAAGCTGCCCAAGAACATGGACAGTATCATGATCTTTCTTTTTCCTACTAGGGTGCTTGAAATAGGCTTCCTTGATTTTGTTATTATAAATGGGAATTTATTTGAGAGCATCTAATAATGATATTTGGATATTCATTTTCTTCAGTTGGTCAATTAGATCAATTGCAATAGGATTCTCTTTAGGGGTTACTGATGGTTGAGCCAATCTTTGCAAATAAGGTAGAATTATTTGAGCTGGAGTAGGTGGTGCAGGAGGTGGATTAGCAATATTTTGATTATTAGGAGCTTCCTTAGTATCAGAAACATCAGTTATTATGGGTAATCTCGGTGCACACTATGTGGTTCCTGATCTTAGGTGGATGTCATTCACTTTCAATGAATAAGTCTACTGCTTGTTATTAGGATTTGGATTTGTTTGCGCAGACAGTTGTGGCTTCTGAGGACTATTATTAGCTGGAGGAGGCAGAGGCATAATAGCTTGTTTCTAAGGTGGAGGCATGGTAGATTTCTACTAATTAGACTAATTGGGTCTCCACTGAGGTTGTTGTTGCCAGTTACCATGTGGTTGTCATTGGTTATTCTGATGTGGTTGCTGGTATTGGTTAAACTGTTGTTGATATAGATTAAAGTGTTGCTGGTATGGGTTAAATGGAGGTTTCTATTGGAAGTTTTGGTTATACTATGGCTACTGATAGTTTTGGTTATTTTGTGGCTTCTGGTTAGACTAATTATGATTCCAATTTTGTCCTTGAGGGCCAGAATTCTGGGGGTTTTGATTTTTCCATTGATTACTATTATTATTATTATTATAACCAAAATTATTCAGGGGGTCTTGAGGCATACCTTGTCTCTAATCCCATGGTTTCCTTTGAGCCACGTAAAATACCTCTCCATTCTCCTCATCTATTTATTTGAACTCGGTGGGCATTGAGGTAGTGTCCATAGATGCAATAGTTTTGAACTTACTTTTCTTTTCTTCTCTTTGCAATTGGAGTAGAATTCAGCCGGCATAGATTCTACATCCTCTTTATTCCTCTGAGCTTGCATGGTGTCTAGCTAAGTTGCCATGTCATTGATGATGTCCTACTTGAAGTCAGATAAGAGGTTGGACAACTCTATCTTAGAGACTCCAAAACCATTTTTCTTATGATGCAAATCCCTTAGTCCTCTTCCTTTTTTACTGTATCTCTTGAGTAATTCAAACATATGGTCTTGATATTTTCCTAGTTCTTTTGAGTGATGTCCCCACCAGCCATAAGATCCAAGGATTTTATGATCTCATCATTAAAACCTTTGAGGAATAGATGCTTCTGTGATTCCTCATTCAACTAGTGTTCAGTGTTGCATTACAGGTTAAACATAGACCTTGAAATATAGTCCTCCAAGTTTTCATCCTCTTTCTATAACATCTTGAAGATGTCATCTCCCTTTAAATCCTGTCCTCTACAGTACTCTTTATATTTGGAAAGAAACATGTTTCTCATGGCATTCTAATTTGCTACAACATTAGCTCTGAGGCCAATGAACCACCTTAGAGAAGCCTCTTTAAGAGTTGATGGGAACAACTTCAGCTTATGGGTATCACTTGTGTAGTTGTAGCTCCTACAGAGGATGTCAAACTTGAAGAGGAAGGTCTCTAGATCTTCAATGATAAGTCCATAAAATTTTTGTAGTGCAACGGTTGGAATGTTCTTCAGGTTTTGGTTACCTTATTGAGGAGAAATTGGGAAAGGAAAGGTAGATTGAGCCATCCTTGGAGGATGTCTTGGCTATTTTATTTGTTGTGGCTAATAGATGATAAGAGCTAATGGGTTTTCATGATATTCAGGCTCATCAAAAAGGACTTCCAAATGTAGTGATTCTTCTGAGGATGATGGTGATGAAATTTATCCTTGGGCATTAGCAAATGGGTTTTCAAATAGGTCTTCTTCTTCACTATCAACTTGGGGTTTATTTGGCTCATGATTGAAAAGATCAAATGGTTCAGCCTGGTATTGATGAGGAAGGAATCTCCCACGAGGATCTCTTCTTCTATGCATAAAAGGATTGCTTGAAATTAAATCCTAGATTATGAAAATGTGAAACATTAACACCAAAGTAAGTTTGAACTAACACCATCCCCTATAGTGGTGCCAAAAATTCTTGGCTAAATAATTGTCTTAGAAAACCATAGAATTGGACTTCTATTTTAGTATTAGACACTGTAAATGGTTTCTAAGTAGATTATTGAGTCTCATTTAATTATCGACCAGAGACGTAAACTTGGAATGGTATTTGCAAAGTATATGCTTGAAACCTTCTTGATTCTCATGGCTAATCCTATGGAATTGAAATACATTAAGCTTTAGGAATCTATACTATCTCAAGTAAATGTGTTTGCTCTAAGAAAATAGTAATCAAGAATAGGGGTTACTCTACTTGCCTATGCTACATGAACAATCCACCAGTTCTATTACCAGTGGCTGTGGGAACAACAAAGTTGTAGCTACTACTTATTGAATAAGGAAATAAATTCTAATCTAATAAAGTGATTCACTCACCAAGTGGGCCCCCTTGGATGAGTTATTAGAAATGAAATCAAGATAAGAGACTGAAACTCAAATTATGCACTCTATACATTCATGGAGAAAATGTAGTTGGAAAGTAAAATATAGTGTTACAATGTCAACTTCTATTCCAGAATTATATCAACTAACTCATGAATTCTGAGAGTTACAAAAGTTGGCTTATTTAAAGAGAAACTACACTACTCCCTAAATATAGGATCACTCTATTAATGAGGATGAGTAATGGATACAAAGTGCTCATAACAGAAAGTATCGAATAGCAAGAGTAAGTCTTCAAGTTCTTCCTAGAATATAGCATGCAGTGGTTCTAGATCTGCACATGGTGTTTACTCAGGAATTGAATTGACTTGTTCCTCCATGAAATTCTTGTGGCACGCCCTTCTTCAACTGCTTACTTAATTCCTTTGTTTATGTTGGCACTTCTGTGGGAAACAACTGTCATTGACTCCTTCAACACCATGCTTGTATTCTTGAATGCGCCATGACTTGATCCCTACAAAATGGTTAGCATACACAACTTCTGACACATAAATATATTTTATCATTTAATACTAAGAAAGAAGTGTTAGTTTCCATTTGATACTCTTATACGTTATTCAGCTGCAAGAAGGAGACTTCCCATAAACATAGCATAGGAGATAGGATTATCTATTTAGCATGCAACTACTTATATCCTAAAACTTCTATCCATCAGTTCCAAGCAAAATACATCATGTTCTTAACATCCATTTTACCTACTTATGTCTTAACATATAAAATATACATATAAAACCATAAGTTTTAAAGTCTCTATTTTTAAAGTAAACTACGGAAAAAGAAAGTAAGAAACATGGAAAAGATGGCCTTTTAAGAGGCTCATCAAGGATAGAGAAACTAACTATTGTCAAGGATTCAAAACCATAAATACAAATAAATCAAACTAAACACTTCTTATAAAATCCTTCTATAGACAAATCTAAATAACTTATGGCATATCCAAAGCATTATTTGATTTAATCCTAGATAAAAACTAAGGATTAATCACATATACATAAATAAATTCAATGCAATGAATTAGAAGATTCACAACTCACCAGGTGTAAATGGTATATTTGGATGGTCTCCTAAATAGGGTTTGCACAATGGATATTTTCATATGAAAGAGACCATATGCCATATTCAACCATTTACATTTAAATTTTATGATAAGGAATCTAAAGTTTAGAAACACTTGCAAAGAACAAGAGAGTAAAATACCTACCTCAAATTATAAAAGATCTTGAAATACTCTTTTTTTGATGCCTTTGTTGAGTTTCTATAAAATCTAAAATTGGATCTGGAATAGAAATGCAGAGATGGACAAAACCCAAAAATATTTTTTCGATCTGAAAAAGTTCAAATTTTAACACTAAGTCAATTTCATCATTGACCTAGAATTTGCAATTCTGACCTAGGGTAGAATCGGCCTCAAAATTCTCTGACAAAAAATATGTTTTTAGATCCTAAAATTTTGCCAAAAAGGGTATCCAAATCTGCACTCCAACTTGTTGTTCTAGACCTATAATTCCTAAAATAGCACCAACAAATATATGAAAAGAGGGTTTTAGGGTGGCTATATAGGGTTTTTCCTTGGTCAAACCCCCATTTTGGTGGTTTCCACCTCCACAAATAGTCAAATATAGTAGAAAATATGTGCATTTGTTGCTCTTAGAAAGATCTTTGAATGTGTAATGCCAAGATCTAATCCTCTAGATTAAAACCCTCACATGAATTAAAAATGAGAAAGAAAAGCATAGATTTGAATATGATAAAGAAAGCGTACCAAGCCCCCAAGCCTAAAGTATTCCTACCAAACTCAAAATCCATAGTTTCTACCCCATGATATTATCTTTTGAATGCTTGAATGTTGAAGATGGTGGATCCAAGAAGAAGGAAGGAAGAACTCTTTCTTGCTCCAAAGAAGATCCACAATAGCTTATCCACAAAATGCTTGTATGTATTAAGGTATGATCATATCATGTCCTTTTATATCATCCTCTTGTTTTCTTCCATCATCATCATGTCATAATCATAATTTCATCATATCATCTTACGATTTTATCTCATGAAAGAATGAAGGCAAAAGAGATTGTTTATATAGAGATCTCAATACAGATCTCCTAGGGAAATGCAAGGGACCCAAATTTGAATTTTGCATTGAATTATGGTCCAATTATAATCACCAACCAAGGAGGAGATGTATTAATTTGAATATCAGAGAAAACGCTTTCGGATCCAGACCTGGGGACCTATTTTTAAGTTTAGAACCTCGATAATCTCTAGATCTGAAAGCAAAGATCAACACCCGATAGAGCTCAAAGTATACCTAAACCTTGACCTAGTTCAAGGTCGACCTTGACCTTAACCTAGGTTAGAATTGACTTCAACCCTTACCTGAGGTTTCAGGTAGGTCACCTTGAGAAATTTGCAAGATTCCCAGGTCAGTCGGGGACCTGGGAACATGAGAAAACAAACCACAGTGCTACATAGAGGCATAGAGGAGGCATGATAAATATCATGAGAGCCATTACATAGGCTATGCTTAAAAATAAATCCATAGAGAGGGTAATTAAGGATAATCCATAGGATCCTAGCCCTAGTTTCATCTAGAAATGAAGAATCAAGTGCATATGCATCCTAAATGCAAATCTAATTTGCAAGTGTACTAAATGAGGGTGCTAAACCTACCAAAATGGAAGTACTTCCATTTTAAGATGATACATTTAGCCCCTACTTTAGCTTAGATTTGACACTATATGAATATGAAAGCTAAAGTATGAAAAAATCATAAAGTAAAAAGGATATAGCTAAGCCCTCAACGTGGAAATATTACAAAAAACCTTATAGTACCCACAACCTGCAGTGTACAAGGTTAATAAAATTCAATAGAGAACCTAAGCCTTACTAGGATTAATTTCAGAAGTGCATAGATCTCCTTATGCCCCCTATTTCAGCTTACTAATTCTGAAAGGTGAAACAGGGTGATAAGGTTAGATCTATACACTAGCTATGTAGCTTATTGAAAAGTCTTTCCCTAAACCACTTAGAAGGATTCCAAATCTTCCTAAACTGATTCAATAGGTTAGGTATCTAAATCACAATTCCAATTCCACCAACGACACTAAAAATAGAGCTACCAAATTCAAGTTATTATGAAAAGAGTGAATATCTATCTAAACGCACATATAAAGGGAAATTCAAATTTGACCTAAGTAAATTCAAACAAAACTCTAATAAAACCCTAATTTGCAGCTATAAATAAGAGAAATAAATACTTACCTTCTCATTCTTACCATTTGCAGAGTTTAGAAAAAGAAGTAGAATGCTGAAGAGAGAAGAACTTTGAGCGAGCCGCATGGAGGTCCTGAGAGAGCATATGGCCAGTGGATAGCCACTTCCTGAGGTAGGTTACTTGTTTTGATATTTTTCATTGAAAAATTCTTGTTTTCATAGGGAAGGTCAACGTTGACCTAAAAAGGTTGACCCTGACCCAGTTATGTCGACCTTGACCCTTTAAGCTTGACCATAACTGGGAAGGTCTCATCCTTTCTAGGGATAAGGTTGACCCTGACCTAAAAAGGTCAACCCACACCCAAAAAGGTCAACCTTGACCCGAGAAGTTTGACCTTGACCCAACAAGGTTGACCTTGACCTGGTCAAATGGGTATTATAGTTTTCTTATGCTAGAGTACTAATACGATGTCATTTGTGCCGGTAGGATCTTGTCCATCTCCAAGAGCACCCCTTTGGAGGGATATTACTGACTATCAAAGAGGACTTGTTCAAGCTACTACCAGATGAGATACAACTATTAAGAGATGTGGGATTGTACTGGGTAGAAGCCCTACCATAGGTAAGGTTCCATCGATCCATGATATCAGCCATGATAGAGAGGTGGGATGAGGACACTTGTTCCTTCCATCTTCCATTAGGAGAGATCATAGTTACACTAGAGGATGTATATATGATCCTACAAATTCCATTCTGAGGTGAGCCTATAAGATGAAGAGTGCAGCAGGGTCCTACAGAGATTTTCTCAGCTGGGGAATATTGTTTAGGACAAGTACCAAAGATGAGGAAATGAGAAGATCAGATCACTCTGTCAACCATACTAGCAGGCCCAAAACTCATGGTACATATAGTGATGCTTGCTTGGCCAAAAAATCATCTCAGAAACACATAGCATTGGACTTCTATTTCAAGACTGGACACCCTAAATGGCTGCTAAGTAGATTATTTAGTCTCATTTAATTATCGACCAGGGACGTAAACTTGGAATGGTGTTTGCAAAGTATATGCTTCAAACTTCCTTGATTATCATGGCTAAACCTATGGAATCAAAATACATTATGCTTCAAGAATCTATACTATCTCAATTAAATGCAATTATGCTAAGAAAATAGTAATCACTGTAACACCCCAAAATTGGCACTTAATAACCTAATCAATTTTGGTGCATTTTCTCATCTTTCAAGTCCTATTGTATTAGGCAAATTATTCTCCTAATTGACTTTAATTGAATGAGTTTCAAATGCAGAAAACCCAAATTTGCATAAATCTGACATTACACTTAATTCCTAAATTCTCAAATGATTATTAGCTAAAATCCCTATGATTAATTGATTTAATCCTAAAGTCCTAAGTGCTT
>MU227558.1:326311-369276 GCA_018584345.1 Thuja plicata | reverse complement strand
AATATATAACATAGGATTCCACCGATCCTTAAAAGCATGAAAAGTCTCGCTGAAAGTCAAAGCATGTCTACGCACATAATCACTGAAAGTAGAAAACACTGAAAGTACAACAAAGTAAGCAGTGAAATAAGAACTGACAGAGGTGGGTCTCACAGGGATCCCAACAAACATGAGGATATTTTTGCATGCATCCAGCGAGAGCTGAGGTTATGCAAAGAGAGAGAAGAGAAATTGATGGATGACTTATAGAGAGCAGAGGAATGTAAATATGAGATGAGAATGTTGAGGAGTCACACATGGACTATTATACTGAGATCCTCAGCCTCAGACCACAGATCAGAGAGATCTGGGAGCCACCGACCCTCAGAGCATAGAGATAGAGATTGATAGGCATGGAACATGTGCCATATATGTATCAAACTCATAGAAGTTTATATATATAATATTTTCTTTGCCCAGTTAGTTCTATGATTGATTATTTATACTTTTCATCAATACATAAAAGCTTAACAGAAAGAAAGAATGAAATTATGTATGGATGTATTCAAATTACATAACCTATAAAACAGACCTAACTATTCTATATGGAATACACAAATACATAGAAATAATGATATATTTAGGGATAATATCATTTGATATGAATAATATTAATAGGTTATTTAAGAGGGACACCATTCATATCAGCTATCTTATAAGCACTTGATGTAAAATCCTCAATTACTACAAAAGGTCCAAGCCAATTAGGGCTAAACTTCCCTTTTTCACTAGGAAAAGCATTCACATTCCTTTGATTCTCATATAAGACTAAATCACCTATTGAGAATGACTGTTCCATCACCTTATGATTGTATTTTTTTTGAAGCAATTTATGATAAGCCTTTATATGCTGCAAAGCATTTATCCATTGTACATCCAACATTTCTAATTCATGTAGTCACTATTCCTAGAAAGTGTCTTTGTCAACTATCCCATGAAATGAAACACACAAAGAAGGTATTTCTAATTCTAAGGAAATAATATCATCGGTACCATAAACAAGATTAAAAGGAGAAGTACCTATAGTAGTACGGACACTAGTCCTATAAGCCCATAAAGCAAATGTAAGTTGGGTATGCCAATCTTTCGCATGCCTGTTAATGGTTTTCCTTAATATTTGTTCAATAAATTTATTCGATACTTCGGATTGACCATTAGATTTAGGGTAGTAGGGACAAGAAAATCTATGTTGAATATGGTATTTCTCCAGGAATTTGGTGACATCTTTATTCTTGGAAGAAGTACCGTTATCCAAAACTATTGTTGAAGGAATACCAAATCACTCTATAATATGATTAAGGATAAAATCACAAATAACGACCATAGTAGTAGAACATAGAGGAATATGTTCTACCCACTTTGTAAAGTAATCCATAGCTGTCAGGATGTACATATGTCCTTGACAAGAAGCTGGTGAGATTATTCCAATAAGATCAAAACCCCAAATACTAAAAGGCCATGGAGCCACTTGAATACGAAGTTCAGGAGCAGGAACATGAATTAAATTACCATTTTCCTAACACTAAGGATACTTCTAAACAACTGTAAAATAATCGTGTTCCATAGTTTACCAATAATATCTGATTCTAAGAAGTTTATAAACTAAATATTTCTCAACAAAATGTCCCCCACAAGAACTAGAATGAGCTTCTGCTAAAGCTATCAAAATATTGGTTCTACTGAGACATCTTAATAGAAAACCATTATAAGAACATTTGTAAAGTGTATCTCCCAAAATGATATAACATGCTACAAGTTTCCTAATATGACGGTGCATGTTCCTTGTTGCTAATTCCAAAAAAGTCTTATCTTTCAAAAATGAAAGATCTGTGACTACCATTCATCCAAATACAAGTTGAAACAATCAGCAGTAACCTTATTAGAAATTGCAGTGTGTTTAAGAGTGTGTATAGTAAATTTAAAGTCTTCGGCATTATTCTTGAGACAAACCAAGGGAGTTGCACTTGCCATGGCGTCTACGTGTCGATTATCTTTCCTAGGTAAAGTCTGAATTGTGAAAGAATATCAAGATCCAAATCTCTATATTGTGTCATTTTATCATTCTTAGTCTGATAACCTCATTTTATTTTTTCAACAATCAATTGTGAATCCCCATAGATTTTCAAGTTTTTAATATGAAGGGATGAAGCTGCTCATAAGCCATCTATAAGAGCTTCATACTCTAAAACATTGTTAGTACAAGGAACTTGGTTAATTTATACGACATAGGGATTGGTGTCTTTGTAGGAGGGACCAAGATAATGCCTATAGTAGAACCTGTCTTACATCTAGAACAATCAAAATATAATTCCCAAACATCTTCTTGATTAATAGCTAAAATGTTCTCATCAGGGAATTCTATTGAGGTAATACTCGTATCACAATGAGGATAAGGAGCTTCAGCTAAATAATCAGTTAAATATTGTCCTTTAATTGACTTTTAAAGAATGAAGTTAAGATCAAATTCCATAAGTAACATCACCCATTTTTTCAGATGGCCACAGAGATCAGTCATTGAGAAAAGGTGTTTTAGAGGATCAAATTTAATAATCACATTAACCTCAACATTCAACAGGTAATGCCTGAGTGTTTGACAAGCATAAACTAAAACCAAGCATTGTCTTGCCAAATTGGTATATCTTATTTCATAATAAATTAAGGTCCAACTAATGTAGTACACTGGTCTTTCCTTGTGTTCACTATCATGTTGAGCCAACAACACACTCATAGCATTGGAAGTAGCGAAAGTATATAGATAGAATGGTTTATTAAATTAAGAAGGTTTCAAAATAGGAGGATTAGCAAGATACTCCTTAAATTTCTCAAAGTATTTCTTACATTCCTTGTTTCAAGAAAAAGGTGGTATCCTTTCTAAGAAAAGAAGTAAAAGGAATAGCTCTATCGGCTAAGTTAGAAACAAAGCGACAAATTGCTTGTAGTTTTGCCTGTAAATTGCGTAATTAAGAAACATTCTTGGGAGGAGGCATGTTAAAAATAGCATCGATCTTTTCAGTATCAACCTCTATGCCTCACTTACAGATTATAAATCCTAATAATTTACCAAAATCAACTCAAAGGCACATTTCTTAGGATTCAATCTCATATTATAACTCCTAATTCTTTTAAATATTTTCCATAAAATGAACACATGATCCTCTCTTTGTATAGGTTTTTCCAAGATGTCATCCACATAATCTTCAAGAATCTTAGGAATGTAATCATAAAAAATCAAATTCATAGCATGTTGATAAGTTTCTCCCACATTTCTTAATCCAGAGGGCATCGTGACCCAACAAAATATTCCCCAAGGTATTATAAATGCAGTCTTAAGTTGATCTATAATAGGAATAAAGATTTGATTATAACCCAAAAAACCATCCATAAATGATAATAAAGCATGACCCGCTTTCAAATACATAATCATATCAGTATTAGGTAACAGGAAATCATCTTTTATGGTTGCCTCATTTAAATCTCAAAAATTAGTGCACATCCTTATCTTATTTTCTCCTTTAGAAATAGCCAAAATATTGGAAATTCATTCAGAGTAATCAATAGAGTGGATGAACCCAACACCTAATAATTTTTCAATTTCAGCTTTAACTAATAAGGCAATGCCTGGATTCATCTTTCAGATTTTCTATTTCACAGGTTTAGCATTACGTTTGCGAATAATATTGTGACTAACAATCTTAGGATCTATACCTGTCATATCCAAATATGTCCAAGAAAATATATCCTTATATTCAAGTAAGAGGGAAACCAACTGATCATGTTCATCTTGATTCAAACATTTCTCAATTTTGATTGTTTTTTCAAAGTCATTCACATCTACCTGAACTTCAATAGTCTCATTTATTAATAAATTACTTTGCATTAGAGAATCCATTGGTAAAGGAGAAATATCTTGTTCATCATGTTCTACAAAATAGGCTTCATTATTCAGAAAATAAGTATTTCTTCTTTAATAATTAAATGTAGGTAGATCTTTATAATCCCCTAAAAAATCAGCCAAGGCTTCATCCTCGGGAAAAATATCCAAACTAGGTTTTTGATCCATGTGAAGGAGAAGTGGATTAACCAACTTCAAATTTCCACCACAAATATGATTAACATTAAGTGGAAAAGCTGATGGTTGTTTATAAGGGTTGAATCCTAACCCATAAGTATAATCATAAAATTCATTGTCCAAGGGCACTTGTAGACCTTGTTCATATTTACCACATCGCTTCCCATTGAATCCAGATTTCCTGAGTAGATGATAACCAAAACCATATCTATCGGTCATATCAGATTGAGTTAAAGGAGTGACATATGTCACAATGTCATAGCAATCTAGTTATATTGTTTCAATTTTTTCTTCAATTTAAGAAGCAACAATGTTACCTTTTAATTCCTCAGAAAGTGGAGAAGGAATAAAAACTTATTTTTCAAACTAACTTTTCTCTTTCATAAACTCTCAATCAAAAACTTTATATTCTCCCATAAAATAAGGATTAAAATCTAATGTTCTGCAATCATCTCTCGTCAAAGAAGAAGGTGGAGGTTCCACTTTTTTAACTTCAAGTGTTTCTTAGGTTCCTTACTTGGTTGTAAAGGTTCATAAACCTTAGCATATTCCGCATTTAGGCAAGGATTGTGTGCATCATCCGCATGTAGTGTATACATCAGATTGTTATAAATCAACCTAAACTTATGATGAAGAGTAGAAGGAACTGCATGCATAGTATGTAACCAAGGTCTTCCTAATAAAAGGTTATAATTGAGAGGTCCAGGAATAATATGAATAGGTGTATTGAGAAGAACTGGACCAACCTTAATAGGTACCGTAATAATACCCAAATTTTTCTTTGCAATGTTATCAAATCCATGAATAGGGATATTATCCAGATGAATAGTTGTAAGATCGGCCTTAATTTCCTTAAGAATATCCATGTACACACATGATTCATAGATCCATTGTCAATTAATGTTATATGAATGATACTCTGATTGATAGAAACTATCATTATAAGAGCATCATATTGATTCTGCACCTCAACAAAAAGCAAATCATCATCAGTAAACACAATAGGAGGTACAGAAGGCATAGTATGGATGCACTCCAAAAATTAATTGGTATTCTCTTGGTTAGGAGGTGGAGTAGGAAGAGTAGATAAATCTTTTTGTAAAGCCTCATGATATGTAGGAGAAGTTTGAAGCAATTCCCATAAATATATATTAGCTGGAGTAGCGCACAAATGCTCAACTAAGTCATACTTCTTAAAGGAAAAAGGTAACCGAGGTTCTTGAGGAAGCACGGGTTGATAAGGAGGTAAAGAAGTTGGAACAGTAGGTTGAGGATTATTCCATGTGCGATAAGCATGTGAAACAGAATCTGTGTTATGAAGGAAATGCAAAGGATCTTTAGGTTTACCCTTGATAGTTATTCAAGGACATCCTTTTACCGTCATCAAAGGTTTAGGGAATAACATTCTAGGTGCCATAATATTGCAAATAGTGGAATATGAAGGTAACCATACACATACCCTATGGTAAAGGTTAATTGGAGAAGTTGTGGAGGAGGAGGAAATAAGAATAAGATCCACAGAGATCTCATTCAAAACATTTTTATTCTAACTTCCATGTACCTCATTAAGGGATCTATCCTTTTGTGCAATAGAAGCCTCATCAACGTATTCAAAACAAAATTCATACATGTGAAACACAGAATAAAATTACAAACATGTAAATGTTTTTGTGTTTTTAAAGAAATTTGGTAATTTTTTATATATTTTTGAAATATAAATGCAAGAGCATAAAATAAAACCTACTTCTATATTCTGCAAGATCTAATATAACATGTAAATCTAACACCAAAGAGAAAGATTTTTCTATCGTGTAATGCCCCACCAGGGAACCCAGGAGAACTTAACCTAAACATGACACTAAGCTTAAGTAATATTTTTCTTTTAAATGTTTACAAACAATGATGATAACAATGTGGAAGCAATACAATGAAGTACATGACATACATGAAATACAACTCATACATAGATAACATTTTTCAAGGGTTCCTTAACGTAGAATTACTTAATCATAATAATCTACGATTAACAATAATTAAGAACTAACGTAAAGGTTACATAATCTGAAACCAATTACGTACGTCTCATAATAAAAGATTACATATACATCTAATACCAAAGGTATACTACCAAATCAACATCCACTACACAAGTTGCAGGGTACATAATAATACATAATAAACAATATAATGCATCCTCCAAAGGATGATAACCAATATCTACATATGGTACAATACACAACTCAAGTAACTGAACAAGTTTCCAAAAGACTAGGAAGATGAAACTGCAACTAAGAACATCCAAGCATGAAGAAGAATCCATCAGAATCTCAATGGTAATAAGAATCGCTACCACCCGACAGCGTGGAACGAAAGGTCCACTCCCACCATGTTGAGGAGATAGTAACATGCCCATCACATGGGGAATACAACATGAATGCAAACAAGGTATACATGACATCATACTCAAATGTATAGGAAGATCTTAGAAGCACTCTAAACCATAACAAGGAACACTAAACAACACCATAGGTACTGACACACGTAGGATAACCTAAGCTGTATATAGGAAGGTGTCATTATGTATGTCTAACCCTTAATTTTTGTCCTAGAAATCCCTCAATGAATTTTGACACTCAAGTGACCTTACACAACATCAATGACCTTTCAAATAGACAAGATCACTAACGATGTTGTACCCACACCCCTCAAGGTGGCAAGCCTCATCTCATCCCCCATCTTAGCCTATAATAGCACTTAAATATGGGTGAGGCATTATCTTATGATTTTATACTAGGACATCCTAATTAATTTATTATGTTATCACTTGTTACCACCACTTACAATAAGCCATCCTAGCAACCACTTGTGGACTTCGATACTTATTGCAAGACACCTCCTATAATACAACTAGGTAACCTACCCTAGGTTCACAAAAGAGTATCATAAAGATATATCATAAGTAAAATCGCATCCTGCCCATTCAAGTGCACATAGGTTCTCAATTACCATACAATAATCCACGGTATTCTCATAAGACCATACAACACATCATAACTGAATTAGGTTGAGGTATAAGAAATTAGGATCATGACATCATCACAAAATATGAACTGACATCACATAAGATAACATGCAGAAATCACAACCCCAAAACCTCTGGATTTATGTCCTAAGGGTCATCTAGCCCAACATATACCTAAAAACATGATAACGTAAAAGAATACACAATTCATTTAATCATGCACCCAAAATACATCATAGTACAATAAATTCATATTCAGAATGCATTAAGTTAAATACAATGTTAACCTAGGGATAAACAAATTTATAATCCCTAATCATGCAAATTCATTTATCCACTAAAATTAATATCTAGCAATAATTAATACTCCACATTGGTAAACGTTAACATTTCCTATAGATCTATTTATAAAATCAACATATAAATACATCTAGGGAATAATTACCAATTTGCTATAATTATAAAATTATAAAATTCCTAGATGCAACATAAGCATCAATATTCATCGTCCAATAATATCTCTAATAACTTATTTAACACCATAGTATTTAATGATTAACAATAGTCAATTTCTAACAGTGACAAAATAAATCCCCCCTTGGTTTATAAATTAATAATAATATTAATTTCCCCTTTTTTTCATAAAAACAATTCCCTTTTTAGTTCTCATGCCATAAATTAAAAAATTTAAAACTAACTGAAAATTAATTCTAACTAACTTAGAAATTAACCTTAAATTAATTAAAGGAAAACTCTTTAAAACTAATTTAAAATTAACCATAAACTAATTTTAAAAATTAATAATAATCTAATTTGAAAATTAATAATAAACTAATCTAAATATTAATTATAGCTAATTTAAATATTAGTTATAAACTAATAAATAAAAAAAATTAACTAACATTAAAATTTAAATTACAAATAAAAAAATGAATCTTAAAAATAATTTTAAATAAACAAATAAAATCACTATTTGTTTGGGGTCTCGGTCCCAAACCATGTCCCAATCGTGGGTACCGCGGCCCAAGGCCTATGGCCCCACTGGGCAGTGGGTATCTTCGTGGGCCCACTGTACCAATGGGTACGCAGGTCCTTGGACCTGCAGTCCCACTGTACTAGTGGAACCACGTGCGTAGGGGGTGCATTGGCCCCCACCACTCACTCCCCAACAAATATAATATTTTTTTTTTTAAAATTTATTTTATAAAACTTTAAACAATGCAGCTATTTAATAAAAAGATATCATTTTACTATAATTTGTTTATTTTTGAAAACAAAAATTAAACAATGTATAATTTTTTTGTCTTTACTCAGTTTTTAACCCACTGTATAATATTTTATTTTTAATGGTGTAAACTCGAGTGAGCTATATTTTTTTTCAAATTGATTTTTTTTCCTAAAAATTTAATTTCTTTCCACCATTTAATTTATTTTTCAACCACTATATAGTTAAACTATAGTCTAGATTGATTTTTCATTTTCTTAGAGTTCTAGAGGGAATTTTTCCATGACAATTTGTCAGCATAACAACACTATGCCAAGTAATATTAAATAATGAAAATAACAGATCTAAGGGTTTTATACACACCCAAAATCACAAAAAAGACTAATAAAACCAATAAGACATAAGTAATTTACATGCATTTATTCAAACATAGGAAACCACAAAATTGCAAATTTTAAAACCAGTTTAGGGATCCCAAAATCCTACCTCAAATCCAATGCAAGAAAACTGAGATCATGCCTTTGAAGATTACAAAACCCTGAAAATGTCCAAGTACAAATCAACCATAATTTGGAAACCACGAAGATCCAAGCACATGCAAATCATGAAAACACACAAGTCACCAATCTATGATGCAACCACAAGAACCCTCAAATTCTCTCAAATGCCAAGCACATCCCAAGCTCTCCCCAAAATCTCCAAAACCTATTATCCCCAAATGAAACTGTAATTCCCTCCTAAAGGAATTCAATTTTCCCTAAATATGCAGACCCTCATGACAACACACTAGTTAACTCCTAAAAGGACCCCACTCTAAAATTGAAAGAAAATAATAATTAATTAATTAAAATATCTTTTAATTCCACAACTGAACTTTGAATACTAAAATCAAGTGAAAATCTTTGAGTTTGATAATAATTTTTCAACAAAATTATGCACATGTAATTAATAAAATATTAAATTAATTAAACTAAATATTTAAATCACAATAATCCATGCAACTTAATATTTAATTATTTAATAAAGCATAAAACCATATTCACTCTAATTTTCAATTAAATATTAATATTCAATAATTACACTTTAATTAACCTTTCAATTAAACATAGGTATTTAATTAATTTTTAATTAAATAAATACCCTATATTTAATAATTAATAGAAATAATATTTAATTAAATAAATAACATGATATAACACACAAATAATCAAATCAAGCCCCTGAAATTGAACACAAGCAAAATCAAACATGCTCAAGGAAAGGGATACATGAATTCTTGTCAACTCTATGAATTTGGTAAGGTAGTCAACCAGATACTTGTCCACTAAATAGGATAATTAGGTTTAGGATAGGATTTGGACCTGACCATTGATATTATTGTGATAGGGTATGCTCACTCCTCCCAATTCAGGGAAGATGTAGTCCGGTACCTGAAAAAACTTGTCATCACAAAGATGAACATACATGCATATATCATATGGAAAACAATGGTTGAGACTTGGTTATTGTGTGGATCTCGCCGAAGCAAGTAACTACAAATCTGTCCCATACCATACCAGGCACCTCAAACAGTAATGCAAAACATACAATGATCCATGTGCATATAAATCTAAGGTCAGTATTGTCAGAAAACCATAATCAAAATAAAATCCTAACATATACATAAGCATCATTAAATAACAATAAATCACATATACACAAAAGATATAACATACTAACAATGGATAAATAACATACTGAAATATAATACATAAATATCCTCAAGATCAACTGAAATAACCACACATACATCAAAATGCCTAAAAGAGTTTGGCATCCACAAAATAACAAGCAAAATAAGAGGTGGGTATTACATCCTCCTCCCCTTACTCCAAGAAGCCTAAAACAAAGATAGCTAAATAAATCTATATTCATAGAACATCTAATCCACGTCCTGAAAGACTCAAAGTGTGGATCCCATAAGACCCTTCCTAGGTCTCTGATTCAAACACTGAGGATCATTCCCCATTGTAGGAATCTAAAAATTAGCTAGTGGACCTCTACTCATAGCCCCACTCACAGGATTATGATACAGAGGTGGAGGATGATCAAACACTGCATATGCTCCATGAGACATACCAACATTACCCACTATCATCTCAGAAGCTAATGGCCTCTGTCTCGAGAACTGTGTTGGACGCTGAGGACAATTGACTACAATATGTCCAAACTTCGCACATGAGAAGAAATCTCCTCTACTACCACCTCCTCTAAATGAAGGTGTACTAGACTACTGAACACTACCCCTACTGACATCATGATACACACTTTGTGTTGGCTAAACTAGTTGAGTGCACTTGCTACATTGATTGTCACTGAAGTTCCTATTTTGAGGACCACTAAAAGAAGAAGGATTGTTTCCTCCTTGTTGTTGAATCTGATTACTATTTGGAACTGTAGAAGGACCTCTCAAATTCCCAACTCCCTGAGAATTATTACCTCTAACAACAGAAGTAGGTACTCTAGACTGCCCTCCTGAATGACCACCATGGCCCAATGCTAAGTTCTCCTCTACAAGGGTATCTTTGATGACCACCTCCCTGAGGGATGTACGCTCAAAGAGTCTATCCTCCCCAACAATGTGTTCATTTATACCCCTAACAAAGTGTTGAACCATAAGGGATGAATCCTGACCATATCCAACATATTGTTTGAGCTCAAAGAAGCGATGCTCATACTCAACCATTGATAGGGTCAACTGCCTCAAGTTGTGGTACTCATTAGCCCTTTGCTACCTCCACTGATCAGATAAGAAGCGCTCACAAAAGTGCTCAAAGAAGAGTTCCCATGTCACTGTACTCATATGGAGACCTAACTTATCTTCCTCTATATTCCACCATATAGCTGCAAAATTTGAGAGTTGCATTACTGCATACATAGCTTTAGTATTTCTACTAAAGGGATGCATAGAAAAAATCCTCTCTAATGCAATAAGCCAAGTCTCAGCTTCAAAGCCTATTCCTTTCCCATAAAAGTAAGTAGGTGGAACTCTCATGAGATCCCTCATGTAGTTTTCTACCACCACCTCAGGATCCACTATAACAGTCCTTCTTGGAGGGGTCCTAGATCTCTCCATCTCTACTCTACCCTGCTCATGAATATAGTTTAGCAACTCCTGGAACAACTACCTAATGCTTGGCTCTCCAAACTCAACCTAACACTCATCCCTCTTCTCATCTCTACTGTGTTGATGAGCACTGTCCTGACTGACACTCATGGAAGGATTTTTATCCTACCCCTTCCACGACCACCACTTTGGCCTCTGCCACATCCCCTAGCAGCTCTAGTTTCAGGCATGATTCCTGAATCAACCAGAGAACCAAACCACAACTTAGAACCAATACAAATAACATCAAAAGAAATCAAATTATCATAAAGGAATAGATTTAAATACATCAGAGTTTTATGTCTATATTTTTTTCAAGTTTTAAATAAATAAAAAACTAATGCGCATACATAATTCCCAGAGATCCCAGTATAGAAACGTGGGCTCTCATACCAAGTGTAATGCCCTGCAAGGGATCCTAGGAGAACTTAACCTAAACATGACACTAAGTTTAAGGAATAATTTTTTTTTAAATGTGTACAAACAATAATGATAACAATACAAAACCAACACAATGAAGTACATGACATACTTGAAATACAACTCATACATAGATAACATTTCTCAAGGGTTCCTTGATATAGAATTACTTAAGCATAATAATCTACTATTAACAATAATTAAGAACTAACATAAATGTTACATAATCTGAAACCAATTGCATACGTCTCATAATAAAAAATTACATATACATGTGATATCAAAGATATACTACCAAATAAACATCCACTGCACTAGTCACAGGGTATATAATAATACATAATAAAAAATATAATGCATCCTCCAAAGGATGATAACTAATATCTACATATGGTACAATACACAACTCAAGTAACTGAACAAGTCTCCAAAAGACTAGGAAGATGAAACTGCAACAGGGAACATCCAAGCATGAAGAAGAATCTATCAAAACCTCAATGGTAATAATAATCACTACCACCTCACCATGTGGAACCAAAGGTCCACTGCCACTGTGCTGTCATGCCCAAAAGTTGGGCAAAAACACACGAACAAAAATTTTTAAAACACACTAAAACAGGATACCAATAAGAACACAAGGGTATCATGTGCATGTAAAATGGTGCAAGGGATAAGAAAAACTATAAAGGTCATGAGGAGAGGATTAGCTTTCAGAGCTATCCTAAAGGATACCTAAAGCTCCACAAAGGATATGCACGCAAACTGAGGTAGTTGACCAAAAGTCAACTAGAGTTGACTAATAGCCAACTGTACTAAAAAATAAGTGAATGGTTCAAGCTAGCGTTTGCTAGACCCTAAAGAAGACTCATACATGCAATTCGAGGCGATATGACTAAAAGTCAACTAGGGTTGATCAAAAGTGAACCATTCCTCAAAATATGTTAAGAAGGGCCACGAGGGCCTACTAAGCACTAAGGAAGTCAAAGGCGTGCAAAATGAGGAAGTTGACTAGAAATTCAACCCATGTTGACCAAAAAGTCAACTATCTTCGTAAGGCATTAAATTGAAACCCTAGGGTCCAACGGGTACAAGGAACATCTGGAATGAAAATCGGGACAATCAATCAAGGTTTGACCAAAGTTGACAAAAAGTGAGCGACGTCGATAAATCCCTAAAGGCAGGTGAACGAAATGATAAGGGTTTAATAGAAGCCACCTATCAATAAAATGTCAACGAGCTCCACAAAAAAATGTGAGAGAAATTAATTAAATAATTTAAGTTTTTAAACTTACATAAATATATATGATTAACAGAATTTTAATATTTTAAATTTGACGCCTAACATTAAAAATTACTAACAAATGAGAGATTTACTAATGAATAAACAAATATTTAAAATAAAATGATAATAGCCATATAATCTATAGTTTAATATCTTCATTATAAATTATAATCTAATTATAAATCTAATTGAAATGACATTAGAACATTAGTTTAAAGCAATATTATAAAAACTAAAATCTATTCTATAACATACTAAATCATATCTTTATTACAAAATTTTAATTTAATAAAAGTCTATTAAAAAAAATACATCTAATCTTTTAATGTCAAATCTAATATTAAAATACCTTTATATCTAAATCAAATTTAAAATATCTAAATCAACTCTTACAAATGTAAATCCTAAAATAAAAATCCTAAACACAAAATATAAATTCCTTCGTAACCAAATGCGGATTGGGCGGCCGAAAGACACAAGCGGCAGCGATGCGGGGAAGAGTGGCGGGTTAATTAACCGCTGGCGGCGCCGAGGGAGGCTTTTACGGCGGGTGGTGGAAGGGTTGCGAGTGGGATGGTGGCCGAAGTGGCGGCAGCACCATCCACCGCGGTGGTGGAAAGGGAGCAGGGTGAGCGGTGCGGAGTGGCGGCCGGGGCTAGTCGGCCCTCCCCACCCCACTCTTTACGCAGAGGGGCAGTGGGGTAGGGTTTGGCCCTCCCTGCTAAGCCACCCACTGCTGTGTAGCCGCGGGTTGGGTGGGGCTTCGGCCCTCCCACCCAAGAAAAAATAATTTTTTTAATAAAGATTTTCAATTCCGCCTTCGGCGGTAAAACATAATTTTAATCCTTTTTTTTTTAATTTAAAACACAGTGCATAAGTAATTTTAAAAAATAAACATATAAATTTAGAATAACTAAATAATCTTAAGAAGAAACAATAATAAAAATAATAATAATAATTAAAATAATATTTACTGGTGTGATTATGACTGTATTTGTCAAAACAGCTGCTATATATGGAATTTTTTTCATAATTTTTATTGGATCAAATCGATCTATATTTTAATCTCCAGGTTATAGTGGAAGGAAATTTTAATCTAAGCACTTCCATATTTTTTATTTTTTTTTTAAAATCTAAATATACTAAGTAAAAAAAAAGAATCCAATTCTTGAGATCATAATAAATAAATACATTTATCACAGGGCTTTCATAGGAAGAGAGATTCTGTCATTTAGTTAGCATAACAATGAGTTTATTTTAAAGAGGAATAATCTAATTTTAAGTAAAACAACACTTAAATTGGGCATTAAGATTTTAAACTTTCTAACAAGCATGAATCATAGAGATTATTAGATAAAAGAGATGTCATGATAAATGAAATATATTTCTCCCTCTATAAGTAATTTAAAGAAAACAAAAGACATGGAATCCATTATAATAACCACTCTTCTTAATTCAAAAACAGTAATGAAAAACTTAAAAAGCATAGATTACAAGATTCATAAAATTCCATCTTCCCATGATCAAAGGAAGTTCCTTCCAATGCACAAGATTTACAAATGATCAGCTACAATTGTTCACAACGTTCTCTAACGGGAAATCTCGAAGCTCCTCCATCTGGTCAAACCTAATAAAAGAGAGCTAACCACGGGTGCTCACCACCCAACCTAGGCCTTTACAAGGCCACCCCCGAGCTTGGGGATCAAATCTGGAACGGGTTACAAACAGAAGACACCCAACAGTAGAAAAAGAAATAGAAACTCAAGCACAAGAAGGCTTCCCAACATCAGGATAAACAAAAGGAAGTATCTCCAAGAGACATTCCAGAAACAGGGGTAGTGGTAGACCTCACTAAAGGAGAAAGCCAAGATCACAAATAATACACAAGCCACACATGGACTTGATAAGGACCATCTTTACATGATGTTGTCCTGAATAACCTCCTTATACCTCCTAAATGCCCGCAGGCCCATCTTGGCTTCATGGGTATCATGTTACCCCAAGTTTATCCCTCCTCACATGGGAGACTCTACACTTAATAAGAATCATTTCCAACTACCCCTCCAAGGCTACTCTGCCCTCCCAAGGGTGAGTGTACCTTGAAGACCCATTCAAAATAAAGCACAAAATAAAGACATTGAGAATAAACATTAAAATTTTTAACATAAAAATAAAAGCTTCAAAACACATAAGACTCCATTAATGGAGTCCTTGAGCTCAAGAACACACACATAAATACAACAATAACTTTAAAAGAATTTCAACCTTAATCCAAGCTAAGGTGTGAAGAGGAAAGGTGTTGAGCTATCCTTCCTAAGCTTCTTTCTCCAAAGGCTCCTTCAAACTGAATTCTTTCTCTAAGGGTAGAGAGTGGGTGAACACTCAACTCATCCTAGAATCTCCCCTAAATAGGCAAACCTCCAACATGAGCAAGGCTCAACTCAAGGGTGAGGTAACTCTAACCAATCCTTAACCAAACCACTTCCTAACCCTCCAAGGGTGAAGTCAAATGAAACATGGGTAGAAGAGAGAGTGAGGTTAACCAAAGTCACACTCCTTTTCCAAATTCGCTCAAAGATGAAAATGACACTTAAAGGGAGTAATAAATGAGTTTAGAGGCTCATTAATGATAGAAAAAGACTCCTAACCCATAGGGTACCAATTTGGGTGACTAAAACTGACCCCGATTACCCCCTAGAAGTCCAAAAGAGCCTCTAAAACTCACACTGAAGTTAACCTACGAAATTCTAAGTTAAAAAAATTTTAGAAACTTCTAACCCTGGGGTAAACTTGGGTACTACTCCTAGATGACCTTAGTTAACCCTTGACTTACGTTGGTTCCCCTTTACTAGCCATGTCCATAATTAAATTACAACACTTGCCAAATTTGGCACATTAAATTAAAACATTAGACATGACTTAAAAACATGAATATTTACTAATTTAATAACATACATGCAAACCATGTTCACGAAATAAAAACATGACAACAAGGTCCATGTCTCTTTATATAGACAGGACCTTGGAAAGCATGGGTATTTACATAGGTTCCAGTACTGGGTCCCCGATTTAGATCCATGGTCAACTTTTCCTGCACACTCAATGCACACATCAATAGATCCAAAACAACATGATATGAAACATAACATAATGTCAATAATATATGTAAGCATATAAACCACATTATATTTAGAACTGAAATATCCTAGCATTGGTTTCCTAAACCATTTTCATCATATTACATTCATACATTTAGATCCATATAAGACATCAACATAAGCTGAAACTAAATCAAAACATAAACATCTCAAAAGTACCCTGATTACAAAATCATGTGCTGAATATATAACATAGGATTCGACCGATCCTCAAATGTATAAAAGTCTCTCTGATAGTCAAAGTATGTGAAAGCATAAACTACTATAAGCATGAGAACAAAATAGTAAAACTATAATAGTCTAATGTAGGTCTCACATGTGCAGAGGAGATAGTAACAGGCCCATCACATAGGGTATACAACATGAATGAAAACAAGGTATACATGACCTTATACTCAAATGCATAGGAAGATCCTAGAAGCACTCAAAACCATAACAAGGAACACTAAAGAACACTAGAGGTACTGACACACGTAGGATAACCTAAGCTGTATAGAGGAAGGTGTCATCATGTACGTCTAACCTTTTAGTTTTGTCGTAGCAATCCCTCAATGGATTACGGTAGTCAAGTGACCTTACACGACATCAATGACCTTTCAAATAGACAAGATCACTAACAATGTTGTACCCACACCCCTCAAGAAGGCAAGCATCATCTCATCCTCCATATTATCCTATACTAGCGCTCAAGTACGGGTGAAGCATTATCTTATTAGTTTATACTAAGGCATCATAATTAATTTATTATGTTATCACTTGTTACCACCACTTACAATAAGTGATCCTAATAGCCACTTGTGGGCTCCGACACTTATTGCAAGCCACCTCCTATCATACAACTAGGTAACCTACCCTAGGTTCACAAAAGAGTATCATAAAGATATATCATAAGTCAAATCGCATCCTGCCCATTCACGTGCACATAGGTTCTCAATAACCGTACAATAATCTAAAATATCCTCATAAGACCAGACAACACATCATAACTAAATTAGGTTGAGGTATAAGAAATCAAGAACATGACATCATCACAAAATATGAACTAACATCACATAAGATAACATGCAAAAATTACAACCCCAAAGCCTTTGGATTTATGTCTTAAGGGTCATCTATCTTAGAGTTGTCATATTATAGCTAATAATTAATTCATTTAATTATTAGTCTATTATACTCTACGCTTAAGTTAAACTTAGGCATCTTATTATTCTTTAGAGTTTTTCACCTTTAGGGTTTCATAATTCCTTTTATAAGGATTCACCACTTTTTTTTTTCATAAGGAGTTTTCACATCTCATTGTAAAATTTTGAAACATATTGTTAATATATTATTTTCTTGTGCATATGGTGTCCCCTCTGGCTTTTTGGCCTCCATAGTTTTTTCTGTCTTCTGTACTTTGCTTCTTCCATGTGACAGGGTTATGCATGCAGGTGTTCTTGGGAGAATAGATTTTTACCTATTTTAACATGGTATCAGAGCCACACTATTGCTACCTAGTTTGAAGATTTTTGAAGCTGTGATTCATAGACGACAGTCACAGCTTATCTAGGGTTTTTTTGTCACTTTGAAGGAGGCGCCTTTTTTGGAGCTGTTTGAGAAAACATGGACTCTGTCATTGCATTCAAAAAGCTCAGGAGAGTCAAAATACCTATAAACTTTATTATTTTTGGTCACAGTGACCCCAGAGGAAAAAAATTGACCTCCTAGGGCGTACGGCTTGAAAAATGAGGCAGAAAATTTAAAAAAAAATTTAAATTTTTTTTTTTTGATTATTTTTGGCACTACCAGAGTGCACTACCACTGTGCCACCCCAGCGCCACCGCCGCACTACCCGTACGCCACCCCCAGCCTGCGCGTCACCCTTCGGCCACCACATCGCCATAAGGACCCGCCACCACTGCTGCGACACCCGACCACCACTGTTGCACCACCCGACCGCCTCTGCCGCCCAGCCCGGCCACTGCCCACCAACCACCTTTATGCTCTGCGACCCCTTTTAGCCAAGTGGTAGGTCACATGCATGACCAGGAGCTAAGCTCCATCCCCCTGCGTGTGCTATGCGCCTAGGGGCTTATTTTTTTCAACCCCACGGGCTTAAAACCTAGTTTTTTGGAGCTTTTTGACCCTCTAACACTATTTTCGCTCTATCTGGAGCATAAGGAGGTATTTTTATGACTTCCTTATATTATCAAAAAGCTCTTTCCAATGAGGGAGGTTGGGGTTTTGGCTTCTGCCATTTTGATAGTGATTTTTTTTGTTAAAGTCTGATGTCTGCTTTTTACCTTTCGGGAGCCATATCTTGCTCATCTGGACTCTATTTTTGGCAAACCAGATATCGTCAGAAAGCTGGTTCAGTGAACTTTTCAATTGTAGGGGTCTTTTTTCTAGTTTCTTCTCTAGGTTCTTCCTCCTTTGATTTTTTCTCTTTCACACTCTGGTGGATTACTTGGGTTCTACAGGTCCTGGGATCTCTTCTTCTGTTCTTTTGACTCACTCTTCTTTCTCACTTCTGAGCATTGCTTCTCTTCTGTAGTATTTTATTTTGTGTAAACACACTGAGATAAAGTGTCTGCTCTTGCATATCTGGGATTTCAAGCACCTTGTGTATTTTTTGTACTCGCACTCAGTTATAAAGTGCCATGGGAGGATTATGATGTTTTACCTTTTTTGATCATCCACCTTTGTAAAGTGAGCATACCTTCCATGACATTAGCCCATGTTGTGTGTCAGTGACACCACCATTTATCCTATGCTTATACTTTTGTTGCACTGTTGGTATTCCTGATTCTTCTTCCTGTAGATGTTTCTGGCATTGCATTTCAGTGTTCCTGTCACCCCTCTCCCTGTTCAGCATTATGGGGGGTTCACCTATTGGCTCTATTGCTTCCTTGGTTCGGTTGAGTAATCTACGTATTTTTTTTTTATTCCTATGTACTAGACAGATGCAGTGGCTAGGGACCTACGCACACTCGATCAGTTCTTCAAACTTTATCTTCTCTACCTGGTCAAGCACTATTTTAGTGGGGGTTCCAGCAGTTAATTGTGATAGTGTTTGCAGCTTCATGCTTTGGAGATGCTTCTTGCTCTTTCTTGTTCCTTTCTTTGGGACTTTCCCTAGATTGAAAACTTTGTCTCCTTCATCCATTTTATTTCTTGTACTTGGGTACCTAATCAGGCCTAGTTGCCGAGACCCATAGTTCCTTTTATGCATTTTGTTTTCATGCATCTTGTAGTCCTTGCTGTTTAGCTTCTCCCTAAGTTACACTTAAGGGGGGGTGTTAGAGTAGTCATATTATAGCTAATAATTAATTCATTTAATTATTAGTCTATTATACTCTATACTTAAGTTAAACTTAGGCATCTTATTATTCTTTAGATTTTTTCACCTTTAGGGTTTCATGATTCCTTTTATAAGGATTCACCTCTTTGTTTTTCATAAGGAGTTTTCACATCTCATTGTAACATCTTGAAACATATTGTTAATATATTTTTTTCTTGTGCATATGATGTCTCCTCTAGCTTTTTGCCCTCCATAGTTTTTTCTGTCTTCTGTACTTTTCTTCTTCCATGTGACAGGGTTATGCATGCAGGTGTTCTTGGGAGAATAGGGTTTTACCTATTTTAACAATCTAGCCCAACAAATACCTAAAAATATGATAACATAAAAGAATACACAATTCATTTAATCATGCACCTAAAACACATCATAGTACAATAATTTCATATTCAAAATGCATTAAATACAATACAATGTTAATGTAGGGATAAACAAATTTATAATCCCTAATCATGCAAATTCATTTATCCACTAAAATTACTATCTAGCAATAATTAAATATTCCACATTGGTAAACGTTAACATTTCCTATAGATCTATTTACAAAATTAGCATATAAATACATCTAGAAAATAATTACCAATTTTCTATAATTATAAAATTATAAAAATTTTGGATGCAACATAAGCATCAATATTCATCGTCCAATAATACCTCTAATAACTTATTTAACACCATAGGATTTAATGATTAACAATAGTCAATTTCTAACAGTGACAAAATAAATCACCCCTTGGTTTAAAAATTAATAATAATATTAATTTTTCATTTTTTAGAAAAACAATTCCTTTTTTAGTTCTCATGCCACAAATTAACTAATTTAAAATTAATTCAAAATTGACTTAGAAAATAACCTTAAATTAATTAAAGGAAAACTCTTTAAAACTAATTTAAAATTAACGATAAACTAATTTAAAAAATTCATAATAATCTAATTTAAAAATCAATAATAAACTAATCTAAATATTAATTATAACTAATTTAAATATTAATTATAAACTAATAAATAAAAAATATAACTAACATTAGAATTTAAATTACAAATAAAAAAATGAATCTTAAAAATAATTTTAAATAAACAAATAAAATCACTATTTGTTTGGGGGGGTCTCAGCCCCACCCAACATCCCAATCGTGGGTACCGCGGCCCAAGGCTTGCAGCCCCACTGGGCAGTGGGTACCCTCGCGGACCCACTGTACCAGTGGATACACAGGTCCTTGGACCTGCGGCCCCACTGTACTAGTGGTACCGCACGTGTAGGGGTGGTGTGGTGGCCCCTGCCACCCACTCCCCAACAAATATATATTTTTTAAAAAAATTGACTTTATAAAACTTTAAATAATGCAACAAAATAATAAAAAGATATCATTTTTTTTAATTTATTTATTTCCGAAAACAAAAATTAAACAATGTATATTTTTTTATCTTTACTGGCTTTTTAACCCACTGTATAATATTTTTTATGACTGGTATAAATTCCAGGGAGCTATATTTGTTTCTAAATTATTTTTTTTACTAAAAATTTGATTTCTTTCCACCATTCAATTTATTTTTTCAGCCACTATATAGTTAAACTATAGTCCAGATTAATTTTTTAATTTTCTAAGAGTTCTAGAGGGAATTTTTCTACAAAAATTTGCCAGCATAACAACACTATGCAATGTAATATTAAATAATGAAAATAACATATCTAAGGGTTTTGTACACACTCAAAATCAAAGAAAGACTAATAACACCAATAATCCATAAATAATTTCCATGCATCTATTCAAATATAAGAAACCATAAAATTGCAAAATTGAAATCTATTTTAGGGATCTTAAAATCCTATCTCAAATCCAATGCAATAAAATTGATATTATGTCTTTGAAGATTGCAAAACCCTAAAACCTCCAAGCACAAATCAACCCCAATCTGAAAACCACGAAGATCCAAGCACATGCAAATCATGAAAACACACAAGTCTCCAATCCAAGATGCAACCACAAGAATCTTCAAATTCTCTCAAAATTCAAGCACATCCCAAGCTCTCCCCAAAATCTCCAAAACCTGTTATCCCCAAATGAAACCCTAATTCCCTCCTAAAGGAATTCAATTTCCCTTAAACATGCAAACCCTAATGACAACACACTAGTTAACTCCTAAAAGGACTCCAGTCCCAAATTGAAAGAAAATAATAATTAGTTAATTAAATATCTTTTAATTCCACAACACAACTTTGAAACCTAAAATCGAGTTGAAATCTTTGAGTTTGAAAATACTTTTTCAACAAAATCATGCACATGTAATTAATAAAATATTAAATTAAATAAATTAAATATTTAAATCACAATAATCCATGCAACCTAGTATTTAATTATTTAATAAAGCATAAAAGCATATTCACTCTAATTTTCAATTAAATATTAATATTCAATAATTGCACTTTAATTAACCTTTCAATTAAACATAGGTATTTATTTTAATTTTTAATTAATTAAATACCCTATATTTAACAATTAATAGTAATAATATTTAATTAAATAAATAACATGATATAACACACAAATAATCAAATCAAGCACCTAAAATCAAACACAAGCAAAATCAAACATGCTCAATGAATAGGATACATGAATTCCTATCAACTATACAAATTTTGTAAGGTAGTCAAATGGATACTTGTCTACTAAATATGACAATTAGGTTTAGGATAGGGTTTGGACCTGAAAACTATCTCCCCTCTCTTACCATTGAGATTATTGTGATAGGGCACGCTCACTCCTACCAATTCAGGGAAGACATAGCCTGATACCTACCAACCTATCATCACAAAGACGAACATACATGTATATCTCATATGGAAAACAATGGTTGAGACTAGGTTATCATGTGGATCTCGCCGAAGCAAGTAACTATGACTTTGTCATATACCATACCAAGCACCTCAAACAGTAATGCAAAACATACAATGATCCATGTGCATATAAATCTAAGGTCAGTATTGTCAGAAAACCATAATCAAAATGAAATCCTAACATATACATAAGCATCATTAAATAACCATAAATCACATATACACAGAAGATATAGCATACTAACAATGGATAAATAACATACTGAAATGTAATACGTAAATATCCTCAAGATCAACTGAAATAAAACCATATACATCAAAATGCCTAAAAGAGTTTGGCATCCACAAACTAAAAAGCAAACTAAGAGGTGGGTATTACATTCTCCTACCCTAAAACTAGGCTTACTCCTGGAAGCCTAAAATAAAGATAGAGAAATCAATCTCCATTCACATAACATCTAATCCAAGTCCTGAAAGACTCAAAGTGTGGGTCCCATAAGACCCTTCCTAGGTCTCTGATTCAAACACTGAGGATCATTCCCCATTGTAGGAATTTGGAAATTAGCTATTAGACCTCTACTCGCAACCCCACTCATAGGAGCATGATACACAGGCAGAGGATGATCAAATGCTACGTATGCTCCGTGAGACATACCAACATTACCCACTGTCGGTTCAAAAGCTAATGGCCTCTGTCCTGAGAACTGTGTTGGACGCTGAGGAAAATTGACTATAATATGTCCAAACTGCCCCCATGAGAAGCAAGCTCCTCTACTACCACCTTCTCTAACAAAAGGTGCACTAGAATGCTGAACACTACCCCTACTGACATCCTGATACACACTCTGTGCTTGCTGAACTGGCCGATTGCGCTTGTTGTGCTGATTGTCACAGATGTTCCTATTCCGAGGACCACTAAAAGAAGAAGGATTGTTTCTTCCTTCCTGCTGAATCTTATTACCGTTTGGAACAGTAGAAGGACCTCTTGAATTCCCAGCTCCCTAAGAATGATTACCACTGACAATAGAAGTAGGTACTCTAGACTACCCTCCTGAATGACCACCATGGCCCAATGCTAAGTTCTCCTCTCCAACAGTAGCCTTGATGACCACCTCTCTGAGGTATGTAGGCTCAAAGAGTCTAACCTCTCCAATGATGCATTCCTTTATCCCCCTAACAAAGTGTTGAACCATAAGGGCCGAATCCTGACCATATCCAGCATATTGTTTGAGCTTGAAGAATCGATGCTCGTACTCAACAACAGATAGGTTCAACTATCTCAAGTGGTGGAACTCATCAACCCTCTGCTACCTCCACTGATCAGATAAGAAGCACTCATTAAAGTTCTCAAGGAAGAGTTCCCATGTCACTGTACTCATATGGAGACCTAACTTATCTTCCTCTATCTTCCACCATATCACTGTAAAATTGGAGAGTTGCATTACTACATACCTAGCTTTAGTATTTCTACAAAAGGGATGCATAGCCAAAATCCTCTCTGTTGTAATAAGCCATGTCCCAGCGTCAAACCCTCTTCCTTTCCCATCAAAGGAAGTAGGTGGAACTCTCATGAGATCCCTCATGTGGTTCACTACCACCACCTCAAGATCCACTATAATAGTCCTCCTCAGAGGGCTCCTAGATCTCTCCCTCTCCACTCTACCCTTCTTAGGAATACGGTTCAGTAACTCCTGCAACAACTGCCTAATGTCTGGCTCTCCAAACTCAGCTTGACACTCATCTCTCTACTCATCTCTATTGTGTTGATGAGCACTATCCTGACTGACACTCATGGAAGGATTATTATCCCTACCCCTTCCACGACCACCACTTTGGCCTCTGCCACGTCCCCTACTAGCTCTAGTTTCAAGCATAATTCCTGAATCAACTAGAGAACCAAACCTCAACTTAGAACCAATACAAATAACATCAAAAGAAAATAAATTATCATAAAGCAATAGTTTTAAATACATCAGAGTTTTATGTCTATTTTTGTTTCAAGTTTTAAATAAAAAAGACAACAAATGGGCATACATAATTCCTAGAGATCCCAGTATAGAAACGTGGGCTCTAATACCAAGTGTATTGCCCTGCTAGGGAACCCAAGAGAACTTAACCTCAACATGACACTAAGTTTAAGGAATATTTTTTTTAAAATGTTTACAAACAATAATGATAAAAATGCAGAAGCAACACAATAAAGTACTTGACATGCATGAAATACAACTCATACATAGATAACATTTCTCGAGGGTTCCTTGACATAGAATTACTTAAGCATAATAATCTATGATTAACAATAATCAAGAACTAACATAAAGGTTACATAATCTGAAACCAATTACATACATCTCATAATAAAAGATTACATATACATCTGATACATAAGGTATACTACCAAATCAACATCAACTACAAACGTCGCAGGGTATGTAATAATACATAATAAACAATACAATGCATCCTTGAAAGGATGATAACCAATATCTACATATGGTACAATACAAAACTCAAGTAACTGAACAAGTCTCCAAAAGACTAGGAAGATGAAACTGCAATAAGGAACATTGAAGCATGAAGAAGAATCCATCAGAATCTCAATGGTAATAAGAATCACTACCACCTAACTGCGTGGAACCAAAGGTCCACTCCCACCATGCTAAGGAGATAGTAACTGGCCCAGCACACAGGGTATACAACATGAGTTCAAACAAGGTATACATGACCTCATACTCAAATGCATATAAGATCCTAGAAGCACTCTAAACCATAACAAGGAACACTAAATAACACCAGGGGTACTAATACACATAGGATAACCTAAGCTGTATATAGGAAGGTGTCGTCATTTACGTCTAACCCTTGAGTTTTTTCCTAGCAATCCCTTAATGCATTTTGGCACTCAAGTGACCTTACATGGTGTCAATGAGCTTTCAAATAGACAAGATCAGTAATGATGTTGTACTCACACCCCTCATGGCGGCAAGCATCATCTTATCCTCCATATTAGCCTATACTAGCGCTCAAGCATGGGTGAGGCATTATCTTATTAGTTTATACTAAGGCATCCTAATTAATTTATTATGTTATCACTTGTTCACACCACTTACATTAAGCGATCCTAGCAGCCACTTGTAAGCTTCAACACTTATTACAAGCCACCTTCTAGCATACAGCTAGGTAACCTACCCTAGGTTCACAAAAGAGTATCATAGAGATATATCATAAGTCAAATCACATCCAACCTATTCAGGTGCACATAGGTTCTCAATAACCATATAATAATCCACAGTATCATCATAATACCATATAACACATCATAATTGAATTAGGTTGAGGTATAATAAATCAAGAATATGACATCATCACAAAATATAAACTGACATCACATAAGATAACATGCAGAAATTACAAACCCAAAACCTCTATATTTATGTCCTAAGGGTCATCTAGCCCAACATATACCCGAAAACATGATAACGTAAAAGAATACACAATTCATTTAATCATGCACCCAAAACACATCATAGTACAATAACTTCATATTCAGAATGTAATAAATTAAATACAATGTTAATGTAGGGATAAACAAATTTATAATCCTTAATCATGCAAATTCATTTATCCACTAAAATTACTATGTAGAAATAATTAAATATTTCACATTGGTAAATGTTAACATTTCATATAGATCTATTTATAAAATTAACATATAAATACATCTAGGGAATAATTACCAATTTGCTATAATTATAAAATTACAAAATTTCTACATGCAACATAAGCATCAATATTCATCGTCCAATAATATCTCTAATAACTTATTTAACACCATAGGATTTAATGATTAACAATAGTCAATTTCTAACAGTGACAAAATAAATCCCCCCGTTGATTTTTAAAATAACAATAATATTAATTTCCCCCTTTTTCAGAAAAACAATTCCCTTTTTAGTTCTCATGCCACAAATTAACTAATTTAAAACTAACTGAAAATTAATTCGAAACTAACTTAGAAATTAGCCTTAAATTTAGTAAAGGAAAACTCTTTAAAATTAATTTAAAATTAACCATAAACTAATTTTAAAAATTAATAATTATCTAATTTTAAAATTAATAATAAAATAATCTAAATATTAATTATAGCTAATTTAAATATTAATTATAAACTAATAAATAAAAAAATTAACTAACATTAAAATTTAAATTACAAATAAAAAAATGAATCTTAAAAATAATTTTAAATAAACAAATAAAATCAATATTTGTTCGGCGGGGTCTCGGTCCCACCACACGTCCCAATCGTGGGTACCAGGGCCCAAGGCCTTCGGCCCCACTAGGTAGTGGGTACGCTCGCGGGCCCACTATACTAGTGGGTACGTAGGTCCTTGGACTTGAGGCTGCACTGTACTAGTGGTACCGCACACACAAGGGTGGTGTGGCGACACCCGCCACCCACTCCCCAACAAATATAATTTTTTTAAAAAAAAATTACTTTATAAAACTTTAAACAATGCAACTATTTAATAAAAAGATAACATTTTTAAAAAAAAATTGTTTATTTCTGAAAACGGAAATTAAACAATGTATATTTTTTTTGTCTTTACTGGGTTTTAATCCATAGTATAATATTTTTTTGACTGGTGTAAAATCTAGTGAGCTATTTTTTTTTTCCAAATTATTTTTTTTAACTAAAAATTTGATTTCTTTCCACCATTCAATTTATTTTTCAACAACTATATAGTTAAACTATAGTCCAGATTGATTTTTCATTTTCTAGGAGTTCTAGAGGGAAATTTTCCACAAAAATTTGCTAGCATAACAACACTATGCAAGTAATATTAAATAATGAAAATAACAGATCTTATGGTTTTCTACACAACCAAAATCACATAAAGACTAATAACACCAATAAGCCATAAATAATTTACATGCATCTACTCAAACATTGAAAACCACAAAATTGCAAAATTGAAAATTATTTTAGGGATCCCACAATCCTACCTTAAATCTAATGTAAGAAAATTGAGATTATGGATTTGAAGATTGCAAAACCCTGAAAACCTCCAAGCATAAATGAACCACAATCTAGAAACTACGAAGATCGAAGCACATGCAAATCACAAAAACACACAAGTCTCCAATCCAAGATGCAACCACAAGAATCCTCAAATTCTCTCAAAAGCCAAGCACATCCCAAGCTCTACCCAAAATCTCTAAAATATGTTATCCCCAAATGAAACCCCAATTCCCTCCTAAAGGAATTAAATTTTTCCTAAACTTGCAAACCCTCATGACAACACACTAGTTAACTTCTAAAAGGACTCCACTCTAAAATTGAAAGAAAATAACAATTAATTAAGTAAAATATCTTTTAATTCCACAACTCAACTTTGAATCCTAAAATCAAGTTGAAATCTTTGAGTTTGAAAATACTTTTTCATCAAAATCATGCAAATGTAATTAATAAAATATTAAATTAAATAAATTAAATATTTAAATCATAATAATCCATGCAACTTAATATTTAATTATTTAATAAAGCATAAAAGCATATTCACTCTAATTTTTAATTAAATATTAATATTCAATAATTGCACTTTAATTAACCTTTCAATTAAACATAGGTATTTAATTTAATTTTTAATTAATTAAATACCCTACAGTTAACAATTATTAGCAATAATATTTAATTAAATAAATAACATGATATAACACACAAATAATAAAATCAAGCACCTGAAATTGAAGACAAGCAAAATCAAATATGCTCAAGGAAAGGGATACTCGAATTCCTGTCAACTATACAAATTTGGTAAGGTAGCCAAACGGATACTTGTCCACTAAATAGGACAATTAGGTTTATTATAGGATTTGGACCTGAAAACTATCTCCCCTCTCTTACCATTGAGATTATTGCGATAGGGCACGATCACTCCTGCCAATTCAGGGAAGACATAGCCCAGTACCTGCAAACCTGTCATCAGAAAGATATACATACATGCATATATCATATGGAAAAGAATGGTTTAGACTAGGTTATCATGTGGATCTCGCCGAAGCAAGTGACTATGACTTTGTCCCATACCATACCAAGCACCTCAAACAGTAATGCAAAACATACAATGATCCATGTGCATATAAATGTAAGGTTAGTATTGTTAGAAAACCATAATCGAAATAAAATCCTAACATATACATAAGCATCATTAAATAACCATAAATCACATATACATAGAAGATATACATACTAACAATGGATAAATAACATATTGAAATGTAATACATAAATATCCTCAAAATCAACTAAAATAACCACACATACATCAAAATTCCTAAAAGAGTTGTGCATCGACAAACTAAAAAGCAAACTAAGAGGTGGGTATTACATCCTCCTCCCCTAAAACTAGGCTTACTCCTGGAACCCTAAAAAAAAGATAGATAAATCAATCTCTATTCACAGAACATCTAATCCAAGTCCAGAAAGACTCAAACTCTGGGTCCCATAAGACCCTTCCCAGGTCTCTGATTCGAACACTAGGGATCATTCCCCACTGCAGGAATCTGAAAACTAGTTTTTGGACCTCTAATCGCAGCCCCACTCATACGAGAATGATACAAAGGTGGAGGATGATCAAATGCTATATACACTCCATGAGACATACCAACATTACCCATTGTCAGCTCAGAAGCTAATGGCCTCTGTCCTGAGAAATATGCTGGACGCTGAGGACAATTGACTGCAATATGTCCAAACTGCCCACATGAGAAGCAAGCTCCTATACTACCACCTCCTCTAACCAAAGGTGCACTAGACTGCTGAACACTACACCTACTGACATCTTGATACACACTTTGTGCTTGCTAAACTGGCTGATTGCATTTGCTGCACTGATTGTCACAGAAGTTCCTATTTTGAGGAACACTAAAAGAAGGATTGTTTCCTCCTTGTTGCTGAATCTAATTGCCATTTGGAATGGTAAAAGGACCTCTCAAATTCCCAGCTCCCTGAGAATGATTACCTCTAACAATAGAAGTAGGTAGTCTAGACTTCCCTCCTGAAAGACCACCATGGCCCAATGCTAAGTTCTCCTTTGTAGGGGAAGCTTTGATGAATGGCTCCATGAAAGATGTAAGCTCAAAGAGTCTAACGTCCTCAATGATGCCTTCATTTAACCCCCTACCAAAGTGTTGAACCATAAGGGCCAAATCCTGACCATATCTAGCATATTGTTTAAGCTTGAAGAATCAATGCTCATATTCAACCACTGATATGGTCAACTACCTCATGTTGTGGAACTCAGCTGCCCTCTGCTACCTCCACTAATTAGATAAGAAGTGCTCAATAAATTGATCAAGGAAGAGTTCCCATGTCACTGTACTCATATGGAGACCTAACTTATCTTCCTCCATCTTCCACCATATCACTGCAAAATTAGAGAGTTGCATTACTACATACCTATCTTTAGTATTGCTACTCAATGGATGCATAGAAAAAATCCTCCCTATTTCAATAAGCCAAGTCTAAGCTTCAAACCCTATTCCTTCCACATCAAAGGAAGTACGTGGAACTCTCATGAGATCACTCATATGGTTCACTGCCACCACCTCATGATCCATTGTAATAGTCCTCCTTGGAGGGCTCCTAGATCTCTCCCTCTCCACTCTACCCTGCTCAGGAATATGGTTCACTAACTCCTGCAACAACTATCTAATGTGAGGCTCTCCAGACTCAGCTTGATGCTCATCTGTCTTCTCATCGCTACTATGTTGATGAGCACTATCTTGACTGACACTCATGGAAGGATTGTTATCCCTACCCCTTCCACGGACACCACTTTGGCCTCTGCCACATCCACTAGCATCTCTAGTTTTAGGCATAATTCATGAATCAATCAAAGAAGCAAATCACAACTTAGAACCAATACCAATA
The DNA here is from genome assembly GCA_018584345.1 of Thuja plicata. Taxonomy (NCBI): domain Eukaryota; kingdom Viridiplantae; phylum Streptophyta; class Pinopsida; order Cupressales; family Cupressaceae; genus Thuja; species Thuja plicata. Next base: position 338,809 of record MU227558.1, on the reverse strand, counting down.
ACATCAAAAGAAATCAAATTATAATAAAGCGATAGTTTTAAATATATCATAGTTTTATGTCTATGTTTGTTTCAAGTTTTAAATCAAAAAGACAACTAATGGGCATACATAATTTCGAGAGATCCCAATGTAGAAACGTGGGCTCTGATACCAAGTGTAATGCCCCACCAGGGAACCCAGGAGAACTTAACCTAAACATGGCACTAAATTTAAGGAATATATTTTTTTAAATGTTTACAAACAATAATGATAACAATGTAGAAGAAAAACAATGAAGTACATGACATACATAATATACAACTCATACATAGATAACATTTCTCGAGGGTTCCTTGATGTAGAATTACTTAAGCAAAATAATCTACAATTAACAATAATTAAGAACTAACATAAAGGTTACATAATCTAGAACCAATTAAATACGTCTCAACATAAAAGATTACATATACATCTGATACCAAAGGTATACTACCAAATCAACATCCACTGCACAAGTCGCATGGTATGTAATAATACATAATAAATAATACAATGCATCCTCCAAAGGATGATAACCAATATCTACATATGGTACAATACACAACTCAAGTAACTGAACAAGTCTCCAAATGACTAGGAAGATGAAACTGCAACAAGGAACATCCAAGCATGAAGAAGAACCCGTCAGAATCTCAATGGTAATAAGAATCACTACCACCCAACCGCGTGGAACCAAATGTCCACTCCCACTGTGCTGACAAGATAGTTACAGGCCCATCACACAAAGTATACACCATGAATGCAAACAAGGTATACATGACCTCATACTCAAATACATAGGAAGATCCTACAACCACTCTAAACCATAACAAGGAACACTAAACAACACCAAAGGTACTGACACACATGGATAACCTAAGCTATATATAGGAAGGTGTCATCATGTATGTCTAACCCTTGAGTTTTGCCCTAGAAATCTTTTAATGGATTCTGGCACTAAAGTGACCTTACACAACATCAATGACCTTTCAAACAGACAAGATCACTAATGATGTTGTACCCACACCCCTCAAGGTAAAAATCATCATCTCATCCTCCATCTTAGCCTATACTAGTGCTCTAGCATGGGTGAGGTATTATCTTATTAGTTTATACCAGGGCATCCTAATTAATTTATTATGTTATCACTTGTTACCACCACTTACAATAAGCCACTTGTGGGCTCCGACACTTATTTCAAGCCACCTTCTATCATACAACTAGGTATCCTACCATAGGTTCACAAAAGAGTATCATAAAGATATATCATAAGTCAAATCACATCCTTCCCATTCAAGTGCACATAGGTTCTCAATAACCATACAATAATCCACAGTATCCTCATAAGACCATACAACACATCATAACTGAATTAGGATGAGGTATAAGAAATCAGGAACATAACATCATCACAAAATACAAACTGACATCACATAAGATAACATGCAGAAATTACAACCCCAAAACCTCTAGATTTATGTCCTAAGAGTCATCTAGCCAAACAGATACCCGAAAACATGATAACATAAAAGAATGCACAATTCATTTAATCACATACCCAAAACACATAATAGTACAATAAATTCATATTCAGAATGTATTAAATTAAATATAATGTTAATGTAGGCATAAGCAAATTTATAATCCCTAATCATGCAAATTCATTTATCCACTAAAATTACTATCTAGCAATAATTAAATATTCCACAATGGTAAACGTTAACATTTTCTATAGATCTATTTATAAAATCAGCATATAAATACATCTAGGGAATAATTACCAATTTTCTATAATTATAAAACTATAAAATTCCTAGATGCAACATAAGCATCAATATTCATCGTCCAATAATATCCTTAATAACTTATTTAACACCATAGGATTTAATGATTAACAATAGTTAATTTCTAACAGTGACAAAATAAATCCCCCCCTTGGTTTATAAATTAATAATTATATTAATTTCCCCATTTTTCAGAAAAGCAATTCCCTTTTTAGTTCTCATGCCACAAGTTAACTAATTTAAAACTAACTGAAAATTTATTCAAAACTAACTTAGAAATTAACCTTAAATTAATTAAAGAAAAACTCTTTACAACTAATTTAAAATTAACCATAAACTAATTTTAAAAATTAATAATAATCTAATTTAAAAATCAATAATAAACTAATCTAAATATTAATTATAACTAATTTAAATATTAATTATAAACTAATAAATAAAAAATTAACTAACATTAAAATTTAAATTAGAAATAAAAAAATGAATCTTAAAAATAATTTTAAATAAGCAAATAAAATCACTATTTGTTTTGGGGGGGGGGGGGGGCTCAGCCCCACNGGGGGGGGGGGGGGTCTCAGCCCCACCCCATGTCCCAATTGTGGGTACCGTGGCCCAAGGCCTATGGCCCCACTAGGCAATGGGTACCCTCACGGGCCCACTGTACCTGTAGGTACGCAGGTCCTTGGACCTGTGGCCCCACTGTACTTGTGGTACCGCGCACGCAAGGGTGGTGCGGTAGTCCCCACCACCCACTCCCCAATAAATCTAATTTTTTTTAAAAAAATTTACTTTATAAAACTTTAAACAATGCAACTATTTAATAAAAAGATATCATATTTTTTCTATTTTAAATTTGTTTAAATTTCTGAAATAGGAAATTAAACAATGTATATTTTTTTTGTCTTTACTAGGTTTTTAACCCACTGTATAATATATTTTTTTGACTGGTGTAAAATCAAGTGAGCTATATTTTTTTTCAAAATTATTTTTTTTTTACTAAAAATTTGATTTCTTTCCACCATTCAATTTATTTTTCAACCACTATATAGTTAAACTACAGTCCAGATTAATTTTTCATTTTCTAGGAGTTCTAGAGGGAATTTTTCCATGAAAATTTGTCAACACAACAACACTATTCCAAGTAATATTAAATAATGAAAATAACAGATCTAAAGGTTTTCTACACACCCAAAATCACAGAAAGACTATTAACACTAATAAGCCATAAATAATTTACATGCATCTATTCAAACATAGGAAACCAAAAAATTGCAAAATTGAAAACCATTTTAGGGATCCCAAAATCCTGCCTCAAATCCAATTCAAGAAAACTGAGATTATGCCTTTGAAGATTATAAAACCCTGAAAACCTCAAAGCACAAATCAACCACAATCTATAAACCATGAATATCCAAGCACATGCAAATTACGAAAACACACAAGTATCGTATCCAAGATGCAACCACAAGAATCCTCAAATTCTCTCAAAAGCCAAGCACATCCCAAGCTCTCCCCAAAATCTCCAAAACTTGTTATCCCCAAATGAAACCCCAATTCCCTCCTAAAGGAATTCAATTTTTCCTAAACATGCAAACCCTCATGACAACACACTAGTTAACTCGTAAAAGGACTCCAGTCCACAATTGAAAGAAAATAACATTTAATTAATTAAAATATCTTTTAATTTCGCAACTCAACATTGAATCCTAAAATCAAGTTGAAATCTTTGAGTTTGAAAATACTTTTTCAATAAAATCATGCACATGTAATTAATAAAATATTAAAGTAAATAAATTAAATATTTAAATCACAATAATCCATGCAATTTAATATTTAATTATTTAATAAAGCATAAAAGTATATTCACTCTAATTTTCAATGAAATATTCAATTAAATATTAATATTTAATAATTGCACTTTAATTAACCTTTCAATTAAAGATAGGTATTTAATTTAATGTTCATTTAATTAAATACCCTATATTTAACAATTAATAGCAATAATATTTAATTAAATAAATAACATGATATAGAACAAAAAATCAAATAAAGCACCTGAAATCGAACACAAGAAAAATCAAACATGCTCAAGGAAAGGGATATAAGAATTCTTATCAACTATACGAATTTGGTAAGGTATCCATATGGATACTTTTCCACTAAATAGGACAATTCAGTTTAGGATATGATTTGGACCTAAAAACTATCTCCCATCTCTTACCATAGAGATTATTGTGATAGGGCACGCTCACTCCTGCCAATTCAGGGAAGACGTAGCCTGGTACCTGCAAACATGTCATCACAAAGATGAACTTACATGCATATATCATATGACAAACAATGGTTGAGACTAGGTTATCGTGTGGATCTCGGTGAAGCAAGTAACTACGACTCTGTCCCATACCATACCAAGAACCTCAAATAGTAAAGCAAAACATACAATGATCCATGTGCATATAAATCTAAGGTTAGTATTGTCAGAAAACCATAATCAAAATGAAATCCTAACATATACATAAGAATCATTAAATAACCATAAATCACATATACAGAGAAGATATAACATACTAACAATGTATCAATAACATGCTAAAATGTAATACATAAATATCCTCTAGATCAACTGAAATAACCACACATACATCAAAATGCCTAAAAGAGTTTGGCATCCACAAACTGAAAAGCAAACTAAGAGGGGGGTATTGCATATCGCGGGTTCACAAAAATGTAAAAGGTAAATTTGGATGGTCTCCTAAATAGGGTTTGCACAGTGGAGATTTGTATATGAAAGAGACCCTATGCCATATTCACCATTTAAATTTAATTTTTATGATAAGGAATGTAAAGATTGAAAACACTTACAAAGAATAAGGGAGTAAAATACCTATCTCACATCATAATAGATGTGGAAATACCCTTTTTTTGATGCTTGTGTTGATTTTATGGAAAGTTTAAAACCAGATTTGGAACAGAAATGCAGCAACGGACAAAACCCATAAATATTTTTTTGATCTAATAGAGTTCAAATTTTGACCCTCAAGTCAATGTTACCATTGACTCAGAATTTCTGAATCTGACCTAGGGTAGAATTGACCTCAAAATTCTCAGGCAGAAATTTGTTTCCCGATCTTGAAAGTTTTTCGAAAAGGGTATCCGAATATGCACTCCAACTTGTTGTTCTGAACCTGTAATTCCCAAAATAGCACCTCCAAATATCTGAAAAAGAGGGTTTTGGGGTGGCTATATAAGGTTTTTCCTTAGTCAGACCCCCGTTTTGGTGGTTTCCACCACTACAAATAGTTGAATATAGTAGAATATATGTGTGTGTTGCTCTTAGAAAGAGCTTTGAATGTGTAATGCCAAGATCTAGTCCTTTAGATTAAAACCCTAACATGAATTAAAAATGAGAAAGTAATGCATAGATTTGAATATGATAAAGAAAGCATACCAAGCCCCCAAGGCTAAAGTATTCCTACCAAACTCACAATTTGTAGTTGCTACCTTGTGATAGTATCTTTTAAATGCTTGAATGTTGAAAATGGTGGATCCAAGAAGAAGGAAGGAAGGAAGAACTCTATATTTCTCCAAAGATGATCCTCAATAGCCTATCCACAAAATTCTTGTATGTATTAAGGAATAATCATATCTTGTCCTTCTATATCATCCTGTTTCTTTCTTGCATCATCATCATGTCATAATCATAATTGCATCAATATAGACATCCTAAGGAAATGCAAGGGACCCAAATTCAAATTTCTACTTGAATTATGGTCCAATTACAATCACCAACCAAGGAGGGGATGTATTAATTCAAATATTGGAGAAAACACTTCAGCGTCTGGACCTAGGGACCTATTTTTAAGTTTAGAACCCTCATAAGCTCCGAATATGAAAGCGGGGATCAACACCCGATAGGGGTGAAAGTCAACCTCAACCTTGACCTATTTCAAGGTCAACCTTGACTCTAACATAGGTTAGAATTGAATTCAAACCTGACCTAAGGTTTCAGTCTGGTCACCTTGAGAAATCTGCAAGATTCCCAGGTTAGTCAGGGACCTGGGAAGGTGAGAAAACACACTAGAGTGCTGGATAGAGGAACAGAGGAGGCATGATGAAGATGAGGAGAGCAAGTACATAGGTTCTACATAAAAATAAAGCTACAAAGAGGGAAATTAAGGAGGATCCATACGATCCTAGCCCTAGTTTCACCTAAAAATGTAGAATCAAGTGCATATGCATCCTAAATGCAAATATAGTATTCAAGTGTACTAAATGAGGGTGCTAAACCTACCAAAATAGAAGTGCTTCCATTTTAAGAGGATACACTAGGTAAGCACCAAGGAGAGACTTTTAAATCTGAGATACCATATTAAGTAAGAATAATGCAGTTTCAATTCCAAAATGTTTCAAAACACATGTCACTCAAATAAATGCAAAAGATCTATAATGTTCTTCTTCTATGATAATACTCTCTAGATATACATCTTCTATACCCACTAAAAATAGTAAAAAAAATTTATGCCTTATGCTACTTACCCAAAGTTTTTCCAGCTTCCACTAAATGATCTTGTAAGTCCTTTTATAAGACAAGGACTACAAAAATATTTAGATCATTTAGGGTTAGGGATTAACTCCTAAAAACACTACATGACATAGAATATTAAATTAATCTCAACAACTAAGAAGCTCTGTCATTAGTCATGTTGAAACATTTCATTCTCCAGTCTTCTTAAGAAATGTGATTTGGCCACCATCCACCTAGGAAATTGCAGAATACAGCCTTGTCAAAGGAATAATAGATGAAATGTCTTGTCTACATTAATTATCACATGAATACTCCACCTTTTGGGACTATAGAACGCCACCCATATCCTCTCGAGAAGCTCAGGATATTCAAGAGCATATCTAATCTGCATTTAAACAATTCTAGAAAAGATACCTTATTGATGGAAAACAATAGGAAAGGATAAAACTGAATAAAACTAGTCAGAAACCCTAAAGAGATAAGCTTTTCCTAAATACATTTAGAAACCGCTGGATTCTTCTTCATACAACATCCAAAAAATGTTCACATCAAAGCTAGAAAATCAAATTGTTCGATTAAATTCTATGTTTGAAGATGACATATTTCACCTCTTAGAAACCCTACAGAATGCATTTGAAATTTTGAAAATCCTTTCCAACTGCTAAACCTGGCCCATAAATCTCCATCAAAGATCAAGATATAAAAATTATCAGACTTTAAAATACAACCATTGATCTTATTTAAGTCACATGGGCTTCAAAATTTTGATTGGATAGGTGGCATGCAAGTGTGATGCCTGAATGATTAGATTGTGATCATCTTTCTCTTGAGGCTTCACACTGACCGTTAGATCAACATCAAATTTACTACATAGTACCTTTATCATTAGCTTCAAATTCCAAGTGTCACAAACTTGGATAGGACACATGGCCGCCAATCATAATGCCTTAAACATTAGATCTTGTGCATCTTTTACTTGAGCCTTTACGCCAACCATAAGATCTTTTAAAACCTAATGACTCATTAACTGCCTCAATGATTATGGGACCATGACATCAGCAGTGAAATGCATCACTTTGGCACAATGCCTTAAATAGTAAAGAACTTCATCTTTGTGTTTAAGCCTTTACGCCTGTCATCCAATCTAACTCTGGTCTGAACTTGACTTGTAACTAGCCTTTTAACTTTGATCATTCATTTCCTTTTTATCTCCAAATTACCATATATTCTCACTAACCCTAGTCACATCTGTAGATCTAGCATCCACTACAAGATCTATCTATCGTTGGAACACGTGGCAACATCCTGTCAAATATTTGAGTACAATACTTAACCCATGCTTTATCTTGAGATTCAACGACTGTGTGTTCTTGCAATCTCTATGAGTTTGTCTTAACCTAAGTCTAATTCAAATATCTAGAGATAAATTGTATCTCATAATCGATAAGTCTTTGTCCTGACCCTTGGTTTATTTGGAGACTTAGAGTAAACCTAATCTTGATCAATGGCTTTGATCCTTCTTTAGAAAACCCGACTTGTCTTTGTCCTAACCATGCTTAACTCTAAGTCTATCTAGAGATTTAATGACAACTGAGTCTCCTAGATGCTAAATAATTTTCTTAACCTAAGTTATATTTGGAGATCAAGTGTGATCCGTTAGATTAGTCATTTCATCGACGCTTCTGATTTGATCTTCCCTAAACCACCCTGACTTAATCTTAACCCAATATTTATCTGGAGATTCAGAGATATCTTATTTCCCATGCCACTGAATAGATCTCTTAACTTGAGTTACATTCTGAGATCACGCATTGACCACTAATGTTGATCTTAAGTAATGATCATCATTTAATCTATGAATTATCTTGTACTTACTCATTTCATTCGAAGATCATGCATCAACCCTTCGATCAATAATTGCATCCATGACCCTCGTTGAATCTCCCAATTTTTAAGCTGACCTCATCTTTATCCAATGATCATGTGCCATCCACATAATGTAAAATGGATCTACATCTTGTGCTTGATTATTGAATGAAAGCTTATACTTGAACTTGATCCAACAACTCAGCGTCATGTGCAAGATTGGAAAAAGGACATGAACAGATTAATGGTGTTTGCATAATCTACAAAGGAAAAGGAATATTTGATCTTGGTTGGGAGATTGCATGATAAAGGAAAGGTAAAAGTGCACATCAAAAGTTAAAAATATTCTTAGTGGGTTGGAAAGGGTAACATCAAAATAGAACAAGTCTTGAAAATTTAGGGTTTTTGCATAAAAATAAGTCAACAAGACTAGGGTTTAAGGTCAAAGACCAGAAACAAATTGCAGATATAATAGCAAAGACATGGAACCATAAATATTTTGACAAGTGCTAATAGTCTCTCTAATTGGGGATGTATGTCTTTCACAGGTATATAAAGAATCTAGAACTATGAATTGAGTATACCACCTACAAGAAAAGAAACTAACCTACCACAGATAGGAAAAACAAAGAATATATACAAACTTGTAGCAGAAAAGAACTTATTTTCACCACTTATTTACTGATCTAAAGGATTGAAATTAGTCCTAATGGTCAATTGTCTTATCCATCTTGCCTCTATCAAAAAGAATTTTTTCTGCTCCCTTCTCTGGAAACAAGTTGAAAAAATTTCCTTCATGTGTCTGATATGATCTACTGCTACTTTCCATTAGCTCATCACATAGAGAAAAATTAGTACCTCCATTATCTGAGATAATATGGAAATCAGACACAGGTTGAAAATTTAAATTATGTAGCATATGCATGTTGCACTCATGAGATAAAAATAAATCTAACCCAATGCAATTTTGATCAGTATTAAAATTAATGCCACATCTTTTAGTATCATTGTCCAGCTAAGGAAACATTCACTCTCTTTCATATTGTTGGATTCATTCTCATTTGATCTATTCATATCAATAGGTTTCTTGTGAAAAGAGAAATCATCATACTGAGCTTCATGCAAACATTGAGGACACTCATCATTTGAGACATGATCTAGCCCACTCCCCATAGGATAGGAGATAACCATCTGAGAAACATCAAAGTTATGCTCATCATAAACATCAGGGATCATCTGCAAATCATTTTGGCCTTCTATAAGAGGATATATATCAGGAATAGAATAGGAACAAGATTTAGCACTATCATTGTCAAAATATGGAAACTCCATGTCATGATCAATACTATGGTCTTTAAAATAATTTTGATTTTCAATCTTTTCATTGGTTTGTATATCCATATTAAAATTCTCTAAAGAACTTACCTGCAAATTATGATCTTTATACAAACCATTATCCTTAAAGTTGGAAAGAGATCACACATCAACAAAATCATAATGTAATTACATATTCAAAGAAACTAAGGGAATATCCTGCAATGGTTTAATGAATGGCTTAGACTTGGAAAAAGACTCATAATCCATATAATTATCCCAATTAGTACTCAACATTATGTCAGGAACCTCTTATCCTTTGAATCTTAGAATACTTTAATGCTTTCATAATCTAATATATCATACTCGATCTTGTTGTAGCCTAATGATACAAAAGTACAAGGATAATCAGAAATACACATATCACAATTAGGACTATCTAGTTTATGTTCTTTGTCAAAATTAATGTGTGTGGATGTAAGGATTCAAAGCTGCCCTTCCCTCAATATCTGAGATATTCATAAGACAAAAAATCAGAAATTTGTTCACTACGAAGTGAACCACTATCATCATTCACATCCACTTATGATATGTAGTCACAAGCATCTTCATTTATCAAATCATTATCCTTGTGTTGACTACAAACATCCATTGCAAAATGCTAAGAAAGAGTGTCATTTTCATGATCATAAGAGATAGAATCCATAATAAAAAAATCTCTATCATATTTTTCTCCATCATTCTCAATATAATTATCACTAGGTATAACCTCATGTGAAACCTAAGATTCAAGATTTTCAACATTATAAATTTGGATTGAAACTTCATGGCTTATGTCATTTACTGCAAAGGAATCATCACAAAAACTTATATCTGCATCATAATTATCTTCTTGTTCTTTGTGCAAAAAGCCTCCTTAGACTGAGACAAGTGAACTATCTTATTATGCTAATAGAAAGATAAATCTTCATTTTTTTAAAAGCAACATGTTCAATTATAGATTCATCTTCATCATCATTACATTCTTTTATTTCATTGTTAACATTATAATTAGCATCATAGCCATCATTAAAATAATTCTTAGATTTAGATTTCTCAATCATTTTGAACCATTTCTCAGTATTTTTAATACCATTTTCCTTAGAAGAAAGTGACCAATGGATTGATTCGGGAAAACAAAGTTCCTAAAATAAACCAGCATATACGGACACTTCAACCTTTGGAATTTCACTAGATACTTTAGAGAATCTTTCATAAAACAAAACCTTTGATTTCTCCTTTCTTCTTCCTACCACTTTCTTTAAAAACACTATTGTTTCCTCTTGGATGCTCTAATCTAGCTCATGTGCAATATCTTAAAATTTAGGATCCTCAATATCCTTTATCCACTCCCTAGTACGTTCAATACAGTCCACCCTTAAAGATGCTGGCCAATGAACTGAATTAGGAAAGGAGTATTCCAAAAACACATTAACCCAAAATGACACCTAGGTGGTCCCACAATAGTGTGTCCCACTTTTTGGCCAAATTTGACATACAGACCAACATTCAGAGAAAAACTTTACTTTCTGCAAAACTATTATGAATTTGAAGATGATAAAAGTTAGGGTCTTTTAGCATTTTTTGTCTAGTTTCTAAATATATATTTTTTTAAAAAATTAAAATTCATTTTTCCTTCTCCTTAGAAAAGTGGTTTGTGTGAAAAACTATGTTTTTAAGAAGTGACTATCACTTGGATCAGCATAATTTTTTTTTAAAATATGATAGCAATCTAATTCTTTCGAGATTATATTTGTAACTGTAATATCTAGAGGATGTAATTGGTTTCATTCATTTTGGGTCAATATTTCATAGTTTATTAAGTTCTAAAGTGACAGTAACTATAATTTAGACATAAGGTCACTTGGATCACTCTAACTTGATCTCTATATATCGAAATTTATTTTTTTATAGAAAGGTAGCATAAATACGCTTTTACTACATATTTTTCATATTTTTTTTGTACTTTAGTATTTTTCCCAAAGCCTTGAAGAGACAAGTTGTTGAATGACCAAACAACCTATGTTTAGTTAAAGTAATATTTGAAAGTCATAATAAACTCAATATGTATTAAAATTATATTCATTAAAAATATTTTTCTGAATCGCATCATTTGGCATCATGTGTTTCAGAAAATCATTTGATTTGGTTCTTTTCTGAGGCCTTGACAGGCCATTTTTAGCATGTTTTTTCTTCACAGGGAAATTTTTCATTTTTGGGGTCTTCACGCGAAGGCGTCTGGGGGTCTTTGTGTGAAGACCCTGTTAGCACTTTTTCTTGTACCACAACCTTAAAATGACAGTATACTGATTATACTTGAATGAAAACTCCTTTATAACAAGAGAAAGGCTAATTTCTAAGGATTAGATAATATCCTTCTTCGTTTTTGAGCTCCACATACTCAGGCAGGTATTACCTAGATAGCTTACTATATTTCAAGTAAACCTCAAATGGTGGATTGGGTCTTCACTGTTATGTCATTATATTTTTTATTATATCAACAAGATACCACTCTTCAGATGGCTGGAAACAATTCTGAAACAAAGCTTGACAAGGATATACTTATGACTGTAATAACAAATAACAGTGGCATAAGGATGCTTATCCTTCTTATTTTTACGAGTTTAAACTAAAGGAAGGCTAACCTTTTGATTCTCTCTCTAAGGAATCACCAAAATAGACACTGTCCTGCTGACAAGAGTCCTTAATGAGTTCATCTCATTTGTTCTAAAAACTAGATGAAATTGATTAATTTGTATATGACTGAATGGAGAAAACATTTGCTCAGCAAACTCTAGATCAGTGCCTATTCCTTGGGCAAAGACTCAATGAAAACATATGTCAACAATAAGAAACTAATGAAATACTGAAGGATGCCTTACAAACTTCATGCAATCCAGATTGAATGCCTTACAAACAATCTACTCAACTCAATACTTCTTCATCAGATCT
>MU227558.1:309902-325597 GCA_018584345.1 Thuja plicata | reverse complement strand
AATCCAATCTTATTCCCCATCTGATTCACAGATGAAACTTAACTCATGCATCTAGAACAAAATCTGATTTCTTTGCAACATAAATGCCTTTGCAAACTTATCCTGACATTTCTAACTGGCAAACATTAAATCCCTATCTACATCCATTATGAGTAGAATGAAATCAAATCTGAATTTACTATAGTTTCCCGGATACATCTGCCCTATTTTTCATTAATGACCCCCGAAGAGAAAACTAAATACTAATTTTTTCCTCTGAGAGTTGTGCAAAAATAACCTACAGAAATGGATTCTTCATCTCGAGATGATTCCAATGGTATATAATACTTGATATTTTAGACCAAATATGAGCCCTGGACGGCCGTTTGAAAATCAAGTCTCCGCTTGCAACTGAGCATAAATTTTTTGATTTCTCCATATAGTTTAACTATAGAAAAATAAATATTTTTCCATTTGCCTTTGGTTGCACGTCAAAATGAAAGATAGAAAAAGAAGTTATTTTTTATGCCACACATGTGGGCCCACTGCCACATGGCAGTCCCTCATTGGCTGTCGTAAAGTGTGCATAACTTATTTTAACATTAAATTTATCCGGCGACCATGCGACGATCTCAGAAATCAAAGTTGCAAGGCATTTTTAACTCATCCATCATTTCTGGGCGACCTAGCGACTTGCATCCAGCGGCTAACTCAATCTGGCGACTAGCGACTAACTCCTCGTCGTGACTGCTTCTATCTCCTTCTGGCTACTTCGCGACTAACCGCTAGCGGTTAGTCGCCAAATCTTGGCGGTTAACTTTCATGTCAGGAAACTGCGCGACTAACCACTAGCGGTCAGTCGCCAGGTCTCTAAACTCTGAAGGTTACCTTTGATTTCACTCCCGACTGGGCGACTGGGGCTTTCAGCGACTGGGTGACCATGCACATCCAGCGACATCGCGACTATGAGCACTGTTCATTTTTGTCAAAATTTCCTTACCTGCATTTTTGGGCATGGAAACTGAGGCAGTCGGATGAGGGCGCACGTGTAGATAGCCTTCTCCTTCAACTTCAAATTCATTAGTTCTTACTTTTTCATATAAATTCTTCATTTTGCTTTTGCCGGATGAATGTGGGATATATCCTTTCATGATTTATAAGCATTTTCAGATTTTGTGTTAAAATACTGTGTATGGCCTCTCAAATTCGACCCCTAGCCCTCGAAGGCCTGCCAAGAGCCTCTGGGCTCTTATACTTACCTTGGATGTTTGCATTTTTGCATATAAACATCAAAAAATGCCACCACGGGGACAATGTGGGACATCTCCAATACATTGTTTTTTCAACTTCCTGGGATTTTCTGCAAAACTGCTCACTAATGATGTTAAATCACTGCAAATGAAGGCCATGGGATCATCTTACAAGCCAAGGTGCCCCTTCTCATGGATTAACATCTGCAAAATCAACCTGGAAACTCTCAACAAACTTAAAACTTTTTCCAAAAAACCATCACATACTCCCTGTTTTTCATGTTTCTGAGTTTTTCCTTGAGTGCTGCTCACTAATAGCACTATTTCATTTCAAATGAGGGCCACCAATGTCCCCCAGAGATCAGGGCGCCACTCCTCATGGAGTAAAAAATGCAGATTTTTGTTTAAAATTTCAAAAACTTCCCTCTGTCCAAACATTGTGCAGACTTTGGCCCTTTGTATTTGCAGTTTATTATGTTTGGAAACAATAAAAACTCCCTCTTCTATGTGGCATTTAGTATTCTAATAGTTTGCAATGTATTTTAATCAAAATGCCCTCATTACATGGCATGAACCACTCCCTCACTGTCTATGGTTGCTGCTGGGTTGATTGATAGCAGAGAAAAAGATTAAAAACTGCCCTCCTTATCCTCATTATCTATGCAAACTGCTGGGAATGCTAAGTTTTAAGGAAACATTCAAAACAACACTTAACTTTCCCCCAATGTCTGCAATTTTAATGTTTAAAACACAATCCTTTCATAGCAATCAGCGCAGGAAAGAGTGCATTGAAGTTTAATCCTTTTTCCTTTCAAAACTTTCAAAACATAACACAACACTCTTTCAATGTTTGCGCTGATTACTCTACATTCAATGTATTTGCAAATTCCACTCCACTATGTCTGGTCTCCATTACTTAGCACAAACAGCCAGCAAATGTTATTGGCATTCAAAATTTTAATCACGGATCAACCATCAAAAGCTATACTTGAACAAACAAGTAGGCCTCCGGTCAATTCGAAAATTGCTGTGTATTGACCATATCCCTCTTTGTTCATGGGTTTACTGGATACCCGGTAGAATGATGTGGTGATCCATTCAGAAAATAAAAGATACCTGAAAAGATTATTTGATATGCAGTTGCAAGTGATCCCAAATGAAAATGCAACTGACATCAAACTTATAATTCACACATGCGGACTTTTCGACAGAATGCTAAATGGAAGAGATCCGGATGGATTAGACGGATTGTCAATTGCATCACTCAAAAACAATCCTGCACTATTTCCTCTTACCTACAATTCCATATTTTAAATTTCGAGCATTAAGTACAAACCGGTGACATTTATAATCATTTCGACACTTCTGCAGTTTGATCACAACTACGGCAACTGGCCTTCGGAACTGTCTTTGAAAATTGACATAATGATTTGATCAGACCTTGCCCTCTGACAGACACATTCTCTGATCTATAAACTATCATTCCCCAAAATGGCATCTCATGAATGTACCCGAGTCGAAAGATATTAACCTTTGAAATTGCCATTTTTATTCTATTCCTGCAAACATATTGTCAAAAATGATTTTTAATTGCCGTAATTGATTTTAAAAGGATGACAAATGGATTAATAGGGGGCTCAAATCTAAACAGAAAGTAGTATGTCAGCTTTGTAAGACAATGCAAAAATAAATTCATCAAAATAATCAACCGTCCAAAATTTATTCACTGGCAAAGCAGGGCATTTCGTAAACTTAACTCTTTTCCGCACTGCAAACTGAACAAACTGCCTTTGAAACTGAACTCATAGGGTCATCAAAAAGATCTTCCAAAAACCCAACCTCTAGAGCTTGATTGAATGTGATATGTAGAGTATGACCCCTCAGTTGTCTTCCTCTAGAAAGAAACTTCTGAACTGATACCGATCTACAAAGATAGCACTTTAACATTTCCTGAATTTTAACACAGTAAATACGCAGAAATCGGGTTCAGAATCGGCGAAGAAAAGTGATCAACCAAATTGGTCAAGGCTTGGGAATCTTCAAAGGAGTTCATTCCTAGGTTTATAATTCAGGTCAACCTTCAATTATCCAAAATTTTCACCCGGGTATAGACTTTCAAAAGCTCAAAGTGAGTCACTTAGTAATTCTGAATTTGAAAACATAGGAAATCAGATTTAATCACTATCAGAATGGTTCTTGAAAACTTGTCATCTGATTTCATAAAGAACTGCAGACTGGAAAATATGGAGTGTGTGACCACTGGAACACAGTACAAAAGGAATATTCTCAATTGGATGAATTGGTCAAAAGTTGTAACATGTCAAACTGGGCTATTCAGATTTCTAGGCAAGACAAAAATGCAGACAGTTCATGAACAACCAACTTTGGGAAGTATGAAAACTTATCAAACGGATTCGGAATGACCTGAGGTTTAAAATATAAGCTCTCTAATATGCATGCTAAACATTCCCAAAGTGATGGCCTATGAAACTCAACAGGGTGTAAGATACTCAGAGGAAAAGTAGGCTCTAGACAACAAATTGAGAACTTAACAAAGATGCAGAATTAGGTGACCCCCTCAAAATGACTACTCCCTAAACATGTCAGAACTGAAAATCAAGAGTTGGGACCCATTGCATACATCAAATGAAAGGTATTAAATCCTCTTCCAAATTTGTATCTCATGAAAATCATCCGGGCACCCTTTTCAGTCACTCCAACTGAGCCTTCTTACACAATTTTTCAAGGGTATTTACTTTTGCTTGTCTGAAAATCTAACATGGTCACTCCAAATTTGTTCCAAATTTAGGAGTACCAACAGTGGCTCTGATTGAGGAAGGTTAAATGCAAGTTTATACCAAGAACCACAGATCTCTGGAGTAGCAGACCACCCCAAAAAAACTTCAAAATCAGAAATTATTTTTTTTCTCTTTCTCTTCTCAATTTTTCAAAACTTTGCTCTCTTCTCAAAAACGGGGAAACCTCTAACTGAAAGAAAACACACAACTAAAAGGGAAAGCAACTGTACAATATGTATATTATCTACAAGAGGCCCAAAACCCCAAAACTGAGATTAATTCTTACCTCTGTCAAACACAAAGCTCTCTGCCCCATGTTTCAAAAGTATGATAACATTGCCACTCTTAACTGTCAAATTCAAGCAACTATCATCTTGTATCAACTCATCATATGACAACAAATCAGAATATTCTTCATATGAGCTTCCATAAACATTAGGCAGATTGTCGTCATGAAAAATTTGTGGCATATATGTGTCACATTCGTTAGATAAGAATACACTTTGATATTTGTGACATTTATCCTCTTTGATTTGTAAGCCACAACTTAAAAACTCACCATTCAACTAAAAAGGGGGACATTCAATCTCTGTCATACTGTTTGGGAAAGCATCATTAGTTTCCTTCATATCCATCAATTGCATCTCAAGAGAAAACATATCTTGATCTTTATGCAAGATATGAGATACCTCATCATTTGGAAAATGATTATCAAACTTAGGACACTCATCTGATATAACATGATAAGTCATCTTAGGATATGGAGCAACAATCTCAGCATCAAAAATAGGAGGATTTTGCATTTCATTATCATTAAACAAGCTCAAAGAAAAGTGGTGGGTGGGAGGGAAAATACTAGCACATTGAATTTCTTCTTTTGAAACTTGAGTCACTGATTGACCACTATTAAATGGTTTAAAGGCAGACTTAGAATCAAGACAAGATTCAAAATCCACACTATTATCTAAATCAGTACTCAACTTCATATTCATATTTTCCGCATCCACTGAATCTGAAACCACACTGAAAACCTCATCATCTGATAAATCAAACTGAATTTTATTATAGCCTAATGAAAAAGGAGTGCAAGAAGAAACAATATCACATATGTCAAAATCAGAATGTTGTGATTCATTTTTCTGTCAAAATCAATATGTGTTGGAAATGAAAGTTCAAAGGTTCTATTTCCTAAATATCTAAGATACTCAAAAGATAAAATCTCTGCAATTTGTTCACTGTGAAGGGAACAACAGTCATATTCTTCATTCATCTCCTTACTGTCTTCTTGCATGATGCTGCAAATTTCTTCATTGTTGGAGTCTTGTAGTGAAACCTCTGAAATCATATCTTCTTGTGTAATGACTTCACTACAAACACTTATATCTGCATCATAATTGTTATCTTGCTGGCTGCATATATCTTTTTCATCTTCTTGCTATTCATAAAGCTTTATATCAATATCATAGTTAGCAATATCTTCACTAGCAATAGATTCTTCATCATCCCTAAGTATATATTCATCTTCATCACTTTGAATATCACTAAATTCAGATTCACTGTCAGATTCATCATCAACATCTTCAACAATCTCAGACTCAAAATCAGTAGATTCATCATCACTTATTGCCATTTGGTTCAGCAATTCCAATTTTAATTGGTCAATTCTAATCTGAGCTTGTCTATTGGCCTCTTCTTTTTTCATTTTCTTTTGGATGGCCACTATTTTCTTAATAAGTTCCTCCTCAAGATCCTCTATATCCTGATCTGAATATGACATAGATTCTTCAACATAGGATATAGCATGAGGAACACTACTATCCTCTGTGTTACCATATTGTTCAATAAAACATTCTTCCATTTCAGTCATAGACCCTATTGAATCATGAGGTAAATCTTTAAACCACTCCCTAGCATTATCGACTAGAGATATTGCAAATAAATTCATCAGTACATCCTCATGTGTTATGTCATGATCATCAATCAAATCTGCAAACTTTTCTAAATGATCCTCAGCTGATTGTTCTCCAAAACCAGTAAACTTTGGCAAATACTCCTTAACCTTTGATGGGATATGATTCAGATATCCAGGGATACCCACAAAACTAATTGCCCCATACAAATTACCACCCCTCCAATTAAAATATTGTGACATCTCAACAAGGAAACTATTAAAACTTTTGAAAATACCTAGACGTATTTGAGCTATTGCAAAACATGTGTTCTTTGAAGACACCTTTAAATCAGCCTCAAAATATGTAAAACATCCGCTATCACTATCGCTGCAAGCTTACCTTCTTTGCAATCTTTCTTTCACATGCACACTGGTGCAAATCAAAGCTCAGAGTCGCCACTCACTATTAGTGAGATTCTTTTGATATTATCTTGGAGAAACTTGCAACTTTCAGACACTTTGCAACAACAAATGGACAGACTTGACTTACTTTGTAAAACTTTGAGGAATATGTCCTTTTATAGAACATGACTCTATGACTGTCCCTCTTAACCAAACTGTAGGAAGATCCTTAGATATGATTTATGATCTCAATGATCCCCAGTAGAGTCACCAATTTGTTAGCACTTTTTTTTGTACCACAACCTTAAAATGACAGTATACTGATTATACTTGAATGAAAACTCCTTTATGACAAGAGAAAGGCTAATTGCTAAGGATTAGATAATATCCTTATTCATTTTTGAGCTCCACATACTCAGGCAGGTATTACCTAGATAGCTTACTATATTTCAAGTAAACCTCAAATGGTGGATTGGGTCTTCACTGTTATGTCATTATATTTCTGATTATAGCAACAAGATACCACTATTCAGATGGCTGGAAACAATTCTGAAACAAAGCTTGACAGGGAAATAGTTATGACTGTAATAACAAATAATAGTGGCATAAGGATGCTTATCCTTCTTCTTTTTACGAGTTTAAACTAAAGGAAGGCTAACCTTTTGATTCTCTCTCTAAGGAATCACCAAAATAGACTTTATCCTGCTGACAAGAGTCCTTAATGAGTTCAGCTCATTTGTTCTAAAAACTAGATGAAATTGATTAATTTGTATATGACTGAATGGAGAAAACATTTTCTCAGCAAACTCTAGATCAGTGCCTATTCCTTGGGAAAAGACTAAATGAAAACATATGTCAACAATAAGAAACTAATGAAATACTGAAGGATGCCTTACAAACTTCATGCAATCCAGATTGAATGCCTTACAAACAATCTACTCAACTCAATACTTCTTCATCAGATCTTCACAACTATGTCCTGCTCTCTGAAATCATTTACAAAATTTAACTCTCTCCTTGAAAAAGACTCACAAATGATTAGACACACTACCTTTTAGTAGGTATATTCTAGATGCCTTACAAATGAACTATACTAGAGCACAAACCACAGTCAAAAGAGACAAGACAATAATGAATAGGAACTGCACTGTATTCTCATTAATCCAAGTTGTTTTCAGATATCCAGACAATAAACACAAGAAGTAAACATGAAAAAGAAGCAAGCTTTACAAATAGAAATCTTCAAACCAACAGGGACCTGCTCTGGGCATCTGCAGGAAAAAACCAGGATAGAGCAGAGGAAAAGGAACCCTTACAACTGAGAAAAGAAAGAAAGATATAGAAGAAGGAGAAACCCTAAAGATTATGTCTGGCAAACACCTGTCCTTCTCTCAAATCTGATATGCACTCATTCCTTGCTCTTCAAAATATCTGATATATTCAATTAATAACTAAGTCCATCTGTCTAAAAATATCTGCTTTCATCTCTTGTAAAATATCTTTCATTCTCCCACTGAAAAAAATTTCAATTTGATTCCATTTGCAAAATATCTCTGAAAATCTATCACATTTCTCTTTAAAAATATATGATTTATCCTCTGGAAAGCCTTTTCAAATTTGAGTTTTGCAATTAAAATATTCTGCATTTTATCTCATTTTCCTTTAAAAATCTGATCTTTCCATTAAATTGTCATCAATGCTCTTTAATGTTTGCAGACATTGCTTGTTCCTTTAGTCAATATTATCATGCTTTTGGAAGGAAATCCAATCTTATTCCCCATCTGATTCACAGATGAAACTTAACTCATGCATCTAGAACAAAATCTGATTTCTTTGCAACATAAATGCCTTTGCAAACTTATCCTGACATTTCTAACTGGAAAACATTAAATCCCTATCTACATCCATTATGAGTAGAATGAAATCAAATTTGAATTTACTATATTTTCCCGGATACATCTGCCCTGTTTGTCATTAATGACCCCCGAAGAGAAAACTGAATACTGCTTTTTTCCTCTGAGAGTTGTGCAAAAGTAACCTGCGAAAATGGATTCTTCGTCTTAAGATGATTCCAATGGTATATAATACTTGATATTTTAGACCAAATTTGAGCCCTGGACGGCCATTTGAAAATCAGGTCTCCGCTTGCAACTGAGCATAAATTTTTTGATTTCTCCATATAGTTTAACTATAGAAAAATAAATATTTTTCCATTTGCCTTTGGTTGCACGTCAAAATGAAAGATAGCAAAAAAAGTTATTTTTTATGCCACACATGTGGGCCCACTCCCACGTGGCAGTCCCTCATTGGTTGTCGTAAACTGTGCATAACTTATTTTAACATTAAATTTATCTGGCGACCATGTGATGATCTCAGAAATCAAAGTTGCAAGGCATTTTTAACTCATCCATCATTTCTGGGTGACCTAGCGACTTGCACCCGGTGGCTAACTCAATCTGGTGACCTGGCGACCAACGGCTAACTCCTCGTCGCGACTAACCGCTAGCGGTTAGTCGCCAAATCTTGGTGGTTAACTTTCATGTCAGGCGACTGCGTGACTAACCACTAGCAGTTAGTCGCCAGGTCTCTGAACTCTGGCAGTTACCTTCGATTTCACTCCCGACTGGGTGACTGGGGCTTTTGGTGACTGGGCGACCATGCACATCCGGCGACATCGCGACTATGAGCACTGTTCATTTTCGTCAAAATTTCCTTACCTATGTTTTTAGGCACGGAAACTGAGGTAGTCAGATGAGGGCACGCGTGCAGATAGCCTTCTCTTTCAACTTCAAATTCATTAGTTCTTACTTTTGCATATAAAGTCTTCATTTTGCTTTTGCCGAATGAATGTGGGATATATCCTTTCATGATTTATAAGCATTTTCAGATTTTGTGTTAAAATACTCTGTATGGCCTCTCAAATTTGACCCCCAGCCCTCAAAGGCCTGCCAAGAGCCTCTGGGCTCTTATACTTACCTTGGATGTTTGCCTTTTTGCATATAAACATCAAAAAATGCCACCACAAGGACAATGTGGGACATCTCCAATACACTATTTTTTCAACTTCCTGGGTTTCTCTGCAAAAATGCTCACTAATGATGTTAAATCACTACAAATGAAGGCCATGGGATCATCTTACAAGCCAAGGCGCCCCTTCTCATGGATTAACATCTGCAAAATCAACCTGGAAACTCTAAAAAAACTTAAAACTTTTTCCAAAAAACCATCACATACTCCCTTTTTTTCATGTTTCTAAGTTTTTCCTTGAGTGCTGCTCACTAATAGCACTGTTTCATTTCAAATGAGGGCCACCAATGTCCTCCAGAGATCTGGGCACCACTCTTCATGGAGTAAAAAATGCAGATTTTTGTTTAAAATTTCAAAAACTTCCCTCTGTCCAAACATTGCGTAGACTTTGGCCCTTTCTATTTGCAGTTTATTATGTTTGGAAACAATAAAAACTCCCTCTGCTGCATGGCATTTAGTCTTCTGATAGTTTGCAATGTATTTTAGTCAAAATGCCCTCCTTACATGTCATGAACCACTCCCTCACTGTCTATGGTTGCTGCTGGGTTGATTGATAGCAGAGAAAAAGATTAAAAATTGCCCTCCTTATCCTCATTATCTACGCAAACTGCTGGGAATGCTAAGTTTTAAGGAAACATTCAAAACAACACTTAACTTTCCCCCAATGTCTGCAATTTTAATGTTTAAAAAACAATCCTTTCATAGCAATCAGCGCAGGAAAGAGTGCATTGAAGTTTAATCCTTTTTCCTTTCAAAACTTTCAAAACATAACACAACACTCTTTCAATGTTTGCGTTGATTACTCTACATTCAATGTGTTTGCAAATTCCACTGCACTACGTCTGGTCTCCATTACTTAGCACAAACAGCTGGCAAATGTTATTGGCATTCAAAATTTCAATCACGAATCAACCATCAAAAGCTATACTTGAACAAACAAGTAGGCCTCCGGTCAATTCGAAAATTGCTGTGTATTGACCATATCCCTCTTTGTTCATGGGTTTACTGGATACCCGGTAGAATGATGTGGTGATCCATTCAGAAAATAAAAGATACCTGAAAAGATTATTTGATATGCAGTTGCAAGTGATCCCAAATGAAAATGCAACTGACATCAAACTTATAATTCACACATGCGGACTTTTCGACAGAATGCTAAATGGAAGAGATCCGGATGGATTAGACGGATTGTCAATTGCATCACTCAAAAACAATCCTGCACTATTTCCTCTTACCTACAATTCCATATTTTAAATTTCGAGCATTAAGTACAAACCGGTGACATTTATAATCATTTCGACACTTCTGCAGTTTGATCACAACTACGGCAACTGGCCTTCGGAACTGTCTTTGAAAATTGACATAATGATTTGATCAGACCTTGCCCTCTGACAGACACATTCTCTGATCTATAAACTATCATTCCCCAAAATGGCATCTCATGAATGTACCCGAGTCGAAAGATATTAACCTTTGAAATTGCCATTTTTATTCTATTCCTGCAAACATATTGTCAAAAATGATTTTTAATTGCCGTAATTGATTTTAAAAGGATGACAAATGGATTAATAGGGGGCTCAAATCTAAACAGAAAGTAGTATGTCAGCTTTGTAAGACAATGCAAAAATAAATTCATCAAAATAATCAACCGTCCAAAATTTATTCACTGGCAAAGCAGGGCATTTCGTAAACTTAACTCTTTTCCGCACTGCAAACTGAACAAACTGCCTTTGAAACTGAACTCATAGGGTCATCAAAAAGATCTTCCAAAAACCCAACCTCTAGAGCTTGATTGAATGTGATATGTAGAGTATGACCCCTCAGTTGTCTTCCTCTAGAAAGAAACTTCTGAACTGATACCGATCTACAAAGATAGCACTTTAACATTTCCTGAATTTTAACACAGTAAATACGCAGAAATCGGGTTCAGAATCGGCGAAGAAAAGTGATCAACCAAATTGGTCAAGGCTTGGGAATCTTCAAAGGAGTTCATTCCTAGGTTTATAATTCAGGTCAACCTTCAATTATCCAAAATTTTCACCCGGGTATAGACTTTCAAAAGCTCAAAGTGAGTCACTTAGTAATTCTGAATTTGAAAACATAGGAAATCAGATTTAATCACTATCAGAATGGTTCTTGAAAACTTGTCATCTGATTTCATAAAGAACTGCAGACTGGAAAATATGGAGTGTGTGACCACTGGAACACAGTACAAAAGGAATATTCTCAATTGGATGAATTGGTCAAAAGTTGTAACATGTCAAACTGGGCTATTCAGATTTCTAGGCAAGACAAAAATGCAGACAGTTCATGAACAACCAACTTTGGGAAGTATGAAAACTTATCAAACGGATTCGGAATGACCTGAGGTTTAAAACATAAGCTCTTTGATATGCATGCTAAACATTCCCAAATTTATGTCCTATGAAACTCAATAGGGTGTAAGATACTCAGAGTTAAAGTAGGCTCCGGACAGCAAATTGACAACTTAGCAAAGATGCAGAATTAGGTGACCCCCTCAAAATGACTACTCCCTAAACATGTCAGAATTGAAAATCAGGAGCTGGGACCCACTGCATACATCAAATGAAAGGCATTAAAGCCTCTTCCAAATTTTTATCTCATGAAAATCATCCGGGCACCCTTTTCAATCACTCCAACTGAGCCTTCTTACACAATTTTTCAAGGGTATTTACTTTTGCTTGTCTGAAAATCTAACATGGTCACTCCAAATTTGTTCCAAATTTAGGAGTACCAACAGACCCTTCGTGCAAAGACCCCTGTGTGAAAATTTTGGTGAGAAATATCCCACTGGAATTTAACTGGGGTACTTCGCGCGAACTAGGTCAGACATTTTGAAAAAAAAAAATTGAAAATTTAGATGGTATAAAAGTATTGTTTTTTCTTTTCAAATTTTTACCAAATTGAAAATGTGAATTTTCTTTTTATATTATTGATCAATTTTTACAAAGGTATATCTGGAGAAGGATAGTTATTTCTATTTTTTTCGAAGGCTTAATTTTGGAGAGGAGAAATATTATATCAAAGTATTTTTTTGAAGAAAAGAATTTTTGTTGTTGTTCTTTTGGAAGACATTTTTTGAAGAGAAGAAATGGGGAACAAGATTGGAAGACAATGAAAATCTGCTAGAAAAAGGTCACCTGGTAACGAACAAAGAAATTGTGAAGCTTCATTGGCATATTATCATAAAACTAAAGAAGATGAAGGACAAGCTGAAGTAGGAGGGTCAAGTGAAGTCAAATAATTTCACAATGAAGAAGGTTCAGGATCACTCCCTACGGAAGCTCAAGCAATTTATTTAGGAGAAGGTTTAGGAACACATGCTCCTATTGGTATGGATGAACTTCTAAATTTATCTCAATTGTAAAGAGATATATTAATTATAGAAACTTAAATCATTTACTTACAATGGATGTGGAGAATTTGAGATCACTTGCTAATGTTAAACCCTTAATTCTTGATAAGAAGAGGTCAATGAATATGATAGAAAAAGATATATTGTCTAAATTTGATAATTTAGAAACACTTGAACAAGCCCAATTGCTTTCAACTATACTTATAAACAAAAATTTGGAAGGGGCATTAAAATTATTGGGTATGGACGCAACATCAAATAAAAGAAAAATTGTTGACATGCAAACATATATGATTGAAAATCTTAGGAAAGATTTGAACCAGGTAGGGAAGCAATCTTGAACTAAAGATAACACCATTACAAGAAAATGTATGTTGACATCCATTGTAGATAACACTATGCTCCAAAAAAAAAAAAATATCTTCAGTTTCATCTCGCATTGGTTTTAGTAGGAAAACAATATCATGATATGTTAATAGGAGAATGCTTTTGGATGATAGAACCTTGGAAGGCACTTGGGAAATCATGTGTAGAGCTCCTCATTATGATAGGATTGATGGGGGAATCAAGAATTTGTTCACATTATTTTTGAATGATACTGTACACGTCCTTCATTAAACAGTAGAGATGTTATCAGACATATAATTTCAGCTAATCAACATGAATATCATACAAAACATTGGTTTGACACAACACAACATGAAATGTATGTGTCTTTTTGTAGTTCAAATCCTTATATAAATATTGGGAAAACATTGTTTGAAATATTAAAGCCATATTATATCAGGACAAACAAAGTGTTTGAAACTTGTTGTTGTCGTTATCATATTGAATTTGATCTCCACTATCAGGTTTTTTGAAAGTTTGTGGAAGACACTTATGGTTTTGAAAATGCTCCTCCTAGTAGATGAACTAAGTTTATCTTATCTGTTTTATGTGAGAAAAGAGATGATGTAGCTAGACAAATAAATTATATAAAAGGAATATGTCAAGCATGTGCTGATTTGACTATTTTTCCTTTGAAAAATGAAACATTGATGTAACAAAGATGGTAAATTGCAAGAGTAACAAATATATAAAGAATGAAACAAAATTTGGGAAAGAATCCAAAAGGTTAGAATATGTTGAAGAGGATATAAATGTTGGATTATTTATGGATAAATTTTAAAAATTGATTCAACCCTACATTCATCATGATTTTTTTGCAAAGTAGCAAGCACAACAATTCCAAACAATGAGAGACAATTTCCCACTTGGAACTATTGTATCAGTTGTTGATTTTTCAAAAAACTATTCATTTGTTCATCAAAAGGAAATTCAATTGGAATACTATTTTTTAGAGAAAATTACTAATATGGTACATGTATGTTATCGACACACACAATTAGATTTGGATGGTATTCAAAGCACATTTGAAGCATGGGTCATCAAGAAGGAATATCATTTTTATATAAGTGATGATAGAGAGAATGACATTCATTATGTAGAACACTTCTTCAAGATGTTTTTTGCAAATTTAAAAGAAAGAGGTATAAAAATTGATAAAAATTATGTTTGGTCAGAGGGATGTGCTACACAATTCAAATCATCCAATCCATTTTATGCACTATGTAGATATCATCATATTGAAAACATACCACATGTCTTGAGTTTCTTTGAGATTGGACATGGAAAAGGTGAAAATGATGGTGCTGGAGCTTGCATCAAACATGCTATACGAAAGTATCAATTAATGAATTATAAGGGAGTTCATATAAAAAAATGGACATGATGTTGTTGAATGATGCAAGAAAAATTTCACACCAAATGAGAATGACACATCGTCAAGAATGACTCAAGTGGTACCACATAGAAAATTTTGGGAGATAAAAGGTATGCAAGCATTTTTAAATTATTCAAGTGTTTAAATTTCTTATGTACATTCTTTATTCAAATTATATTTATAGAATGTAATATTATATATGCAAATTTGTTCATGTGTGGATAGAAAAATTATGCTTGGTTGCAAGTGGATAGAAAGGATGTGATGTTTGCATTCAGTTATGAGTACAAATTATTGCAATTGGATGTTGAACACTAGGGACTACACATGCTTTTGTTGTCACTATATTGCTGACAATTATGAGAAATGCATCAATCAAGACTGTGGATAAGAAGGTGCATAGAATCTACTGCCACTATTTTTTACTGATACATTTCATACAAATGAAGATGAAAAATTTGATGACATTCCTTTCATTTATACTTATTACAATCATATCTCGGGATTGGTCAAAACTAGTAAGTATATATTTCACATTATATAGTCCATTGATCTGCATGTATCTAGAGAGATAGATAGATAGATCTATAGATTGAACTAAGTATTTAATATATTACATGTGTGTGTGTGTGTGTGTGTGTGTGTATTGTAGGAGATATCTTTGCAGTGATTGTTGAATGTGGAAATGTAGAGTTGGTTATTATTTACTGGGTTGTACTGCAGCGAGGATGAAGTTAATTGAACTTGAAGAAAGTGATGGAATGTTGTTCCCCATAGGATTATGTTGATATATGTTTCATTTTCATGTCAGGGTTAATTTGTTAGAGTTTTGAATGTTAGGGTTTAATATGGTTAGGGCACTAATAGATTTGACCCTAAATTGCGACCAAACTTTTCGACCAACTTGCAAAATTAGTTTATTTGGTCGCAATATAAAAGTTAACTTTTCTTTTTTTATTTTTATGCCCGTGTTGGTCGAAATTGCGACCAACACGTGCATAAAGGTCAAAAAAAAAGAAAATGCAACTTCATTTGGCTTTTTCATCGAAATTGAGGAAGATGGTGGTCGTTGAGGGAGGGGGCGGCTTGTCGATAGGGCTTCCCTACCTGATTGCGCCCAACTATGGATATAGGCCTCTCAGGCTGATGCCAACCACCAAGCGGGTGTGAGCTTCTCCCCGTTCTTCCCCTTGCTGTGTAGTGATTGGCT
>MU227558.1:263993-298853 GCA_018584345.1 Thuja plicata | reverse complement strand
CATGGGATCATCAATCCAAAACGAGTTATGAACAAGTAAATTAAAATTAGAATATAAATAATAATAATTTTAAAGTACCTAGAAGCTTAGGTAATTTTAAGGGAATCATATCTTCATCGGTCAACAATAATGACGTCTGCAATTTTCTCGTACTAGCAATACGGGTAGATCCAGGAAACGTCGCTGAATTATCACCAGTACTGGTCTCTGTAACCTGAGGAGGTGTAACTTGTTCTGCACAAAATTATTCCACTATGAAATACATCCAATATTATAGTACAAATCAAACCATAACTAACACATAATCGAATATAGCAAAACAAGGACCTACCAGGTATAGACCGTGCAAACATGGATGTTTTCATGCTCTTTGTTGCTGACATTGTAGTCGGCAATGATGTCCTCATAGGAGGAGGCATCTGGAGTACACCATGATCACCTAAATGTATAGTTTGAGGTGAGGAGTCAAGATATATATGTGATTTTGAATAAAACAACTAGTAAATCCAATGAAAAATGTAGATTTCTAATCAGTAAGACCAATGAAGTTTATAACCTGTTAAATTAAGGATTATTTTACCTACCCGAGCTGTACTAGTACCGGCCTCACCGTGATGTCCATGAGGATTTGCTTGAGCAGTCAAAAATTTTTGTAAGAACACATGCATATTTTAGTACATGACTTAAAATAGCATAAAATATAAAACTTTGTTGAACTTTTGTTATAACTAAAAACTAATTACTGCTTACTTCCAAATTACGTACTTATCGCACCAATAAATCATGCCTCGCCATCAATTCCTCACTTGGATCTGGATCAAGCAAAATGCCATGAATTTCTGAACCGACTTTTTCTAATTGCTTCTTGACTAGATACACAGGGTTACAGATATCTGGGATTGCGTCATCCATATTTGGAACTATTGTAGGTGTTGCTGCGGGCACTTTTCCCTTTCCCTGAACATCAATTTGTGAAAGGAATATCAGTAAAACTATGAGAATAACTCCAAAACCCTAAAGAAAAGAACATAATAATGTAACATTTTTCTTTTATATTATTAATTTATGCAATTACAATAAGGTTTACCTTTGTTGAAGAATGGGTGGGAGTAGAATCCCTGCCTCTGTCATCATGTGGTGGATCCATGTCGTCCTGTGACAAAGATTAAATATAAATTGGTATTGGAGTCATAAATTGGAGGTTAGTTTAAATGGTATATAGTACTTACCACCCTCATGATAGTGTCTTTTTTTGTATATATGCAATTCAACTGGTAATTTATTAGCAGTTCTTGCCCTGCACTTATTGATTTTATCGCACATACAAAAACATGATTCCCCTCACGCGCCTCAAATATGCAATTGGGACTCTTATTAGTTGACCCAGGTCGCAAACTATTTATAAAACCCGCAATATTACCTGTTTCTTTTGGCCTTCCGTCAATGTACATAGAAAATCCTTTAGTTTAATCATGTTCTTTCCATTGTATATAATTCATTGACAATGCATACCTACGCATACTTTTTTTATATCGAACAATCTGCATCCAATGATTGTAATTGTAATAAGGTCCGACAAACTCCATCAATTCAACAACTTTGTTGTAACATACCTTTATGTCATCCATGGAAAATAGGCCCAAACTATGTAATGACGAAGGAGCTATACGATATATCCTCTCATTAACACAAAAATTAGTGTTAATTGGAGGTAGTTCCTTGGGTACCCATTCTTTCAAAAGATGTGTGTACCTCAAGGGCACCTCAATGTCATCTAATGTCTCATCATCATAAGAACATGACCCCCCTTCAACAAGGAAAAATTGCACATGTTTAGTGAATTTTCTTCTAATCTTTTGACCTCTGGTTGATTTCCCAATTTTAGGCCTACTACATGTCTCACTTCCGTCTTCTATTCCCGCATTTCCTTGACTCGAGGAAGACAGACCTAACAAATACATATTAGGTGGTTCCTGCAGTCCATCAAATGATAGATATAGTTGGTAAGGAGCGAGATATTTCACTAAATAAGGGTAATGTTGATATAATCTATAGGGTGTATTGACTTATACCTGTTGATCCATGTCACTGTGAAGGATCCTCGTAAAAAGGTTTAAATTTCCTACATCAACAATTAAGCATCATAAGCAATACATTGGTAATTTGTTAAACAATAAATACATTAAATATACGAGTAATAACTAAAACACAAATATCATAAATCACATATGTTGTAAACATTAGAAATGAACACATTAATTTAATTGTATCATGGCATTAGAGTAAACAGATGAACACATTAATTTAATTGTAACCTCTATTAACAATAATAAAATTACAACTAAAATAGGTGAAAAAGATGACATATGTGACATACCTTAACATTCGTGACATTGCTACGTTGGATAAACCATTCAAAACCTTGAAGTTCACCAACAAAAATACAGCGGACAGAAGATTTGTTTGGGAGCCAGTACTATCATCTTCAATCGTATTCTCTAGCATGTGATCAGCTGCAACAATACCATCTCCTTCAATTGTGTTGATAGTAAGCTAAGCTATTAATCTTGGTTTTGTTTTTGTTACAAGATCTTTGAATTCTTATGATGGACTTCAAAGAATTCGAGATATGGTTGTCGATATTTGAAAATTTTCTCTTGGTTGCTTATGCTTAGACTGAGAAACAGGGAACATAGTGAAATTAGGTGATGACTAAACCCTACTATTTCATCTCTCTTTTTTGTAATTACAAATATTTATACTTAATAATAAAATACTAGAAAATGGTTATTTTGTTTATTTGAAGATAATTTCTACAATTTTGTATATGCACAAGTGACAAACATGCAGATTTGACCAAACAATATTACTTGGAACTTGACCCGGCAACAAATGGACTTGTGATGATTTTATCACAATAGTACATCTGTTGTCGGGTAAGCTCCAAGTAGTGCTTAGGAAAATCTACATGTTCATCACCTGTGCAAATCCAAAAAAATTGCAAAAAAAATTATTACTTTACCTAGATGTCTATGACTAAGAAGCAACATGAAATACCCTTTGTGTTGGCACCCAAAATTATTACCATATAGAAAGCTACATACCTTACTGTTGGGTTAGTGATTGTGTCAATAAACAATGTTTTCTGATCTCCTGCCACCTCAATTAAATCTCCAACTTCCTTTTTCTTGACTGATTTCATAATTAGTATATAACCAAATGAGCAAAGATTTGTCACTGCTTTGATTGCATCTTTAGTTATCTGATAGGGATTGTCTAGCTAGACATAATCATCGTGTATTCTACTCAGTACTATCTTGATTATTTGTTCATCAATTATCATAAAAAAATTTCTCCATGTATCCAATCCTTTATTAGCTAGGGCAGGAATTCTTTGTATTTTGTCTCTAGAAAGTGAATCCTTAAGATTTCTTATTTTATTATTGTCATATTCTTCAAATTCTACTTCAACAAAAATTTTAATATCCTCAACACAAATAACCCTATTAGGTAAGGTAGTGCCAAAAAATGGATTTTACCACTATTTTTTTCTTGTTAATATGAAAAACATATCGTGTTCTGATAACAACATCATCTTATTTGGCAAGGAAAAACAATCTTCTTTATAGCTCCCCCTAAGCCAACACATTCTAAACTCGTTTTCAAAGAGATTTTATATGCCAGAGCTAGGTGTAACCGCAATGTTTGATGTATCTTCTCCTTCTTTCTTCTTCCATATTTTGTTCGTTTCCTATTTTACTTCTTCTTTGTCAATATTTTTTATAGGATCATTCACTCTTTCTGATGTAACATGATTATAATTTCCGCTTCTACAACATTTGACAATGTGTCCATAAGTTTTACGTAGAAATCTCCATGTATAATGTGTGCTTTAGTGACATCACCACCCCCACCTAAGCAGATTAAGTATGGAACTGCATTATACCAAGTTATATGTTGCATCAGTTCTATTATGCACAGTTAAAATACCAAATCAACATGATTAAAGATGCACTATGGTATTACTTGTGATGATTCTGTGAAAACAACCTTGTCGGTCAATGCTTACCAAAACTCATCGGTGAACATACAAAGCTAAAGTTGTCTATACTTACCGAGAATCGTCGGTTAACACATAAGAGCTAAGTCGCTAGTGTAAACCGAGATCCGTCGGTAATCATGTGAGTTGACAATTTTATCTTCACCATACACCGAAATCTGTCGGTGAACGTAACAAGTTGACAGCAGCCCCGAAGCATCGCATTCTCACTGAGAATGTTATTTGTGTATCACCCGACGACTTTGTCTTCACACACCTAGAAATAGTTGAGCATTAATGACTCGACTTAGGGCAAAGTCTATAAATAGACGACGGAAGGATTTCATTTTTCACACAACAACTTGACTAACGAGAAAGAGCTAAACTAGAGCTCGAAGCGACCCAATTGCAGAGCAACTCCATCTTGATTCACCGCACTCCAAACAAAATCCTAAAAGCTACAAAGGTTGAAGTAAGTAACAGACATAACTGAGAACTCTACTTTCATTTACGAGAAAAAGCCCTAATTTCATAAACGATGGCAACTACATCTAGAACCTCAAATATCAAGAATGATAAGAAGAACAAGGTCAATCTAATTAAGAATTCAACTTGTGAAGAACCTGACTAAAAGATATGTCCCGAGGTTGCTTCACAACTCGACAACGCTAGTGCATTTTCCAGTATACCAGCTAGGGTTTTGCTCGTTGAAAATGTGCGAGCTAACATACACTGCAAGATTGCAGAAATTGGAGATATGGAAGTTAAGCAAGCTTACAAGAAGCTTTGCAATGATGATGGAACCATAAAAGATGAGCACAAGCACATTGAGGTAAAAGGGCTCACAAATGCCCTATGGTTCCCGAAGGAGTTCAAAATCGAACGGATTCAGTTAATGCTGAGCAGACTACATGACCGAAAGATGTGGCTAGATGAGCCTAAACTAATAACCAAGGATGTTATACATGTTGTTACCGGTTATCCCATAACCGAGAAACCCAAGGCATTGAAACACCCTCCTCGAGTTGACATTGAGGAGAACACAAGAGCTGCATGGGATGAAAGAGGATTAAAGGTATCAACATTCAGTGATAATGAAATGAAATTTGGAGCATGTGTCTTAGGATACAAGTTCTTTCAGGATAGCAAGTTGAACAGCATTGCATAAGGAGAAGTGGATATAGCATATAAAATTGTCAAGAAGGGACTACAGTTAGATCCTTCAGAACTGCTACTCAGACAATTAGATGAGAACATGAAGACGATCAGGTCTGCTAAGACCAACTCATGTAAATTTGGATCACTTATAATGTGCATATTTTTCTATTTCCAAGAATCATTCCTATCTATCAGTAGTGTGAAATGGGACACTACCCGACCAGTGGCAGTTCAGATAAGTGAATTCATCAAGTCACTTGGAGACAATTTTGAATCAGTAATGGATGAGTATTTCTCTGGATTCAAAGAGAGAATGCAAAAGAGAATGAGAACACCAAAACAACTAGTAGAGAAATACAAGACTGACATTTGTTTCTTGGTGGACACCGATACCACCCTAATCAAACCAGCTGTACCGAGAACAGCATGGTTAGCACCACTTGACTATGAGGTTAACATAGATCAATCAACAAATGCTATTGAAGCATTGATCAAAGAACCAATGGAAAAATCACAACCTAAGTTTGGAACTTATAAACAAGCCAAAGAAAGTATTAAAAAGGGCTTAGTTGTGAAAAAGATTAATAGGAAGAAAGATAAAATGGTTAAGAATTTGAAGAAAATGTTGTCGGTAACAGAAGAGGAAATTGAAAAGACAGAAGAAACCAAGGAACAGTCACCCGTTGGTGAAGCAGACAAGGAGAGTGACTTAAAGTCCACAGAGTAAGAATCACCACCTCCACCACCAGCAAAGAAGCCAAGGACTATTGTTGCAATTAGGACCAGGAGTCAGACAGCAAATGATGCAAGTCCTTCACCTATCAAGAAAGGTCAAGTGAGGACCTATAAAAGAAAGCCTCCTATGGGGAAAAAGGGTCCAAAAAAAAGATGAAAGTTCATCAGAACTAAGGAGGACATAGAGGACACCAAAAAGGATGAATCTGTCCAAACATAAAAGAGTAAGATTCATTAAACTATTGATGAGGTATGTGCTTCTATTATCAAATCAGGAATAGCCAAAGATCGCAAAATTAAGAAATGGCTAACATTAGATCTCGAGGATCAAATTAAAATAGAAGAGGCAATTATCAAAATGATGTGTATATTCAAATATGTTCCAATACAATTGGCTGATAATATGCCAAAAGAACTTCAAAATAGATTATTGGCCAGATGGACATTTGCATTACACTCTGAGAAAGAGATTAGGGAAAGAGCCCTAGTTTCTATCATGCCTCCCAAATCTAAAATGGAGGAAATTGAAGAAATAATGAAGAAACACTCCAAAAGGTTCTCACCAAAGTTAAGAGCCTACCAAGTGCTTCAAGGACATATACTTGAACTAGACAGGAAGAGTGAGGCTGAATGGAGAAAGATACTTGATATACCTAAAAAGGATACAAGTCCCAAGCCTCATATTGCTCTTACTGACACGCAACAGAACAAAGATGATCAGGCTAAACATAGCCCCGAACATATTATTATTATTACTGATGAAGATGTTAATGAAGAATCATTAAACACAAATGCCAACAAGGATATGGACATTGCATATGAGACATGGCCGGATAACACAATCATTGATGTTACTGGGGTAGATCCTACAAATGAGATACAAAAAGATGAAGATGTCACTGTTGTCCAGGACCAAACCAACGAATAGGACACTACAACAAATTCAGCACAGGTAGACACACGATGACAGATACCATTGTTGATACAAGCTATCAACATTATCTCGGAAAAGGAGAAATCATCAGAGAAGGAAGCAAGCATACCCGAGAATAAGGGTAATGATGAACAAAAAGATACATATGATGAGAAGAAAGAGACAACTAATGAACAGGTAATCATCGGTAGAGAAAAAAAAGATGGAGATCACACCAAAAAGGATGCACAAATGAAAGATACAAATAAAGTGCAAACAAAGAAAGGTGAACAAGATAAGACAGTTAATACCGCACCCAAGGACACCAAAGGCGATGCTACAGATAATCCGAAGGTAGATAAGGAGATGTCCTCAGACAACTGAAAGGCAAACCCTGAGCAGTAGGAAAAGGTACAACACCACAGAAGCCTTCCTCAAGCACATCAGACCAAGTAGAAAAACTTGATATGGTTTTGCATACATGTGCATCACAAAAGAAGAAGAAAACCAAGAAGAATAAGTTGGAGGTCACACTTGATGAAATCATTGAAATACCAAAGTGTGATCCAACCACATTGCACTATGAATCTCTTATAGAATATGGAGAGATATGTCAAAGGAAAGCAATGCGGGAAAAGCTAAGAAAAGAACACAAAGATTCTCTAGTGCTGGAAACCACATGAGATATCTTAAACCAAAATGTTCCTGACATTGATGTTGATCACAATGCCCCCATTCTGGATCAACTCGTCGTTCTCACTGACACCATCACAACACAGAATGTGAATGCAGAAAAGGCGATTGAGGAACGAGCGAAAGAGAAGTTCCAATACAAACTGACAGAAAAGATCAGCCAAGAAGTGGCATAGAAAAAGGTAATGCTTTCAGAACTAGCAAATGAATTGGATCCAATCATTACTGAAGCAATTTCCTTAATACAAAATTTCTGCACTTTGGATAAATTCACTAAGGACAATAGTGAAAACATAGCAAAGTTAGATTCAGATCTAAATAACATTGCACAAGGTCTAACCAAAGATGACAATGCAATTAAATTCCATTATGAGAAGATAATAGAGATAAAAAGTTTAAGGCAAGAACTTTGGGAAGCAGAATCATAATTCAGAGAAGAGGTCACCGAGTTACAGGCTCAACTTTTACCGAACCTCACACTTCTGCAATAGCACATAAGTTCAGCAAAATAGCTTATTGCGACCACTGAGATGTTTGTAGCAGACAGCATCTACGACATGCATGCTAGGATAACAATAGAGCAAATGGTTATTGAGCATCTAAAGGAGAAATGGGAGAAGATGATGGAGGATATGAAGACCTCTCACTCTCATATTTTTGATAAGTTATAGGTATACATCTTTGCCCTTACTATCAAAAAACGGGGAAATGATATGTACAATAGGGGAAAATGATATGTATAGTACATATAGCACAAAGGGAAGGGACAAAGTGAAAAGGAAGAAATAGTATAAAGACAAGTCTACATACACATATACTATACTATACCAGCATATGCATAGGGGCGTGATGAAATGACTAAGTAATATACATGGTGTACATACTATAAACATTTTTAGTATTTTACACATCAGTTTTTGATACAAATGTCAAAGGGGGAGATTGATGACATAAGTTTTGCCATTAGTATGCAAAGAGAAATAGTTTTTGAACTGTCGGTTACAATACACCGAAAGACAGATTTCAGTTCTTACCAAAAGTGCTAAGTATAGAGAAACCCGACGACACAGCAAAGTGCAAACCGACAGAACGTATACAAAGCAAACCAAGAGAGTAGACAAGAGAGGAACCCAACAAAGCAAGGGAACGCGACCAATGGAATTTCAGAGCAACCTAAGCATCAGACATAGAAAGTCAATTATATCCCGAGAAAAGTGGATCTAACCTCAACATAGAATAAAACAGTTATATTCTATATTTAGAGTTTTGATTTATTTTAAAATGATTTCTTGAGGGACAAGAAACATTATTGTAATTGCTTTAATCAGTCTAACTGATTAAAAATATGCAAATTAGGAGATCAAGGTCAAGTTGTAAACCTTTGGTCATAGAGTTAGTTTTGTAATACGTGAAACTAAAAAGGTCAAATCTATTGTATATATAGATGTGTAATCATTCATTTGAGATGGAGATGAGAATGATAGTAGCCAAGGAGCACATCTATGTATCAAACTGAGAGTTTCAAAAAGCAGAACAACAAAAGATAAATTTGGTTATCAAGAACCAAGAATCAAGGCTACCGAGCAACAGAGGTATTAGTCAATCACACTAGGTGATACATTGTACATGTAAACTTTAATGGATCTGTAATCAACAATTGTAGATTGCACACACTCGGGTCAATGAGTATTTTTGTCTACATTCTAACAAGTGTAGCAAATAGAAGAAATCCTTTGAAGAAAGGTGGATTTAACAATCTTATTGTAAAT
Source organism: Thuja plicata (assembly GCA_018584345.1). Taxonomy (NCBI): domain Eukaryota; kingdom Viridiplantae; phylum Streptophyta; class Pinopsida; order Cupressales; family Cupressaceae; genus Thuja; species Thuja plicata. The sequence continues at coordinate 289,546 of MU227558.1, read as the reverse complement.
CTCTTAACCGAGTGCACACTAAACAGTGTCGCTAAAGCTCTTAACAGAGTAGACCTTAATCAGTCTCCACATAATACTCCTAACAGGGTAGATCATCAGAACTGATCAAATTGTAAGCCTCAACTGGCCCCTTCCAATCTGCAAATAGTGAAGTTTTTGTGGGTGTCATCCCCACTACAGTTTTTACCTTCTAACAGGGGTTTTCTACGTTACCATATCTTATGTTATGTGTTATTGCTTTCATGAACATTTTTATGAATGTCTACATGCAATTAAGATTATGAATTGATATCACATGCATAAAGAAAGAAAAGCAGATATGATCGGTAAAGCAAAGATTTGATTACATAAGGTTAAAGGTTAATTAACTAAAAGTTTAAGAGGTACTGATTCACCCCTCCCCTCTCAATACATACTTCTCATTATTTCCAACAAAAACATGTCTTAGGATCTCTTGAGGAGAGTGTTTTTATCTACCCAGGGTTATAGAAGATTTCATGGCTCACCTCGAGGCTTTTAAAATTATTGGAAATTTTCACGCTACAGATATTTTTGACCTATCTCATGGTACATGCAAATGCTAAAGATGTGACTAAAAGCTTTGGAGAAGGTGATGTCGCCTCAAAGGGGATTTCTAAAATCAAGAAGGTGAATGGATGTTTGGAAAGAAGTCAAGTGAACCTAGTCCTGGTAATTCAATTAGAATTAGTGGCAAATGGTATTGCATGTTGGAGAAATCATGCCCTTATATAAAAAAATTTGGGACTTCGCCTATATTGACCTGCTCTAGAATCTTGAGCCAAAAAAGTTTGGAACCCTAAGGGGGACATGGAGATAGTATTGGCATCCAATGATTATTTTTTGGTTATCTTCTCTTGAGTGGTGAAGAGACATATAAAGTGTTTAAAGGAGTCCCATATATCTTTAACCAAGTTGGGATCTTTGTTAAACATTGGCATGCAAGCTTCAACTCTATGGAAGAACTCCCCTCACAAGTAACTATTTCTATTCATCTTCCGAGGCTTCCCTTAGAGTTCGAGTGAGAGTATAATCTTTATTCCATTAGTATTTTGCTTGGTAAACCTATTGATAGAAAGGTAATTAATCTCTTATGTCTGAATTTGTGTTGAGGTTGATTTAAATAATATATTACAAGATTCTATGGAAATATATCTTGGATCCTCCTCTTGGATTTGATAACTAGACTATAAGATGTTTCTATTTAGATGTAGAATCTATGATGAATATTGGCATCTACAAAGGAAATGTCGTAGATCTAGGCCATCTATATTAGCTAATGCCCCTTCTAGCTCAGCTCCTAGAATGGATAATGGTAAGGGTCCATTTTCATATGAGACTATTGATAAAGATGGATTCATGCCTATTAAAATTTGGAGTAAGGGAAGAGGTCAGAAGAGGCCTTGGACGGATAGACATAATGATGGGATATCTAATCAGTTTAAAGTTTTAGATAATTTTGTTCAAGAGGAGGGAATTCTAGTCGAATTATCTATGGGTGCTAAACTTTTGGAAGTGACAATAGAGAACGATAAATAAAATAGTTAGTACAATGAAACCATAGTATAGTAGAGGGATGGGAAGATGGACACAAATCTTACTCTAAAATCTTTAGTTATAGAAAAGCCTAGTGAGACCCAAGTCTCAAAAGTTGAGGTTAATGTGGTAGCTTTAGCATCTCATTCAGGAAAGGGGCCTTTAGAGCTTGGAAGGAGTAATAAGGAAGCTCCTACTTTAGGCCTAGAAGAAAAACCCCTTAAAAAGGGGGACTATGCAGAAACCTTTGATAAGTGAATGGAAGACAGATGAGGAGAAGGTGAATATTATTGGAGATACTTTGGTTGAGTATGGGTGTATGAAACTGATTGATTCTTATCTCTCTCATCCATAGAAATGATTATCTTATCATGGAATGTTAGGGGGCTAAAAAACATCCCCAAAAAATAAGGTTATTGGGTATTTATTATTTCTCATTCTCTTGACATTGTCCTCATCCAAGAGACTAAGATGTCAATGTAAGATATGGAAAGTAAGATTTCTAGGATTTAGTTGCATGGAGCTTGTTAGTATGTTAGGGCTTAGGGTAATTCATAAGGAATGACCTGCTTATGGGATCCTAGAAATATTGTTCCTTAATGGTGGATTTCAAGTAGCTTATTTATTTCCATGATCGTCTCTTATTTGGATTCAGGTGAAAGTTATCTTTTTCTAATGTTTGTGCTTATTTTTTTCCAATGTTAATGCTCATACAATTCATATTTGTTCTTTTTATATTATACAGTATATATTATTTAATTTAATCTAATATATTAAATTGTGATATTATTTAACAATAATTAAGACAAAGTTAGAAGAATGAATTAGAGGTGGGTTAGTCAATAAATATAGATAAAAAAGAGAGAAGTACAAGGTGACATAAGGAAAATAGAGAATGAAAGATAGATAGACAAAGAAATAGAGGAAAAGAAAGGGATATGGATAAAAGGGATCGAGATAGAGAGCTAGAGAGGGAGAGAAAACAAGAGTGACATATACAAATAAACAACCACATATTTATTTTGAAAAATATTTTCATTTTAAGCTTGATGGACTCTAACCTACTTTAATTGGAATAATATTTTTTTAGAAACACTATCTTTTTACCTACATTTAATTTTTTTTACCTTTTTCTATAATATAAATATATAAATATTTATTGACAAATTTTAATCTAATCTAATGCTTCTAAAGTAACTGTGACTTTTAACTTAAATTACCTATATTACATTTGAGTTTTATCTTGTGGCAAGAAGTTATGAATGCATGATTAACGCGTCTCTCTCTCTCTCTCTCTCTCTCTCTCTCTCTCTCTCTCTCTATATATATATATAGACACACACACACACACATGTGTGTGTGTGTGGGGGGGAGATTATCATTAGGGATAAAGATGCAGACCTTAACATAGGTCAAAATTTTCATTTAGCCATGATGCTAGAGATAAATTATCCTTAGGGAGATGTTTTTGTTGTTACCTAGCTTCAAGAGCAGTTTTACCATGGCCTGCTCTAATTGATATAGGAAGATAGATAAGACACATAAAAGCATACATTGCTAATATTTTTACTTTAGATGACTATAGAAAGAAGTTGTACAAGGAAGCATGTGGAAAAATTCATAAGAATTGTCTATACAAAAATTTCACCTTTAAGCATTATAATATTCATATTTTTATTTTTGAATAGAAAAATTAATTGCTATAAGTATTATAAAATGTATGTATATGGTTTAAGTATTACACAATTATGTTTATATATTAAAAAAAACATTTTAATTTTTTAACATATATATTTTTAACTTGATTTTGATTTTAGTTTTCTCAATTCTTATTTTCACCGTTAATACTATTTATAGTTTAAATTATAATAAATATAAGATAAATAATTAGTACAAAAAATAGAAAAATATAACAATTGGTTTCATAAAAAGAATTGAAGGTATATACTTATCAATGGTGTTGGCTATCTATTCCTTTTAGCAATAATAGGCCACTATTACAACTGAGAGGGGGTTGAATCAGTTCTATGCCAATAATTTAAACTTTAAAATTTATAAACCAAATACTCAATACAAATCTGAACATAATAACAACACCATAACACAAACCAATTGTTGTCGAGGAAACCTTGTTAAGGGAAAAACCCATGTGCGAATTTTTACCCACAAATAATGCATTGAAAGTAAAGTATCCTTGTTAGGAGATTTAGCCATGTAAGGAGCTTATTATTACATACAGTACACAGTTCCTATTAAAGGAAGGACCTTGTCAACAGTTAAGAGAAAAAATAAGCTGACTCCCTAGGCATGGTGCCTAAAAAAGGTTAAATCTACTTTCAGGACTCACTGACAGAGATACAAATATATAAAGATATAATATCAAGCGAATTGACTAATAGCAACTAACTTTTCTTAAACAGTTCCAATGAAGTTCATCAATCACCATATTTTCTCTATATCTAGCAGACTTCTCAAATACAAGCTCTCAAATTTTACATTTTACTTTCACATCTCCACAAAAGAAAACAACTCTCCTTTATACAAATTACAAATAAAGCAATTAGGTCACCCAATCAAGACTTCCCCAATGCACAAATAATTACATAACCCCTTTGCTAAGATACACACAGTACCTTGTGTGTGATCAAAATGACACACTTCTATAAACCATTACACTTGAGAGAATCCATGAAGAGGAAGTCCCAAGAAGCAACTTATAGCTTCCTATCTATGACGTGTAAGAATCTAAGATAGTGTGAATGGTGGCTCCCAAATGAACCTTAAGAAAAAGACCCTTGCAAGGTGCACCATAGAATGGAAGATTCAAATTATGATGCAAATGAGAGATAATCTAAGATGAAATGCAAGAACTAAGTTATGATGCAAATGCAAGAACAAGGAAAGCAAAGCTAATCTAGCAAGATTACAATACCTCCTAATTAAGCTATGTGATTTAAGCTAAATACAATAACGAAATACTAATCTAGAATTCAAGAGTGCTCAAGAATGCTCTAAAAATGCAAGTAAACAAAATGATAGCATAACAATAACATGGGTGATTAATCTATCATCTTTTTTTCAAGAGTGGGGAGTGAGTCTCCTTTTAAAGATCAATGAACAATAGAGATTAAGAGGCAAAATCCAAGGGTGGAGAAAAATTCTCATTTTGACTTTGGTGCACAAGATTCTCAAGAGGCAAAATCAATGGACATGATTAAGAGGCAAAAAGATGTGTGGAAGAGATTAAGAGGCAAAAGGAGATTCCGCTCAACTTGGAAAGTGTGCATTCAATGTCTAAACAAAAATTCTCTTTCTTTTTGTTTTAAATTTAGAAATTCCTTTTTCATATGCACACATAGGATAAGGTGGATTTTTATTATTTAATTAAAAGATTTTTTATCTTATTAAAAGGGAGCATGTTCTCTTAATTAAATAAAGCTTAGGATAAAGTGCTCAAACTTTAAGATATAATCAAATAAATGATTAAGTGGTGATTTGATCAAGAAAATAAGAGATTAAATCAATATGCAAAATTGATTAAAGCACAAGATGTAGTCTAGTATTTAAATTTTAATGTTTAGAAAGGGGCTCAAAGTCTACTAGACCATTTTTGGGTGATAACATTTGCCCCTCTTTGACTAATGTGTGAGCAATCTAGGAACACATTAGGTCAAAGAAAGATGATGTCAAGGTAACTGATAGAGATCTGACTCCGAACTTGATCGAATGAAGCACAGTAAAGAAACTAATCCTAAACTTGATCGAACAATAACTAGCAAAGATAGCAAGATTCCAACGCACAGTAAGAAAAACTGAACACTGAAATGGAGATTGAAAGACAAGACAATAAGAAGCCAGAATAAATTTGCAGCTATGAAAGATAAGTTATTCTTGCCCCCCGGGATCGAAATTGAAATGAGGTAGAGGAGATGCAGAAACTAGATAGATTTGATCAAATCAGGATAAGATAAGGTTCAATATGATCGATAAGTGTGCAAAACCAAGTTTGACCACCAAGTGATGAAAATTTGCCCCAGTTTTTATAAGATTGACTCCTTTTAAAGACCAATGAACGGTAGAGATTAAGAGGCAAAATCCAAGGGTGGAGAAAAATTCTCATTTTGACTTTGGTGCACAAGATTCTCAAGAGGCAAAATCAATGGACATGATTAACAGGCAAAAAGATGTGTGGAAAAGATTAAGAGGCAAAAGGAGATTCCACTCATCTTCGAAAGTGTGCATTCAATGTGTAGACAAAAAGTTTTTTTCTTTTTGTTTTAAATTTAGAAATTCCTTTTTCATGTGCACGCATAGGATAAGGTGGGTTTTTATTATTTAATTAAAAGATTTTTTATTTAATTAAAATGGAGCATGTTCCCTTAATTAAATAAAGCTTAGGATAAAGTGGTCAAACTTTAAGATATAATTAAATAAATGATTAAGTGGTGATTTTCTTCCTCAATACCCAGCCGGATTTACAGAGAGATATTTGCAACATTATGGGCTTCAATAAAGGGGATTTTCCATGTAAATACCTTGGTATTCATTTGGAAAATGGCCAAAAAGATGACAAGACATGAAATACTATTGCATCTAAATTAGATTCAAAAATGGATTGCTGGAAGAGGAAATATCTAAATAAAGCTGGCAGAGCAACAGTGATCAAATCCGTTATGTCAGCTATTCCCACTTTCCAAATGTCTTGTCTACCACTTCCTAAAGGAGTCGGAAAACAATTAAACCAAAAATTAAAGAATTTTTTTTGGCAAGGCGCAAAAGATAAAAAGAAAGTGGCAATGATAAAATGGGACCATATGTGTATACCGAAAGAATTTGGAGGTTTAGGTATAAAAAATTTAAACTGGCAAAACGAAGCTCTAGGCGCTAAACTAGTATGGAGGACGTTTCAGGAACACGACAGCAAAAGGGCTAAAATCTTATACCAAAAATATTTGAATAGTTCGGTTCCTTCAACCCTCTTTGGAACGATTAATCCGCTGAAAGGGTCAAAATTTTGGAATTTTATGATGCAAAACAGAGAACTAATTTTAAATAACCTCACTTGGGACATTGGTAATGGACAAGAGGCCCTATTTTGGGCAGACTCCTGGGATGCTCTCCCATCCCCGGACAAAGCAAATCTCAGAGACAATATTAAAAATTCTTATACAAAGTTGGGGTATACACTTTAAAGATTATATTGTGGAAACACAGGAAGGATGACAATGGAAAATGCATCGAACACTACTTTATCCCAGGAGGAGCTAGCCAAATTTGAGAAGTTTTTGCAATCTAGGAAACCTAATCATAAAGCTAGGAATGATATACTGATTTGGGGAGCCTCAAAAAACGGTAAGTATAGTGTTAAGAAAGGTTATGAGACTATCATAAACTCTCAAGAATGGGATAAGAGGGACATCCCTCTCAATTTCTGTTGGGATTGAGCTTGTCTACCTAAGGCAGGGATTTTTCTATGGACTGCGATGCAAGATTTAATCTTAACTGCAGATAGATTCTCCAAATTAGGTTTTGAAGGTCCTTCAAGGTGTGTTCTATGCAAATCGGCATATGAAACCACAAGGCACCTTTTATTCGATTGTCCATATGCCAACTATTGTTGGAAATGGCTTTGTAGTAAACTAAATTGGTCTACAGCTTTCAATGAAAATCTTTGGAATTTCTTGAAATGTTGGCCTCAAAATGGTTCCAAAGTGTATAGCAAGATTTGGAGAATTGCTCCATCTATCCTGGTATGGGAAATTTGGAAAGAAATAGGAGGATCTGTAAAGACATAAAAATGGACAGAGGATCACTAATCAACAAAATAGAAGCAAGTATTATTGATGTAATTAAAAATCATCTACGAAATATCTACAAAGAAGAAGGATCATTTACAGAATGGGACGCAGATAAAAGAAAGAATTGGAATAGTTTAATCAACCCACAATTGATGTATTCCAAAACTAATAAGATAGCTAGAACCCTATGCGAATGGAAACCTCCTCCAAGTGGGTGGATGAAATTGAATTTTGATGGAGCATCACGAGGCAACCTAGGGAAAGTTGGTCTGGGGTGCATTATATGGAACAAATTTGGAGAGTGAGTCGTTAAAAGGGTTAAACCTTTAGGCATTTCTTCTAATAACATAGTGAAACTCGAAGCACTAAATGAGGGTCTTAAGTTAAGCTTAAAGGGTGGGATCCAAAAGTTAGTTATCGAAGGGAACTCAAATTATCTTAAAATGCTCTGAGAAAAAGAAGCACCCGTAACTGGATCTTAAACTCAAAGCTCAAAGAAGTAATAGACCTTGTGGATAAGTTTCAGGAAACTAGATTTGAGCGTCTTTATTGAGAAGGAAACAAAGAGGCGGACACATTAGCAAATAAAGGCGTTGATGGGGAAAATGTCATTCTGGTTAACACTAATTTAGGCTAAACACCAAAAATTCACCATCAAGGTCTACTTAAATATTAACCAAAAGACAAACACCATTACATTAGAACCGGAAGAAAAATCATAACTTTCTCTAACCTCCTCACATAAACAGCTATAGTAATTAAGATTGGTCTTATTGGCCTATCACATTATTAGACCCTTTAAGAGCTATAAACAAAATCTAATAATATAGTTTCTTTTATTCATCTTCAAATATATATATACACACACACACACACACACACACACACACACACACACATATATATATAGACATACTTACATATATATTTATATATATATAGACATAAATAAATATACACATAAATATATATATACATACATATATATTTATATATAGACATAAATATATATACATACATACATATATATATAGTCATTTAAAAACTCCTTAAAAGCTATAGGCATAAACAGTACACACACACACACACACACACACACACACACACACACACACACACACATATATATATATATATATATATATATATATATAGTCCTTTAAACATCCCTTGAAAGATATAGGCATAATTATATAATTAGGGACCAAACTAATTTAAACCATAGCAGAAATATAACACTGCAGAACATTGCAATATTCTAAAATCTATCGAAAACTTTGGAATAAGAGTCTTAATACTTGTAATCTTCATCAAATTCTTCAATCTGAATATATTTTTCATTCCTCGGACATAGGGATTCCAGAAACTTCTCCTTGATATCAAGCTATCTGCCCTCCACTCAAGGTAATCATATGCTTGAGTGGCCTATTGAGAGAGATCTGGAATGATCCCCCATAATCTAGAAACATCTTGGGGTCACTAATTCTGGCAATTAAAATCCCCTATTCTGTTAAACTGAATTTCAAATTGCAGCTCTCACTTTCTCCCCTGCTCCTAAAAAATGGAGACAACCATCTCTTTGTATCACAGGTATGAAGAACAGACAATGGCATATGTTGGGCACGTAAAACCTGTGCGTTGGGGGAGTATTTTAAAGAAGACTGATGATATTTCCAGACTTGCAATTAAGAAAGTAATTGGGGAAAGAGCCCTGGACTACAACAAAAGTTGGCGCACTAACGGAGATGTGATTGGCATTTTCATTGTTGTTGTTTTCCGGGCGAAGGTCAAATTCTGGAATATCAAAAACTTATGTTTAGCCTGTTTTATGATACATGGCTAAAAGGCTTAAATAACGTGGTGGAGAGTGTAAATAACCAAAGGCTCCTCCAACTATGGAGCTTCATGATCGTAGGCAGTATGTGGTTCACCTTCCTTTCTTCCACAAAGAAACCAGACTTGAGAACTCCAAACGCTCCAGGGATGATGCTGAAGAAGCTCTCATGGACTTTGACTGTGAATATAATGAAAACATCATGGTGATCGAGCCTCGCTGCAAGGAATCTGAAAGCTAGTAGGTTCAAGTTTAAACTTTTTGAAGATAGCTCAAGTGTTTTTAAATTTCGTTTGTTATTTTCGCTTGGGTACCATGTTCTGCAGGTACATTCCCCTATTCATAGCCAGCCATAGAAACTTGCTAAGTATAGAGGCAAGTGCCATTTTGTAGGCTATAGTTAGTTTTCTCCTTCTATATAGCTAATTGTAGTAACGTGAGTTCAGTATTAGCCCTCCTTCTGTCTAGATTAACTAAATATATATGGTTCTTTGTTGGATGTTAACAGACAGCATAAGAAGGATCTCCAAAAGCAGGAACTTATGTAAAGTGATGGAATGTAAATATTGCATAAGATAATATATGAATAAAGATATTAAAAAATGGCTCCTTAGGATATAATTTTGAATAAAAAAGTGTTTTCCTAATTTAATATCTTGATTATTAAACAAAATATGAATAATAGAGTAGAAAGTAATAGTTTTTAAATAAAATTCAGAATAGTCAAATTTATAATAACAAACAGATTTAAATAAATAAGATTTAAAATAACAAACAAGCTTAAAGATTGGTATAAAGCAAAATAAGATGGAAACTATAAAAGAAAGCCAAAATACAAATAGAAAGACCCCTTGCAAAGCAATCAAAATAGTCAAAAATAAAAAAGGATACATAGATATATAAACCAAAACGTTATAAGAAATGTACAATCTAAGATAAACAACAAAAGTAATTATTGTTATTTGGACTATTCAATAGTCTAACAAATATGCGAAAAAGACAATGTAAAATGTGCTTTTTAAATTTTGAATATTATTCTTGATGTTTTAATACGAATGGAATATTCAAAGGACAACTAACAATGACCCAGCTAAAGAAGAATTGTGTACAGCTTTTGATACCAAGTGGGACGATCTAAGCCCGAATTCATTAACTATGTTCAAAGATCAATTTTGCCAAGGTACAATGGAAAGGTCCAACAAAGCAAGAACTTCTTTTATGTAATATTGAAAAAGGAATATGTAATTAAAAATTATTCATAACGAAGGTATGCCTTTCGAAAGACCTCAAAATTTTGGGGCAATTGTATACCTAGAAACTGGGGTATGCCCCTTTTAACTTGTAAATTTTTAAAATGAATAGGACTTATGTCCCTGGCTAGAGTGGAGGTTTTCTTCTCCGTTCTTTCCTACCAGTGCCCGTTTGAACAGAGACCCTTTTGTACTTATTTTAATATATATAATATATAGGGCCTTGGCATTTTACCGATAAAAAAAAAAAAGATTAAATAAATATGCAAAATTGATTAAAGCACAAGATGTAGTCTAGTATTTAAATTTTAATGTTTAGAAAGGGGCTCAAAGTCTACAAGACCATTTTTGGGTGATTAATAGACAAAGTATCAACTCAAGGTAGCATGTCTGATAAGTGTTAAGAAACACTCAATGTCAAAGGAAGTGTTGAGAAGCACTATTTGGGGTGAGCCACTAAGAAACATCATCGCACACCAATGGAGGATACAATTTATGCCCCCTAGCCCTAGACAAAGATCAGTCCCAGGCCAAAGAGATTGTAGATGGAAGTCGAAAGGGTTCAGAGCGCAAAGCGACAAGCTTATCGACATAAATGCATGGGTTTCAAGTAGTGCCTGTTTCTAGGTTTTCACCACTTGAATTATTTTCTATTTTGCTACCAAGGCGCCTAATTCCAGGTTTTCACTAAGGCACGTTTTTTTCTTTTTCAAATTTTTTTGTTTCTTTTATCTTTTTTTTTTTTTTTTTTGAAGATACATCAAGGCGCCTATTGCTAGGTTTTCACTTGGATGATCATTTTTTTAGGACTTTATATGTTTGTTTTTTTAGGATTTTTTCAGGATCATATCAGGGAGTTGTTCTCCCTCAGGTGTAGAAAGCTAATAGGCACCAGATCCAAAAGCAGTAGTAACTATGTAGGGACCCGACCAATTTGGTTCAAACTTCCCTTTTTGTGCTCTATTCTGTTGATTTTTGGGATTCTCTCTCAAGATGAGATCTCCAACCTGAATTTCTCTAGAATGAACCTTTTTGGTATAGCTTTGTGACATCCTTTTTTTATATACCCTCGTGTGGTCAAATGCATCTCTTCTACGCTCATCCAGAAGTTCTAGCTCTTGTATACGCATGATTCTATACTCGTTATCTGTGATGAGACCCTTTAATGAGACTCTTAGGGAAGGTATCTCAACCTCAAGGTGTAGGACAATTTTAGGTACATAAACAAGTGCAAAGGGGGTAGCTCCAGTAGGTGTGTGAAGGCTAGTTCTGTAGGCCCATAGGCACGATTAATTTGTAAGTGTCAGTCTCTTCCTAATTTATTGACTGTTCTATGCAAAACTTTTAGCAGTGTCTTATTAGAAGCTTCAGCCTGGCCATTACGTTGAGGGTAATAAATTCAGGACCAGTGTTGTTTAATCTTAAATTGTTTACATAACTGTTTGAGATCCTTATTTTTGAATTGTCCTCCATTATCAGTAACTATGGAGGAAGGTATGTCGTAGCTACAAATGATATGATTGAGGATGAACAAAGACACTTGTTTCCCAGTAGCAATCGAAAGAGGAACAACCTCAACCCACTTTGTAAAATATTCTGTTGCAGTAATAATAAACTTATGCCCACTAGATGAGTTAGGATGTATTTGACCACCAAATTAAAAGCACACTGCTGAAAAGGCCAATGTGTAACAGATGGACTAAGTTCCCTTCCTAGAACATGGATCAAATTCTTGTGGATTTGACACTTATTACAAGACTTAGCATAGCACACGACATCTGTCTGCATAGTAGGCAAATAATAACCAGCCCTAAGTAGCTTTCAAGCTAGCGCAAGACCATTAGTGTGGGACCCACATACGCCATCATGGACTTCAGCTAACACACGTTCAGACTCATATTTCTTTAGGCACCTAAGAAGTGTTTTGTCTAGACCCTTCCTAAACAAGTCACCAAGGATGAGGGTATAGCAAGAAGCGTTGCAAATAAGTTGTTGTTTCTCGTTACGGGTTAGGTTATTAGGAATGACTTGGTCATGCAGGTAAGAGTAAATTTTAGAATATCGAGTGGAGTCGTGACCAATTACGGTACATATGACGTGATTATCAGGAGAATATAGGTAGGGTAGTGTAGTTCTTTCACCATGAATTGAAATCTGGACTCGTGCTCTTCCAACTGTAAGATAGAAGCCAAAGTGGCCATGGCATCGGCCATCCTGTTTTCAGCTCTAGGGATTTGCTGGAATGTGACGAAAGTGAAGTAATTCTTGAGATCCTCAATCATGTTCTTGTAAGGGATGAATTTCACATCTTTGGTTTGATAGTCTTCATTAGTCTGATTTATAATAAGCTGAGAGTCTCCAAAAATATGTAGCTCAGTGATCCTTCATTCAATAACCATTTTAATCCCATTTGTCAAAGCCTCATATTCTTCTATGTTGTTCAGGTAAGGAAATAACAAATTATATGACTTTGGGATAGTGTATCCATGAGGTGTGACAAACAAAACACCAGCTCCAACACCATTTTGTGTGTCAGATCCATCAAAGAACATCTTCCATGTTTTCTCAGTCACATACATAATGGTTGAATCGGGAAAATCAGTCTGTATAGGGGCATCATCTTGTAGAGGGAATTGAGCTAGTTGATCAGCAATTGCTTGTCCTTTTACATCCTTACGATCAACATACTCAATGTAGAATTCAGAGAGAATAATCATCCATTTAGCAAGTCGACCAGTAAGAGTAGCTTTATTTAGTAAATATTTCAAAGGATCAATTTTTGCAACAAGCTTTGTAGTATGTGTCAGCATATAATGTCTGATTTTTTGAGATGCAAACACCAATGCAAAGAAAGCTTTTTCAATGTTGTTGTAATTGATTTCATAAGATACTAATGTTCTGTTGATGTAGTATATAGCTCTTTCTTTCCCATGTTCATCTTGTTGTGCCAATAATACCCCCAAGGATGTGGTTGTAGCTGAGATGTACAAAATAAGAGGTTTCCCTGGAATAGGAGGCATTAATACTAGAGGTTTGGCTAAATATTCCTTGATCTGATTGAGGATTTTCTCACATTCCTCATTCCATGTACATGAAGCTCCTTTGTGTAGATTCTTATTGAAAGGTTGAGCTTTGTCAACAAGTTGAGATATGAACCTTCTGATGGATTGAAGGCGTCCTTGTAGGCTCCTTAATAGACTTATGTTTTTGGGAGGGCACATCTCTATTATAGCTTGGACCTTTTCGGGATCAACCTCTATTCCCTTTGCTGAATTGATGTATCCAAGTAATTTTCCTAAAGTGACTCCAAAAGCACATTTCTTAGGGTTTAATCTAAGTTGGAATTGTTCGATTCGGTCTAAGATTAAACTCAAGTCGTCAAGATGTGTGTTCCTTTTTTTAGATTTTGCCAAGGTATCATCGATATAATCTTCCATATTTCTATGCATCATGTCATGAAATATGGTAGTCATAGCTCTTTGATAGGTAGCCCCAGCATTTTTTAGGCCAAATGGCATGATGTTCCAACAATAGGTTCCCCATACGCATGTGAAGGCAGTATTTTCTTAATCTTTAGGAGATGTTTTAATCTGATTGTACCCTGAGAAACTATCCATGAGAGAGTACATTTCATAACCCACAGTCATATCCACTATCATGTCTATGTTTGGAAGTGGAAAGTCGTCTTTTGGGCAAGCTTTGTTAAGATCTCATAAATTTGTGCATACACTAATGGATTTGTCATGTTTAGATATAGGTGCTATGTTTGAGATCCATTCAGCATAATCTATAGCTCGTATAAATCCAACAATCAAGAGTTTTTCTAATTCAACTTTGACCAAGAGAGCTATGTGTGGATGCATCTTTCATAATTTATGTTTGACTAGATTAACACTAGGAGCTATAGATATATGATGCATAATTAGATTGGTGTCTAGCCCTTATATGTCTGCATATGTCCAAGCAAAATTAATTTTCTTTTCCTTGAAGAATTGAGTGAACTGTTGTTTTCATCTGTCGATAGAGACTGAGCCAAATGTATGATCTAAGGTGCTTCAGTTGTCCCAAGATTTATAGTATGTGTTGGCTCTATCAAGAATGAAGATCTATCTTGAAAATAATTAGGCAGACTACCAAGTACCTGTTAGGAATAAGGTGTCTCAACCTTGTATATTTCCTTACATTTGATATTTTTTGTTTTGTAATTAATTGTTTGCAAATAATGTATTTAAGTTTGATATATGTTCTGTCATTTAGTTGAGTGGACATGTTGTGTTTTCACTCCACTTGGAAGATGACAAGGATGATCAAACTTGGTCTAGGTGGATCTAGGCATCCCATTCTGTGGTAGAGGTTATTTGCCAAATGTCGGCACTTCGGACAATGTGTAAGGTAATCATGACTGAAAGGGTTATGAAGGATTCCTATGACGATCATTAATATTTGTAAGAGCTAATTGTGAAAGATTCGATGACGGGTGAAGACATGCAAGACATGTGGCAACTGATCATGTTGAGTAATGTACACTCTTCTGAAATGTGTGGGGTTCGGGGTTCCTATTTTGACGGAGAATGGTAAACCCTAATACGGTTATCTTTGGAAGTTTCCCTAAAAGGGGAAGTGCATGATATAAGCATTTTTAGGGTTGCAAATCGCAGAGTGAAATTAGTGTATTGTTGGAATATTGTTATGCTGACAGATTTGTCTTCAAGTGTCGATTATCTCCTGAAAGAACTTGCATTGCAAGTGTATTGTAAACAACAATAGTTTTGATTAATACATTGTGCAGGTTTTGGAGTGCTAGGTTTTTTTACCGAAAGGTTTTCCCCAGGGTAAATCATTGTGTCATTCTCATTTTTCTATGTATGCATGTTATTGTATTATCATTTTGTAATTGATAAGGGTTAAATCTAAATTTGCATGATCCTCTTCTCGGGAGTTTACCGTAGGGAACTCTTTTTCGCACCCTTAGTTTCCTTTCAGTTGGTATCAGAGCCTGGCCAGTTTTGGTTCTATTTGTTAGGGTACGGGTTTTTTAAGCTAATCTCCAGTTCAGTGGGAATATTGTTGCAGAGTATTCATAACCTTATTGCAAGAAGAGATGGCAGGTTCTTCATACAGTAGAATGGAGGTGGAAAAGTTCAGTGGCACAAACTTTGAGTTGTGGAAACTCAAGATGGAAGACATGCTTGTAGACCGTGACGTATGGGAGGCGGTTGCAAATTATATCAAACCAGTAAACATGCCTCAAGCAGATTGGGATCTCAAGGATCGGAAAGCTAAGGGTCTCATTAGACTATATGTAGCAGATTCTGTTCTCCTGAATGTTCTCGAGGAGAAGACCGCAAACAAATTGTGGACACGGCTTGGGTCTGTGTATCAGGCCAAGTCCTTGGTGAACATATTGTTCCTGAGAAAGAAGTTGTATTCTCTGAGAATGGAGGAAGGAGAATCCATTGTAGATCACCTAAACGCATTTAACATGTTGATTGCACAGTTGACATCAACCGGTGTCAAGTTGGAGGAGGATCGATGTATGACCCTTCTATGTTCCTTGCCCGATTCATGGGACCATCTTGTGATGGCCCTTGGGAGTTCCTATTTTTCTAGAGAATGGTAAACCCTAATACGGTTATCTTTGGAAGTTACCCTAAAAAGGGAAGCACATGATATAAGCGTTTTTAGGGTTGCAAATCGCAGAGTGAAGTTAGTGTATTGTTGGAATATTGTTATGCTACCGGATTTGTCTTCAAGTGTTGATTATCTCCTGAAAGAACTTGCATTGCAAGTGTATTTTAAACAACAATAGTTTTGATTAATACATTGTGCAGGTTTTGAAGTGCTGGGGTTTTTTATCGAAAGGTTTTCCCCAGGGTAAATCATTGTGTCATTCTCATTTTTCTATGTATGCATGTTATTGTATTATCATTCTGTAATTGATAAGAGTTAAATCTGAATTTGCACGATCCTCTTCTCGGGAGTTTAGCGTAGGGAACTATTTTCTGTACCCTTAGTTTCCTTTCAGTACCTTACCCTTGGGCGCCTCAAAGAGGTTTTCACCCTTAGATATGTCTTTTATTTTTACTTTTTTAGCCTCTAACACCGCCACAAAGTGGTTTTCGCTGTCAAAGCGCCTATTCATTTTCAATTTTATTTTTATTTTTTGACTAAGGTACTTGATATCTATCTCAGTCATGTTTGTTGCTAGTTCACTGGTGGAAGAAACTCCAGGCTCAATAGCATTGAGAAAACATGCTATTTCATAGTCATTTTGGAAAGAAGGTAATGTAGGTTGTTGGTTCTGTTGTGACCAATCAATAAGGTCAGGGTACATGAGTGGAAGGGAAGAGGTTGGCTCTAAAGCATTGATACGGGGAAGATCATCTCCAGTGACAATATGTTCAGAGTCTATAAGGTCTCCCTCGAAAGTACCTAGATCCATCTGATTCCTATCGTGGTTAGCTTGATAAATGAAAGCAGCATATAAGTTCCTTTTGTCAGGACCTATGGTTAACTCGTCGACCACTTCAGTTTGGTTAGCATAAGTATGCACCACATCTATTCCCAATTCTATTGACTCAATTGAGAGATAATCTCATTCATATTCAGGTGAGTCAGTACTATTTTCTCTTTGTAATAATTGTGCCATATTCTTGCGAATACATTCTCTATTAGCATCTTCAACATATGACTCATCATTTTGGTGTGATGTAGAAACTTCATCATCGTGTTCTAGTGAAGGTCCTTCTTCATTCCAAAGGATGGCAGTAGAGGGAACAAATTTTTCCCTATATTGGCTAAAATTTTGAGGAGGTACAATATCTTCTTCAAATTCACTATCACTAGAATTATCAGGAGATGGGTCAAAACAGGTTGCGCATTAGAGAATCCCAATCTAGTCTTATCCTTAGATTTCCTTCCATTTGTGTGACTCATAGGTTCAGCAAAAGCATGTTTCATATTTCTCAAAGGACCATGACCTGGGTAACACATCCTAGCTAGAAATTCATAGCCCTTTCCATATCTTGAGGGAGAGACTACTGCAGTAAGCACTTCCTTAGCTTCATTTTCTCTATAGATCCATTCTCTAATAGCTTGTTCTTCTTTTCCATCTTCTAGGGGTACTGAGGATTGGACAAAGGTCCCATAACATGATATAGAGGAAGATGAAGGTTTCTTATCCTCTGAAGGTTTTCCATAAGAACAAGGAGAGACTGGGAGTGTGGAATCTAGTCGATATTCCCCCAGTCCAATATTTAGCATTTTTAACTTCTTCTCATAATCAGCAAGAGTAGTCTTAGTTTCATCAACAACTCTATTGTGTGGTACTAAGTATTCAGTAGTAAGTGTATTGATAGACATAGAATTATCCCCTGGAATGGAAATCTCAGTACCATTGAAATGAAACTTTATACACTGATGGTAGGTAGAGGGAACCGCTTGCCTATCATGGATACATAGTCTCCCTAGCAATATGTTGTACACAAGGGGAATATCAAGAACTTGAAAGACCACATATTTCTCTACTGGACCAATCCGAATAGGTAACACAATTAATCCTTTGGAAGACCTTTCAACTTTGTCATAGGCTTTAATAGTAATCTTCTTCCTTGGATCAATGGTGAACCCTGACAATCCAACTGCTTAATCACACTGAAAGAACAAATATTTAACCCAACGCCATTATCTATCAGCACGTGTTTGACTCGAGTTTGGTAGATTTAGATTTCAATATGTAAACCAAGGTTATGGGGATGACTTAAAGACTTGTCGTCTTCTTTAGAAAATGAAAGGCAATGTGGAGCAGCAATGTGATTTACCATGGTCTAAAATTGATCAGTATCAATGTCTTTGGGGACATTTGTTGTTTGAAAAACTTTCTCTAAGATCTCCTTCTGTATAGGTGATAATTCTAGCAACTCAAAGATTTAAATCTGGGCTGGAGTATGTTGAAGTTGATCTAATAGATTGTAGTTTGACTTACTAGAAGTATAGGCTTGCTTGGAAGAGGATGTCACTTACTAAGGATTATCTTTCTTGGAAGAATAAGGACCTCTGAGCATAACCTTGGGTTGACTCCTAGTGACAGCATTTAGACTTTCCCAATGTGAAGGAGAGTGGACACCTCTAGGAAAGATCATGTGGTTACACTCATTGTAAGATTGGGATTGTGTGGAAGAACCAATACCTCTCAAGATAACTCTGTGTGCCTCATCAATATTTGAATCGTAGTTGGTTCCATTAGGTCTCACCATGTTAATGTTTTCATTCATAGGTTCAAGCATATTGATAACATTGTTACTGTCCGTATAAGTATAGTTGATCTTAGCTCCCTCATTTTTCTTTGATGTTTCTCCTTTATCATACTTAAGGAATGGTTCTTTAAAGGCCTTATGATCTGAATTCTCAACAAGACCATCCACTCCAACTTTCCCATCTTCAATAAGATCTTGAATAACATTTTTCAACTTTATGCAATTGTCGGTGTTGTCCCCTTTGTTCTTATGACACTCACAATAATGATTTTCATTCCACCACTTAGGTTTCACCTCTGGTTCGTATGCTTTAGCATATTCAGGTAGTGTGATAATCTTGTTGGCAAGTAAAATCTTATGTATCACATCATATAAATCTCCAGAGGGAGTAAAATCACATTTTGGTTTAGGTTCCCATGAAGGTTTAACCTTATTAGAATCATTGGATCTTGTTGCTTCTCTTTGTTTGGTTATTAGGATAGCACTAGCCAAGTTGAAAATGGGCTCTTTAGGCTTAGACTCGTCAACAACACCATCATTGACCACATGCTTGTTCTTATTCCAAGGCTTATTCATGTCTTTGTTATATCCATTACCATTTGTAAACTTTTCCTTGCTCAACGTGATCTCACCCTTTTTGACCAAAACATCCTCTATTCGGAAAACCCTTTAAATCATATCATTAAATGTGAAAAATACTTGCTTTCTAAGATCATAATATAACTCAGGTACAAGGTTATTCACAAATATATCAATCTTTTAATTCTCTGGTAGTTGTTGTGGGTACCTTGATTGTAACTTTCTCCATCTTTGCAAGAATATAACAAAAGGTTCACCTTGTTTTTGTTTGATGTTGCATAGGTCAAGCATTGTCATAGGGTGTTGAATATTATAAGAGTTTTGTTGGATAAATATTTTCACTAACTCATCAAAAGACTTGAGTGGAGGCATGGTTTTTGTGAACCACTCCATAGCTTGGTCATTTAGACTCCTAGGAAAGAGTCTCATAAGATAAGTGTCATCATGCATAAAGTCCATACTCAAAGCATAAAATTGTCCAACATGGTCATGTGGATCCCCATTTCCATCATACTTGTCATACCTAGGAATCTCAACATCTCTCAGAAAAGGCATCATGTATATAGTCTTGTCAAAAGGTAGAGCGCATATGGATTCCATAGAAAATGATGACTTAGGCTTCTCCTTTTCCCTTTTTAAGTTTGACATTTCATTTTTCAAATTTTGTATTTCCTTTATGGAAACTTCCAAAGGTGAGGGTTCTATTCTTCGAATCAATCCATCAACATCAAAGTCATAAGGGAGTCTCAGGCCTTTAGAAGCCAAGTACATGAAATATTGATCACCATTTTTTCCAATGATTTTAACATTAGTCTTTGATAATAGTCGTCTTGTTGAAATTTTAGGAGCTCTTCTTCAGTAATCTCATGCTCCGCATTGTTGCCATGTTGAGAGTTAGACCTAGAATGTGAAAATCTTGGACGTGAATCAAATCCATTGTGTTGTGACCATGGAGGTGTATTATTCCCATGATCTCCAAGGAAATTGGTATTGAATTTTTTATCCAAATGGGTTGCTTGTTCCTCCATGTAATCCTTTATTTCTCACTCCATTTGTCTTAACCTTTGAATGTGTCCAAAGAGATCATTCAATCGCTTGTTATACTCTTCCCTAGACATGGTGAGAGATAAAATATTTTCAGAGCTTGTTGAGGAAAGAGGTGTCTCGCAAGTACTATCAAAGGTGCCTCTAAAAGGATCAAACCAAACTTCGGTACTATCCCTCTCTTTGTCAAAGGTAACTTGAGGTTCCTTGTCTTGATGATGTTAACGCATAGTAGGAAAAGGTAATTCCTCAAAGCTAATTGGAGGTTTCTTTCCTTGATCAATCTGATATCTAGTTGTTACTGGAATGAATGAGAATCTAAAGAGATAAATAAGATGACACAAGACAACTTGAGGTCCACTCTAGAAAAGAATAGTGTTCACTTGTCAAAAAATAAGAGAGAGTAACATAAGATCAAGATGACTTACCACAAAGGGATAGACAAGTGAAAAACTTTACTAATCAAGAATATAATCAAGGTACCTAGGTGATCCTTTTTAGCTAAAAATAGCCCCTAACCTGCTATTCTCAGACCAAGGGATAAAAAATAGTCAAGTATAAGCTTCCTAAACTAGCTAAGAGAAAATTGAAGGCCAAACCCACTCAGATAAAAAATTGTACTACAGATCTCAGTAAACCAGACGACAATCGTGCGATATTTCTCACTATTGCAGGCGAGATTGAGACAACAAACATAAAAGACCAAATTTTTGACTCAAAAACCTTGTTTCAAGTGATTAGCAATTTGTGACAGTAAGAATTTTCAATTGTAACAAGTTTGAAGTTTAGAATTAGGTTTTCAAAGCAAATGTGATGCATAGAGTAGTCTTCAAACAATCAAGCAAGGGACAAATCAACCTTGCATGATACAAGCAATTGTGAGGTCTCAACGAAAAAACCTATGAGTAGCATCATCATGTATATGTTCAAATGATTTCCACATGTCTTTCTTGGAAATGAGATAAGTAACTGAGAGGGGAGGGGTGAATCAGTTACTCCAAAACAAATCATTTGTCCCTTAGATGTCTTAAATACTTTAACATTGTTACTCGGTTAATTAAGATATTCTTCTATAACTCAGGTGTCAAAGCAATCTTTAATATCCAATGCAATTATACTTTAGAGATTAAGTGCAGAAACATAAAGCCTAAAACAAATAACATATACACAGGTGACACCAAGATTTAACGTGGAAACCCAATATGGGAAAAACCACCAATGTAACTAGTTATTGTTTTTCACTCTTATGAAGCGAGCCCTGCTAGGAGCCAACCCTGTTAAAGGTTACAATAACACACTGTTAGGTGTGACCTTGTTAAAGGATTTAATCACCTTGTGAGGAGTGGCCTTGTTAGAGGTCTTCAACACTTCAACATAGAAATGCTACCTTGTGAGAGGATTTACAAAAGACTATTAATTCTACTCTGTTAAGAGATTTTAGATCACTACTACAATTGTTAGGAGTAACAATGAATTGACATGTATGTGTAAGCAACTGTCTTTGTTGATTCAGATCTTTGTTCTGATTATGACTAGATCCTTGCTGATCAGATGTTCTATTGCAACTCCGAGTGATCTGTACTCAATCAGAATCCTATCTGATTTCGCCTTCACTCTTCATACCATAGAATTCCACACTTATGGTTTTCATGCTCTTTCTCTTTTTTTTTTACTTCCATGCATTCAATCCAAACTTGACCTTTCATATATATGGTAAGCCCTGTCAAGTCGACTTGAATATACTTCTAAATGATAAATCACAATTCAGTCGGCCTCATATAATCAATTAATTATAGAATATAAATCACTGTTAGTCGGCTGCCACTGAATGCCCGACCATGACTGAAATGCCTGAGTGACTCGGTCAACACTAAACTTCTTCAATGCTCGACTGAACTCGATCAACACTAAAATAACTCATTCTATATCACCAATTGTGCTCGGTCTAAATGTAGACATTTGTGTAACATCAATGACAATACACAATTGAATAATTGTCTTCAACAATCTCCCTCTTTGGCATTGATGGCAACACAACATGTCATATTACAAAGAATTGTAGAGCAACAAAAAATTTCCATTAATGTCTTTAGCTTCATTCTGATTCTCATCCAAAAAATCCCTCTAACATCAAAGTCTCCCTCTTGTTGTACTATAGCAAACTCTCTCTCTTATTCTTATTCTTATGTATTATAGAAAACTCTCCCTCTTTGACAACAGATGCCAAAGACACCATCTCCACAAATACCAATAGTCAGTACTATTTTACTTTGTAATTGTAATGTACCTGAATGTACTAATTCATCTGCAATGTGCTCTGATGTACCTGCATCAACTGATAGATCTTCATTGTCGCTCGGGTTGATGCAACACTAAACTGTATTTTAGTGAGCTTCAGTTAGGGGAAGCACCCCTAACTTTCCTCTAAGGTAAAAGAATGCATCCTTAGGTAAAGGTTTGGTGAATATGTCTACAACTTGTTCTTTGGTATTCACATATTCCAACCTTACTTTTTTGTTCTGTACCAATTCCCTCAAAAAATGATACTTTATTGCTATATGCTTGGTTTTGGTGTGCATCACATAATTCTTTGAAATGTTAATGGCACTGGTGTTGTCACAGTAGATAATAACTGATTCTTTTACTTCTTCCTTCATTCTTGACAAAAACTGTTTGATCCATATGATGTTTGAATAGTTCACTGTTGCAACAACATATTTTGCCTCTGTTGTAGACTGAGAGATACAATTATGTTTCTTGCTAGTCCAAGACGCTAACCTCTTTCCAAGAAAGAAAGCTCCACCACTGGTGCTTTTCCTGTCATCAACACTTCCAGCCCAATCAACATCAGTGAATGCCTTTAAATCAAAGCTTCCACCTTTCTTATACCATAAACCATAGTCTTTAGTACCCTTCAGATATCTCAGAATTCTTTTGATTTCCATTAGGTGATTATCTCTGGGATTAGCTGAAAACCTTGCAACAATACCAACTGCCAATGCAATATCAGGTCTGGTGGGAACAACATATTGCAATTTTCCAATCATGGATCTACAGTTGGTCTGATCTACCTCTTTTGAATCATCATCTTTAGACAATTTTTGTCCAGTACACATGGGTGTTCCAACAGGTTTGGAATCTTCCATACCAAATTTCTTAAGTATTTCCTTGATATATTTTGATTGAGTAATGTAGATATTATCCTTCATTTGATGTCCTTGTAATCCAACAAAGAATTTGATCTCACCAAACATAGACATCTCAAATTATTTACTCATAGCTACATAGAATGCTTTGCATAGGTCATCATAACCAATGAATAATATGTCATCAACAAATATCTCTGCTAACAGTATTTTGTTTTGTGGTCCTTCTTTGATGTACAGGCTACTGTTATCATTGGTTCTCTGAAATCCAATACTTACTAGATAGCTATGCAGTCTTTCATACCAGGCTCTGGGTGCTTGCTTTAGTCCATACAATGCTTTGTGTACCTTGCAAACCATATTCCTTCTGCTAGGATCAACAAATCCTTCAGGTTGTTCAATGTAGACTTCTTCTTCTAGGATTCCATTCAGAAATGCATATTTCACATCCATTTAATATCCTTTGTATACTTTATATGCAGCATATGCCAGAAGAGTTCTGACTCCTTCAAGTATTGCAACACGAGAAAAAGTTTCTCCATAGTCAATACCCTCTTCTTGAGCATATCCTTTACAAACTAGTTTGGCCTTGTTTCTAGAAACTTTACCATTTTCATTCATCTTATTTCTAAAAACCCACTTGGTTCCAATCAAATTCTTGTCCTTTGGCATAGGCACAAGAGTCCAAGTTTTTTCTTCTCAATCTGCTAAATTTCTCCATTCATTGCCTTTATCCAACTTTCATAATTTAATGCATCTTTAACAGTTCTAGGTTACAATTCACTTAGTAAGCATGTACCTTTGAGTTTGTTCCTTGTCATTACACCTTATGTCTGATCTCCAATTATCTGCTTGGGTGCATGATGCCTTTTAACATATTTTGAAAGTACTAGATCCTTCAGTCTAGATTCTAGACTTGATCCACTAGGTCTGTCATTCTCAAACATTCTTTCATGTTCCTCTGTCTGATGCTCGGGTTCCACTGTCTGTGACTCGGGTTCCTCTGTCTGGGACTTGGTTCCTTCTGTCTGTGACTCGGTCCCCTCTATCTGTGACTCGGTCTCTTCTACCAGCAGCTCAGGTTGCACAGTTTGCAACTCGGGTTGCACAGTTTGTGCTAGTATATTTAGTGGTTGACATTTGTGTTATCTAATCACCATTGCTCAAGTCATAGGTATAGTATCAGGGTCATGATACACAAAGTTCTTGTAGTCTTCAGGCTCTTTACTGCTCTTCTCTTCACATTTTTCTGCAAACTCATCAATCTTGACATGTACACTTTCTATGACTTTATGAGTAGTAAATTCAGACATTTGTATGCTTTGCTTTTACATGAGTAACCTAGGAATATTCCTTCATCATTTTTAGTATCTAGTTTTCCATTTCTTGCTTCCTTCAAAATTTAGCATCTACTTCCAAATACTTTGAAATAATGAACATTAGGTTTATAGCCATACCATAATTCAAAAGGTGTCTAGTTACTACCTTTCTTTAGTTGAACTCGGTTCAAGGTGAACATTGTAGTGTTGATGGCCTCCTAGTATTTGGCAACAACACTGTTTTCAATCATTAAGGTTCTGGCACAATCCATAATGGATCTATTTCTTCTCTCTGCTATTCCATTTTTTTGTGGTGTACCAGGGGCAGATACCTGTCTTTTGATTCCTTTCTCATTACAGAATTCATTGAACTCATTAGAAATGAATTCTCCTCCTCTGTCAAATCTTAGGTATTTTAGTTTCTTTCATGTTTCCTTTCAACTCTTGCAAGATACCATTTGAATTTTTGAAAAGCTTCTGATTTCTCTGTGAGAAACATGACATTAGTCATTCTGGAATGATCATCAACAAATAGAATAAAATACTTCTCTCCAATATAGCTTGTTGTTCCAATTGGTCCACATAGGTCAGTATGTACCAATTCCAAGACTTCATTAGTATTGTAGTTCTTTCTTTTGAAACTTGTCTTGCTCATCTTTCCAATTTGACATTGTTTGCATATTGCTAACTTGGGTTTCTTCAAAATAGGAATACCTCTGACTCTCTTGTTCTTGCTTATGTTTACCAGATTATCAAAATTTACATGACACAACC
>MU227558.1:247049-263943 GCA_018584345.1 Thuja plicata | reverse complement strand
CAAAATTTACATGACACAACCTTTTATGTCATAACCAGCTTTCTTCTACTTGTGCAATAAAGCATGAACCTTCAGTGAAATCAAGATAGAATAGATTACCTTTTGTTTGCTTGCCAGTTCCAACTAGGTTCCCTTTACCATCCAAGAGCTTGGCCTTACCATTAATGAATTCTACCTTGAAGCCAATGTTGTTCAGTTGTGCAACACTGAGTAGATTTCTCCTCAATCCTTCAACCCAATAAGCATTATCACATTTGATTCCTTCTGTCAGAATAATGCAACCTTTTCCTCTCACAAGGCAAGGTTCATCATTCCCAAAACTAACACTCCCACCATCATAGTGTTCAAGATGTTCAAACTTCGTCGTATCACTAGTCATGTGATGAGAACAACCACTATCAATTATTCATGTGTCATTTTTATTGATGTGTGAGAAAAGTGTTGTTTTTTCATCTTCTTCATCTTACTCATCCTTAATAGCAATATAAACCATTTCTTCTTCTTCATCACTACCAAAATCTTTAGCAATATAAAAAGACTTCTTACCTTTATCCTTGTAGCTTTTGTAGTTCTTGAAATCTTTCTTGCCTTTGAATTTGTGGAACCTTTTCTCATCTTTGTCTTCTTTGTTCGGACACTTTGCAGCAATGTGACCAACCTCATTGCATGAATAGCAAATCAATAGTATCTTTCCTTTGTATTTTCCTTTTGCGGCTCTTCTTGCAAGTAATGCTTCAATGATGTCAAGATCTTCATTATCAGAGTCATCATCACTGTTGCTTTCAATTTGCTTCCCTTTTGAGTATCTATCCTTCTTACCAAGGTTCAATTTAGCTTTGAATGCACACTCAAGATTGCTAGAGCTAGGAGAGTAATTGTCAAAGTTGCCCAGCTCAAAAGTTGTAAGCCTTCCCACTAATGTATCCAGAGTTATATCTTTATTGCACCTCATCTCTTGAATAGTTGAAACTCTTTAATAGCGTAGATAGGAAGTAAAGTTCTTAGTACCTTGCGGACCACTATTGTATCTTCAATTATTCCACCTGCAGCTCTGATGGCACTCACAATCTTCTTGATTCTTTCACTGTATCTTGTAATGTCTTCTCCTTATTTCATTCTCATTTGTTCAAATTGTCCTCTTAAGCTTTCTGCTTTGGCTCTCAAGTTACATTTGACTCTCCTCCATGAATGTCCTATAATTTCTTCCACATATCATAGCATATCATAGGTTGTAGGGCAGTCCTTGACTTCATCAAATTCCAAGTAGCTGAGTGAAGAAGCTATATCAATCATCATTATGTTATGAAGCTTTTGTTCCACAGTTATAGTCCCTGTTGGTTCCACATATTTGCTTTCCAAAAATTGCAAACCAGCATCTCCGATAGTAGATAGATGTAGCTTCATCAGCTCTTACCATGCTAGGAAGTTGTCTTTGTTTAGCTTTGGGATCTCCCTTCTGTAAGAAATCTCTGATCTTTAGCTTAGGCCTTGAAACCTTCTCTGAAAGCACTTGAAGCTCTGATACCAATTGTTGGAAATGAGATAAGTAACTGAGAGGGGAGGGGTGAATCAGTTACTCCAAAACAAATCTTTTGTCCATTAGATGTCTTAAATACTTTAACATTATTACTCGGTATATTAAGATATTCTTCTGTAACTCGAGTGTCAAAGCAATCTTTATAATATCCAATGCAATTCTAGTTTAGAGATTAAGTGCAGAAACATAAGGCATAAAATAAATAACATATACACAGGTGACACCAAGATTTAACGTGGAAACCCAATATGGGAAAAACCACCAATGTAACTAGTTATTGTTTTTCACTCTTCTGAAGTGAGCCATGTTAGGAGCCAACCCTGTTAAAGGTTACAATAACACACTGTAGAGCCGCACACCATAGAGTCATCCTTAGAGTCATAGATGCACTGAGCCAAGAGGACTTTGTCAATACGATCAAAAGCAAGATTTATTCCAGCCAGTTTCACCCAGCTATTGTTAACCCAATAATCTTTAACAATAGTACCAAGGATCTTCCCAAGAACTTGATGCTTTAGCCAGTACCCAACTTTCATTTCTTCCCCAGCTATTGTTAACCCAATAATCTTTAACAATAGTACCAAGGATCTTCCCAAGAACTTGATGCTTTAGCCAATACCCAACTTTCATTTCTTCCCCTTGCTGGCAAGATTTCTGACAGAGTTAATATTCCTCTAGAAAACAGAACCTTCCACTTTATCATTGTTAGACAAAAAAGCATCCATAGTAGGGAGATCATAGAGGTACATTTGTCTTCAAATGGTGCTCCCTTCCTTAGGTTCCCCATAGAACCTCCACATCTGTTTGGCCAGCAAGGCATTGTTGATAACTTTGACCGGCCTTAACCCCAAACCCCCCATCTTTTTGGGATTACACACCTTATCTCAAGCAATCAGAGGGATACGGTTATTTTCCTCAGCACCAGACCAAAGGAATCTTTTTTGTATACTTTCAATCTTTTCAGAAAATTTCACAAGAATCTTAAACAAACTGAGGTCATAAATAACCAAGCTTTGCAAGGAAGATCTAATAAAGGTAACCTTACCCGCCTGAGATAAAATAGTGCCCTTCCATCCAGCCATTTTCTTGTTAAATTTATCGATAAGCAAATTTCAAAAAGAGTCAGCAAGCCCAAGGGGGAGGCCTAAGTAGGAGGAAGGAAAGCTATTGATTTTGCAATCTAAGATTTTGGCTATCCTGGCCTGCCTATCATCCCGGGTGTTGATGAAGAATAAGGCACTATTGTTCCCGTTAATCAGATGGCCCATAGCTTTGGTATAAACATTAAGGGCCTCTTTCATAGGCCTAGCTTCTTTGACAGTAGATGTTCCCAAGTTGATAGTATCATCCACAAACTGCGCGTGGGAGCAAATTAGAGGATTGGAGGAAGGACGCAGCCCCATGATAACACCCTTGTCCACCAGCAATTTCAGATATCTCCCCAAGCATTCAGCCAGCAGAGTAAAAAGAATAGGAGAGATAGGTCCCCCCTGTCTGAGACCTCTGGAACTTTTGAAGAACATGGAGGCAGAACCATTAATCATAACAGTAAAAGAAGCAGTTGAGACCAGCTGGGAAATGATCTGAATAACCCTTTCATTAAAGCCAAATTTCCTTAGAACAAGGCTCGGAAAATTCCAATCAACCCGATCATAAGCTTTAGACAGATCAAGTTTGAGGAGAAAGCCCTGATTACCGGCCAAAGAGGCAGAGTGAATAATTTCATGAACCAAATTAACAGAATCAAGGATTTGTCTACCTGGGATGAACCCATTCTGTTGGGGAGCAATCATCACAGGGAGAATAGCTAGCAGTCTAGAAGTTAAAATTTTTGACAAAATCTTATAAAAGGAATTGCAAAGGCTAATAGGTCTGAACTGATCAAAGGATTGAGCTCCAGCAATTTTGGGAATCAGGACTAAAAAGGTACCATTGATTTATTTAAGCAAACATCTACTTCCAAAGAATTCGTTCACAGCATTAGAGACATCCTTCTCGACAATCTGCCAGAACTTTTGGAAGAACATCGAGAAACTGTCCAGACCAGAAGTTGTCTCCTTCTGAAGAAAAGATCGCCTCTTTGATCTCCTTCCCAGAAGGAATAACCTGCAACATAAAGTTCTGGTCTTTGTTGACAATGTCCGGGATGGCCTCAAGTAACAAATCCTAATTGCTAAGGTTTAGATATTTCTCTTCAGCCAACAGAGAAGAAAAGAAGTCAAGAACTTCTTGCTTGATTTCCTCTTCCTTTTTAACCTCCTTGTTATTCCTAGAAATTTTGGCTATTCTATTGGCTGCTCTATGTTTAAGAGTAGTTAAATGGAAAAACTTAGTATTCTTGTCCCCTTCTTTGAGCCAAATAGCCCTAGAACTTTGGCGCCAATAGGTTTCTTCTATTGATATGATGTCATGATAACTAACACAGGCTTTCTGCTCTTACTCTCTAAGATTTTCAGAAAGACCATGTCTTTGAATAGCTTCCTGAATAGAATTTAACTCTTGTTTAGCAAATTTCTTCTGCTAGAAATGTCCCCAAAAACCTCCTTATTCCAAACTTTTATCTTTTCCTTGATGTTTCTAAGTTTTTTGGTAACTTTGAACATCGTTGTTCCATCAACTTTGATATTCCACCACTCACCAATTTTCCTTTCCAGGGCTGGGTGGCTTAACCACATTTTTTCCAAAAGGAAGGGGTAGTTTTTGTGACCAGTAGCAACACCTGCTTCTAAAACCAACGGAAAATGATCTGAACCAATTCTAACAAAAGAGGACAGAGCACAACAGTACTTGGGGAGCTCCTGAGAAATAAGGGCCCTATCTAGTTTGCTTTGGATATTATCATTACCATAACGCCTATTGGTCCAGGTATAGCTTATACCTTGGAGATCCAAATCCATCACCCTTGGTCATTAATAAAATCTAGAAGATCATTTCTTCCTTCATTTTGGGAAAGAATTCCACCATATTTTTCCCTGTCAGTAAGAGGGATATTGAAGTCCCCCATCACCAACCAACCTTCATCCCTGAAATCCTGTCTTCTTTCTACAATTTTCTTCCAAAACTTAGCTCTATTAACTTTAGAGTTTGGGGCATAAATATTTGTAATGACCCAGCTGAATTAATTCTCTGATCTTGCGCATTCTTACTGAAATCAAATTGGAATCTTCAAAAATAATTTCTCCACGAATGGTTTTTTTATTCCAGAAAATGGCAATCCCACCGGACGCTCCAACAGAACTATTAAGTACTTACACCACCTTTTTGGAAAAGATTGATTTTCTCCACATTTTCCTTACACATTTTGGTTTCTTGAGAAAGAAAAATGTCCGGTTTGTGATCTCTAACCATGTTTTCTCAAAATATCTTGTTTATGGGGCGCATTCAGCCCTCTTATATTCCATGAAATTATCTTCATAATTTTTTAGGGGAAAAAGCCTATTGGATGGTCAATTGTTTTCCATCTGCCACCTCCATCCAGCTGTCTATCTCACGTCCTTTGGCTTGTTTTCTTCCTAAACCGGTCTTAGCTTTCCCCACATCAGCTTTCCTACTTCTGGCATTGATACCAGCGTGGGATAGGGGGGAAGCTCCTTTAGATGCTCCTTTAAAGGATTTTTTAGCGCTCTAGACCAGTCCTTGGACCTTTTTCTGTATGCTTGGTGTCGTCTATGGATGGGCTTTCCTCAAAAGACGAGGATTTATTTGACTTAATCCTTTTGACGAGCAATGAGATATTCAAGGGTTCCGTAAAACCAATGATGTTACTTTCTTAGGCATCATGAATCTCATCCTGTGACTGTTTTTCAGATGGGGTGGACTTCTCAAGGTTTTGACTCTTCTGGATGTCTATCTTAGAATCCTTATCCTCACTCCCTCGTTCATTATGAGCATTAGTTTGTTGTTCTTCTTGCTAGGTTTCCTCCTTAAACTCTTTGTTAGTAATCATCATAGGTAAAAACTGATTTCCCCTGATTAGCATGTCAAAAATCTCCTCACGACTTGGAATAGGCTTAGAATTTCAAAATCTTCATTATCTCTGATCTTAGCGTCTCTGCTCTGGTCAATCCACTGGTTATTGCTGCATAGGTTAGTCTCATCATCTTTCTTGCTCTCTAAGGCAAGGATTTGATCATCCTTACTCAGATTCCCCTCATTGACTAATTTGACCAAATCTTTAGATGAGCACTTGGTAGCTAGATTCTTGGGTCTCCAAATTGAGCCATTCGCTTTAGTTTCATTCTTCTTATTCTCTACCTTCCCCTCATTTTTTTTGTTATCCTTACTCTAGCAGTTCTTAACCCAGTGACCCATTTTTTATAGTTAAAACAAAGGGGAAGGATTCATATTCCACCGTTTGCTTCCATCTTCCCATTTTAGAGACTAAGTCAATATACATAGGAAGGTCAGTCGACTTACAAATATTGACGCAAATCCTAGCATTCACCAATCTGGATTTTGACGCCGTAGCGGGATCCAAGGACAGCAATTCACTGAAGACATTGGCTATACCTTTGAAAACGCATTTGCTCCAATATTCAAAAGATGACCCTAGCAATCTAACCCAGACAGGTGCCGAGTCCAAAAAAGAGTCATTTAGATCCATGTTAGGTTCCCATTTTCTCAGAACCAGGGAGGACTTGCCCATGACCCAAGGACCACCGCACAAGGCTTTAGTCATATCCTCACGGTTGGTGAAGGAAAAAGAAAAGAAACCCTTTGGCATTGCAGTTATGTCAACTTGTCCTCACAGAAACCATCTTCTCTAGGTGAACCCACGAACATAGTCTATGTTCGGTCTCTCCCCAGCACATTTTCCAACCAGCATAAGGTCCATCAATGCCATCGAGTGATCAATCACCTAGTCAGGAATGAGTATTGCAAATTCTCCCTTGATTGGATCAAAGATGTTGTTTGCTTCAGGAAAAGAGAACTTTCCCAAAGATTTTTTCACAAATAGTGTAACTCGGGGATGCTCAGAAGGTTTGGCCTCGACGTTTTTATCTTCACCAAGAAGATTCCGAACACCTCCCCCCGGGTCTGGGGAAGCACTATTTCCTCGTGGGTCCCCATTCCTCGAAAGCCCGCTACCCTCCAAAGGCTTCGTTGACCCATTATCCTCTTCCTTACCCGCTGACCCCTGCGAAGCACCAGCATCCTACCCTACAGCACCAACAGGTACAACCGCACTGCTTCCATTGTTCTCGCCCATTCCCCCATTCAAACTTGCTCCTGCTCCCACTCCAGCCATAACCGTTATTTCGGCCACCTTGTTGAGCAAGCATTGCTATATTAATTTTGATTTCTTTGTCAAGTGGTTCATCTTTGCAAAATTCAATTTCTTTTGGGGCCTATGGTTTGTTAATTTCTATGAAAATTTGGGACTCGTGATTTGTAAATTCATATTGCTAAATTCAAAGCTAATTTGGGGCCTAATTGGTGTTAAATTCAAGGTACCTTATAAGGCCCAAGTTTTGGCAAGTTTAAATCTTAATTAGGGGCAAGCTTGATCATTTTTACAAATTTTGTTTTTTCGGGGCCTGCATCAATTTTAGATTTGATCTATTTTAGCCCCCATGATATGGTTGTGCAAAGTTTGATGCAATTCAAGGATAATTTCAATTTAATTTTAAAGCCCCTTGATGTATTAATTTTCAAAATTAAATTCAGGGCCCTCTTGCTTGCTTATAATTTCGTTTTGATTTTAAGCCTCTTGAGTTGAAATTCGAAATTGATTATGGGGCCTTGTGTGGCAAATTTCAATTTCATTTTTTTTTGGCCCCATTATGTGATAAATTCTATGCAAATTAGGAGCCTACATGGTGATAAACTCGAGGCAATTTTAAACCCTCATGACTTGGCAAATTTAATTTAATCGAGGGCCTACATGCTTATAATTTCAATTTTAATTTCCAGCCCTATATCAATTTCGGATTTATTTAATTTAAATACCCCCCTTGCAAGTCTTCCCCTTTTAGCCAAATTTGGGGAGGGTATTTAAGTGGTTTCCCACTTCATTTCACAAGTAAACAAAGACTTCTCTCTAATTTTGGTAGCAGCTCTGATTTTTCCCTCCAAGCTGGGCAAATTTTGTGATTGAAGGCATTGAAGAAAGGGCAAATTTTGAGTGAAGGAGCTGGGCGATTTGTTCTAGATATCATTTCCATCTTCCAAGGTGAAGCAACCAGCAATCCTTGGGCGTTCTGATTTACTCTTTGACAATTTGAAACAAGAATTGGAGCTAGAGCGAAATCCTTCTTTGAGGGCATCTTCTTGTTTCGTTTTAATCTCCAATTTCATTTCCAGAATTTCAAGAAACTTGCATGATCTCAGATTGAAGGGACTGGAGCGAAATCAGAATTGGAAACATTTGGAGACTTCTCTTCTTCATTTCCAGATTCAATCATTGTGCTAATTTGCTCTCTATTTCCAGAATTTGATGCTTATCTAATCTCAGTTTTTTGAAGACTTCTCCTTCCCATTGGCATTTCCAGAATTATCTTTTGTTGGGGAGTTAATTTTCATTTCAGTTTGGAGAGGTAAGTTGGATTGGTTGCCATGTTTAGAGGTCTGATTTGAGGAGTTGTTATTGTTGACCTGGGTTGATCAATTTCATTTTCAAAGATATAGCTCATGATGTTTGACCCAAGTCTTGTGTTTTGAACATTGATTGCTAATATTGATTTGCTTTGAACAGAATTGTGGGAAGACTTGAGATCAAGGATTTGGTTGGAGCCTCACAATTTGACGTCATTCCATATCTTCTCAGTTGGCTGATTTAGCCAAGAGTCCAGCAAGTGGTTTCATTTTCATTTCTCATATCTCTTGCAAGAGAAGTGTTATTGATTTCAATCTTAATGACAAACCAAACTAAATAACACACTAATTTCAACTAAGTTAGCAATCAAATGCAATTCAATGGTAATCATTAAACAATTCATGGCAAATATTTAACTTGGTAATAAAGGGAAATCAATAACAATCTAAGTTGGAATGATTCTAAAAGGAATGAATTGACAATCAAGGGATAAAAAGAGCAAGTTACTTGGATTGAAATACAATTACAATCTTAATTCAACTCAATTAACTTGGTTAGTAATTACAAGTTTTAATGGGAATATTTTATCGAATCAAATGAAGTAAGACGTGTGTCTTTGCTCTTGTAAGTTGATAGGGAGATGGTGTCAAGTTCAAGCTTTAGGAGTTCACGAAGGAAGAGAAGGACAGCCAAAGTGAAAGGCCGATATGAAGGAGATAAGGCTAAATTGAATTTCATTTCTTGGAACAACTTAGAAGATCAAAGTGTTGATAGTATACATATTCCCTATCATCACGCCAACAAGAAGGCAACTCCAAGGCTTCAAGTCCAAAGATCTCAAGTGAGAAAGAGGTCCAAGGAAAGTTCAAGGACAAGTTCAAGGTCCAACTACATGAAAGCTTCATCACTTCAAACAAGTTCAAGGACAAAGATAGAGAAGAGGTGGACAATGTTGAGCATCCAAACATATCTTCCCTTCATCAAAGGATTAAGTAGATTTACAAGATAAGGATGATGAGGTGGCAGTTGATTGTCTCTTCCAATCAAAAAATTTAAATTTCAAGCACAAGCAATCGCGGCATGCCAAGTGTCTTATTTTCTCATTGGTTGAGAAATTATTGTAATTTTGTTATTGACCCATGATTTGGTGCCCTCTTGTAATTGGAAACGGCTATGCAGCCAACAAATGGTCCCTGATTTGACCATTTGATAGCATTTATTAATTAATTTAAAAACCATGCAACAGTTGTTTTTAATTTTTAAATTAATTAATAAATGCTATCAAATGGTCAAATCAGGGACCATTTGTCCGCTGCATAGTGGTTTCCCTTGTAATTGGGTGAAAATTTGGCAATCCTAGTTAGGGTTTGTGAGATTTAATCTCGGACCTTGATTTCAAGTGAATCTTGGCCCTTCGTTGTAATTGGACATCTATTAAAAGCCAAAGCCTTCTCATTTGTAAAGAGAGTAGCTAGAGAAAGAGGTTAGCTAAGGAGCATTAGATTAGAGTAGTAGAGAAGCTAGATTAGAGTAGGTTAGTCAAGGGGGAGACTTGATCAAATTGTTGTTATGATGCTACTAATGTAATGGATAATTCATTGTTGGTTCATCATGGTGAATTACTTAATGTTGCTTTGAAGTGTTGCATGGTTTCCTCAATTTTTCACTTGGAGTAGATTTCTTTTCATGTTGTTAGAAGTAGCTTAGTTGCATGAAAGCAATTGTGGATGTTTGCTTATTTGACTCAAGTATACTAGGCCACTAGCCTCCTTGTTGATTGTGAGGAAGCCTTGTGTGGTACGCTAGTCATTGCACTTAATTTCAATTGTCATTGGATCCTTAGTTTGTACTTGCAACTTGGATTAAAGAGAAGGTGTTGATATGAAAACCATTTGAGATCCTTAGAAGTTTGCACTAGGTGAAGTTGAGGTCGCTGATAAAATTTCACTTGGTAGAGTCCAAGTCATCCATGATTCATTGCATTCCTAGTTAGAAGTAGAAGTAGAAGTTAAGCTTAAGTTTAAGTTGAAGTTGAAGTTGAAGTGTTGGAAAAGCAAAACTATATTTTCATTGCACATTGTGAAGCCAAACCTTTAGAAGTGCAATTAAGTTGATATCCGTTGAATAAATAGCGTAAGTCCCCCTAAGTGATTACCAGCAAATCACATTATTTCACTGAACGAGTTACCACAATTGAAGGGAACTTTGAAGTCATTTCATTATCTTATGTTGCAAGCTTAGCATGAGAGATGACCTTATATCAAGAGAGGATTGAATGTTTGGTGTTTCATCCCGAAACATTGAGTATTTGATTCTGCATGTTGTAGTGGAGCAAAACTCACATCAACAAGTATATTCGTACGGCTTATGATGGTGGTCGTCGTGTCACTGCTCTTCTTTTAGATTCATAGTCGAATATGTCACCCATCCTTTTGGATAGTATCGAACATGAAACGTCTCTCTATAGTTAATGAAAGAAGACACGTTCAAAGACTCCCTTCATACATGTTTGCCAGTTTTGGATAGGTCCGACGTCTTCCGCTAATTCCAAAGGTGAACTCTCTGCCACCAACTAACAATTTCTCCTGTCCACTAGGTTAGATATTTCACTGACGAAAGGATGATTTGACTTCTCCTCTGAGACAATCCACTAACTCCTTCCCTTTTCTCCCTTCTCAATATCATTCGATGACTTATTTAAATTGAACCATTTAGGTAGTTCCCATAAACCAAAACTGAATCTCCAACCAATTATTATTATTAAGTAAACTAATAGTTAATATCAACTATCAACTTTTAATTATTTGGTCATTATTAATGAACAATTTTATTAAGGGACATTACAACCTTGGTGGATGTCTAAGTCCTTCCACCAAGGCCAAGAAGGTCAAAGTCCCACTCTTGGGCTTAGATTGGACAAGTTGAGGGCCTCCCTACAATCTCCCTATCCTTACTATTATGATGAGTCAATCAACCATAAGGGATGTAGCATAGATAGGAAGCAAGGCAAGCATCCCACTAAGTAGACCACCTCATGTGGATATCAAAGTCCTGCCACTGAGGCCGAGGGGACCAAAGTTCCACTCTTAGGCTTAGTATGGGGTTGGCTTGGCCAAACTTATCTTGACTCAATCCCTCTGTCCAAGATGTGTTCAATAGCATAGACAAATTGCAATTAAGTTCATATATATTAAGCTAACTACTATTATTAGCCTATCTACACTATTGTTCCCTATGTGATTGCAAGTTTTATAATCAAGAGCATAATGAAGGAAAAAAAATTGGCTTAATCAAGAAGGGGACGTTACAAGTGGTATCAGAGCTATGATCATGTTATCTTGCAAGGTAAATATGAATCATTGTAGTCAATAAGAAGGGATATAACAAACCATGTATTGCGTGCATACTAACCATGCATTGTGTGCATACTCTATGTATGCTCCATGTCTTCATGCATTTATGGGTATATTTTGTGTATGCTCTGTGTGTTCATGCATTTATGTGTAAACTTTATGTATGCTTTGTGTCTTCATACATTTATTCATATATTTCATATTTTCAAATGTGTACTCCATGCGTGGTTCTAATTTGGTTTATTTAGAATAAGAGAAAAACTAGAGAGAAATGAATGTGGGCCATACTTTCATCCAAATGTGATTTTACCAAATTCAATTGGCACCAGTATGTGATGATCTAAAGATTATTTTTCCAAAAGGTGAGATAAAACTTGTCTTGAGTTAAGTTGCCAAATTCTATCAAATCTTAAGGAGATAAAATTGCTCAAGCACAAGCAATTTTGGAGAAGGGTGGAGTGTGATGTCCCCTTTTTGAAAGAGAATTTAATAAATGAATAATAATATTAAAATATACATAAATAAATAAAAAATAATGAAATTAAAATATTAAAAAATAATAATAATAATTAAATATAGTATAATATGGTTACAAGATAAAATGATGTCAAAACATCACAGAGGACTCCAACATAAGACACTAAGGCAACCCATATGCTCAGTGTGGAGAAGGAAAAGTGCACCGACCTCGAGACCGGTTAAAGTCTCAAGAGATGAACTATCCCTTGCGCCACCTCACTTCTACTAGCACTTTGGTGAGCTAGGGGATCAAGACGCTAATACAATGGAGAGGATTGATGAACTCAAATACTAAACGCAAATGGACTAAAGTGATTAAGACAATTAAGATACTAAGTGCAAGTAAACACAAATAATTGAAAGAGACTAACATATTACATTATTTTGATTATGGAAAACAAAAAAGCAAACTAACATAGTTAACTAGCTCATTCTATAAACTCACTCCCTCAAACACCAGCGTGGGTCGAGGATGACAACACAGATGTAGGACAAATGCGCAAAGCACATTCGTCTTATATGGACAAAGTACAGAGACAGCGATAGAAAACCAAAAAGTAAATTAAACAACCAGAAAAAGACTAAGCTAAATAAGAAAAAAACTAGGTCAAATGACAAAAAGAAAAGGATGCAATTATACTAGGAAAACACGAGGAGAGAATATCTTACTACGATTATGAATTGATGAAGCCACCAACCAAATGCTCGTATTCGTATGAACTTGCACACATGAAAACAAGGGAAAATGTTGGGTGGTTGTTTGGAGACCTACCTAAGTCAGATCTCTGCTTTGGTGTTTCCACCTTCACAACAACCAATATAGACACGATAAAACAGTAATAAATAATCGTATGGAAAATGATAGAAAACAATAATAATGTAAGAAATTGGTACAGAGACATGATATGCTATCAAGAACACAAACGAAAGCAAAGTGAAGAGACTCCCCTCAACGAGATGGAAGCCAAATGACAAAGGCGATCGAGCCAATGTGTTGTAAGATATTCCAATATAATAGACCACAAGAACGTGATGATAAAACAAAAAAAATGGAGTGGTGAATGAGCTAGAAGTGTGCCAAGATTGTAAAGAAGAGTCTAGAGAGGCAAAATGGGGTTCAAAAATGTAAATATAATGGAGAAACTGAATCTGGGTGTCGGTGGGCAGTGGATTTGGGCATTATAACTACAGGGTTGCAGTTAGTAACACTCCAATGACAGTCTGCACGTCTGCAGATTGACAAACGAGTGTATGCTGCACGGACGTCTCAGCAACCCACGCACGTCAAATTTGAGTCAAGACTCCTCTAGAAACCCTAATCTATAAGGTACTTATCAATTTTTATGTACCATGATCGAGGAGTCTGTTTGAAGCCGTACAGTGCTTTCACCAGTTTGAGTACCTCGTGTTCTTTACCAACAACCTTGAATCCAGGAGGTTGCATCATATAAACCTCTTCCTGTAACTCACCATTCAGGAAGTCACTCTTAACGTCCATTTAATGGACCTTCCAACCACACTGAGCTGTCATGGCTAGTACTAATCTGATGGTGCTCATCTTTGCTATCGGAGAAAAATGTCTCCTCGTAATCAATTCCTTCACGCTGAGAGAAGCCTTTGGCAACAAGACGAGCCTTGTACTTATCTAAAGTACCATCAACCTTGTATTTGACTTTGTAGACCCATTTGCATCCGATGGGTTTCTTTCCTAAAGGAAGATCTGACAAAACCCAAGTGTTATTTTTCAACAGACTATGATGCTCAGTCTTCATAGCTTCTTCCCACTTAGGTATCCCTTTCGCCTCTGTGTAAGTTTGAGACTCATACACATTATGAATGTTGGCCATGAGAACAAAATTTACAGAATCAAAAGGGTTGCTCTTCTTTCGAGCAGTTCTACCCTTGATGAGCTTATCATCATGAAGATTGTCAATCGTCTTAGCCCACCATTTAAGCCAGAGAGTAGAAGTGCCAACATCAGAAGCAGGAGGTGCAACAAGATCATCGTCATCTAACAAAGATCGGAGGAATTGGAAGGAAAATTAAGTGGTGTAGCTGCATGTTTAGGTGATCTTGTAGGAGAAGGAACTAGTGGAGAGGTAGGAACAGGAACAACTGGAGCCTTCCCAGCTAGAACCCTCCCATCAGGTGGACCTAATGGAGGACGGACACCACGGACACCCAATTCTTGAGCCTTGCGAGAATGATCCTTTGAATCCATAACTGGAGGAGAGAGCTAAAATGGCCCTTGTTCCTTGTCAAAGACCACATCACGACTGAAGTTGAGACAATTAGTCTCGATTTCAACCAGTCGGTATGCTTTGTGATTATCATTGTAGACGGATAGCATGAGTTTCTAGCTCTTGGCATCTACCTTGGTGCATTTAGCATCAGGGATCCATAAAAAAGCAGTGGAGCCAAAAACTTTGAGATGACTGATTCTAGACGTACGACCTGACCAGGCCTCTTTCAAAGTCTGCTTCGTGACAACCACTGTAGGAGAGCGGTTGAGAAGATAGATGGCAGTGTTGACTACTTCAGCCCAAAATTTCTTTGGAACACTCTTGTGTTCAAGCATAGACCAGGCCATTTCGGTGATCGTGTTGTTTCTAGGCTCAACGACACCATTTTGTTGAGGGGTGTAAGGTGTTGTTAATTGGTGCTTTATGCCATGTTCATAGAAATGGAAGAAGGCAAAGGAACATAATTCTCCCACATTTTAGGACTGAAATCATCAACAAAAAATAAAAAATACTTGGAACCAATAACAGGAGTAGTCATAGGTCTACAGATATCACCATGGACCAATTGTAATACCTTAGAAGCTCTCCAAGAGTTGCCATCTGAAAACGTAGTGAGATGTTGCTTCCCAGCCTGACATGCTCCACAAACTCCAATATTTTGGGTCTGAATCTCTGGCAGTCCAATGACAAGATCTTCCCGAACAAGTTGAGAAAGATAGTGCACAAAGTGCGCATACCGTTGATGCCAGAGTGTACTAACAGAGGAGCACTTGGATGCCATAGCAAGCTCCTGAGAATCACCAGAGTCAACTAGTCTGTATAGACCATGATCCTCAAGACCTGCTGCAATAGTCGACTGAGTCTCCTCATCAATGATACCGCACTGATGTGAACTAAAGGTCACATCCAGCCGAGGAGAATATCTCAAAATTTGATTGACTGAGATAAGGTTGAATTCCATTCTTGGAACACAGTACACATTGAGGAAAAGAAGTTTCCTTCCTCTAGACTAAATCTGTATATTGCCCTTTTTGACAACGGTGTACTCTTCCCCGCCTCCAAAAAAATTGAATATGAACATGGCTGAAAATCTGTGAATCAATCTCGGTGATGAGTGAAGTGGCGTGAGGCACCTGAATCAATATACCAGGCAGAAGATTTCACATGATCTTTAGGTCTTTTAGCCATGACGGTGTAAAAGGCAAATTCACTATGCTCAATGTGCTTCGCTACATGTTCTTTAGGCTGTGAACTAGATTGCTTGGCTTGAGCAGCTAAGCATTTACGACACTCCAACTTCATATGACCAAACTATGGCAATAGTTGCACTGAATATTTTTCTTCTTCGGGCCTTCTGATGACTGAGCAGAGGGATTCTGCTA
Source organism: Thuja plicata (assembly GCA_018584345.1). NCBI lineage: Eukaryota > Viridiplantae > Streptophyta > Pinopsida > Cupressales > Cupressaceae > Thuja > Thuja plicata. Next base: position 248,374 of record MU227558.1, on the reverse strand, counting down.
AGAAGACTGAGAAAACTTGCCTAGATCCTTATGAAAGGAGTTAGCTAAAAAAACTTATGTTTGAATATGAACTGGTACCACTGCTGAATTGTTATTTCCAGCGATCTTGTTGTAAAAGCATTATGCAGACATCGGAAAATGACACATCAGCATGAGTGAAAGCAATGTTGAGTCTCAACAAAGTGCTCATAGGAAGATGGTAGACTCTTCAAGGTGATTACCACCATGTCTTCTTTCATTTTGCGTCTAATGGCTTCCAATTAATCTTGAATGTCTTTGATTTTATTGAGATGATACTGCAGGGACACTTGTTCATCCATCATGATTGTGAAGAGCATGTTCTTTAAGAACGCACAACTCTTATCAAAGGTTTCATGCAAACCTTTGACATGTATCCAAATGTGAGTAGCTAATTTGTCGGAGCGAACCTATGGTAGCTAATCATCAGTGCCCGAAAGTTTGACGAGCATAAAAGCTTCTCAATTTTGCTAATCAAATTTATCTTACTCCTTGCCTTCATCTTTGGGACAAGTAGTCTTGTCCAAAACAATTTTATCAAGACATCTGTATTCAAAGATTGTCATCATACGTTGTTTCCAGGTATTGTAGTTTATGTCGTTGAATTTCTGACTCCCCTCAAGCAATACATTCATCAAAGATGCCATTGTAGAATACTGAGGTCAAAAAGAGGTTGACCAAATGGTGGCACAAATATCGAGACAAAATAAGCTATGCTCCACGAATTTTCCAGTACGGGGATGTTTTAGGGGACGGGGACGTGTTTCCGGGTATGGCTCAGAGCCAATTTTTAGGGGACAGCTATTAAAAAATAGGGGAATTTATATATATATAGAAAGAATTCAAATATGCATATCATAACATTGATAAACCATTCACCATAGACATTTTAGAAGCTCAAAACAATGAATACATAGCAAATTAACATAGTTCAAATACTTTCATTGTAAAAATATGGCGTACATATAGAGAAAATGCCCAAAGGCTCCAAGTTTCATGCATGAAATGACATAATGTCATAAAGAGAAGTCCAACTAAAATACTAAATAGTAAACATAGAAGTTCAACTCCATAATTAGATGTCCATAATAATCAAAATCAATAATGTATCAGCAAATAATATATGTCAAATATATGACTGTCCTCTACGAATCTAAATCAAAATCAGAGTCATCCTCTCAGGCACTCGTAGCGGCAGGATGAGGGTCCTCATCCAATGGAACCCCAAGCAATCCTGGAGGTGTGTCATCCTCCTCAACCTGCATAGCATCCTCGGGATTAACATCCCAACGTAATGTTGGAGTCTG
>MU227558.1:213741-241758 GCA_018584345.1 Thuja plicata | reverse complement strand
ATATATATATATATATATATATATATATATATATATGATAATAAAAATGAAATAAGTTGAGAAGCAAGATCGCTCTGCAAGTGTTGCCTAGGAATGATACGTCATCCCCACGGCTACGCCTACATCTATTACCTTTTTCAGGCTATGTGGGCTGACACGTTTGTACTTGGTTTTACCTTGGGTACCCTGTGTAGTTTTTGCGTGGGTTATTTCTTGTTTTTTTTGTTTTATTCTTGTGTGTGTTTCAGTGGTTAACCCTTGTTTTCCTTGTCAACCGTGCACTTGGCTTGGTCGTGATGCCCTGGGTGATTTTACTCCAAGCATGCCTGCATTAATGGGCACAAAATATGGCAATAATAAGGGAGAGAATGTTAATTGCAACGCACAACAATATGATAAACCTGCCGAGAAGAAGGAAGTTTAAAGGCCAAAACTGTCATACAACGTCGTTATTTCTACATAGGAAGAGACTGCAGTGTGTCCAACTACGACTAAATTCGATGGAGGATGACATACAAGGTCGTTGTTTCTACAGTAGAGTGGGACTACAGTGCTTATTGGGGGTCAATGGACATGGACGTGGAAATGGAAGCAACATCAATAATGGAGACCCCGAAAGGGGAGAAGATGGTAAGTCACCGCCCTCTGTGTTGAAATTTTGTCTTTATCCACGAATTTGGACATGATTAGGGTCTTCAAAAGCAAACACAGTAAATGTTGCTATTTTCTTTTCATGTATGGATTCTAATACTCTGCCTTCACAAAAGTATTTTGATGAATGGAGACGCAGTGTATGGGGCAAGAAATTAGGAATTTATGTTAGTTTTTGTAGAATGGTTTATAAAGGATTATTTGCTTTGTTTTCAAGAGCCATGGTATGCAAGAAAGAGTGCTAAAAAAGGGCTTCTGGAACGTAGGGTAATCCCTATTCCGATCATTCCCTTGGTCTCCGAAAGGGGATATTAGCCAAGTCATAGCCAGGCCATCTCCAAACTGGCTAGAAATTAAGAATCTCCCCGCAAAATTTTCGTTGTTTCTTCCTCAGATTCTGAAACCTTTGGGTAATGTGTTACAAATTGATGACTCTGGGGTCACACTACCACACCTTAATGCTCGAGTGTTGATTGCCTTACAACCAGAAGTGGACGTTCCTGAGAAGATTTTTGTTAATTTTGAAGACGAAACCCTGTGCTGGGATGTTGAATTACTTGGTAACCTCACCGCTTGCTTTCATTGCAAGCATAATGGGCATCATCGTAAAGATTGCCCTTTGCTTAAAAAACCTCACAATGAGTCCTTTAAAGTGGTTAATGGTGGGAAAACCCTAAACTCTGATGGGAAAGAAGTGAAAGTTTATGAACCTAAAGAAGGAGGTCAAGGGGCCAGGAAGGGGGAGAATTCCCTTGTTGGTGAAACAGATAATAGTTCTTTTGATATGATGGATATGTCTAAAGGGTTCACAATTTCCTTGAGCAATCCAATTTTTAAGATGAATAGGAGGTTATTCCTGCCAATTCCTATAAGAATGGAGAGTTGATTGTTGCTCAACATGATACCGACGATGAGAATAATGGCACAACAAGACACAATTCCCAACAACTTGTGCTAGCTACTGTTAAAGAAAGGGCAGAAGCTTATAAGACAAACCAAGCATTCGATAATAATAGCGGTGGTCCTGAGGTGGTGGGCAATGAGCTCGCCATCATCAATACAAAAATTGTTATGGAGGATGCCCCACCAAAAGAGGAGTCTCCTCCCTTCATTGAAGTCAAGAAGAGAAGGAAGTCTTCGGAAAGACCATCAATTTTAGGGGGAAACAAGACTGCCTCTAAGAAGAATAGTGAACTACCACATTGTTTCAACAGACTCTACAGAAACCAGAAAAACCTCTCCAATAAAAATTAATGACTTTAAATCTTGCTAGCTGGAATGTTAGGGGGTTAGAGATGAGGGACAAAAAATTGGTTGCTAGGGACTGGTACAACAAACTAAAACAAAAGGATATAATATGCCTACAAGAAATTAAGGCCACTGGTTACCAAGCAAATATTACTCTAAGCTTTATATGGAATGATGCCAAACAATTTGTGACTAATCATGATAGAGGAAAGGGTGGAGTTGCTATTTTAGTTGGCCCTTCTTGGATTGACATGGTGGTTGATTCTGGCACTTCCCCTTGTAATAGAGTTTGTTAGGTTTTATTTAAATACCACGGCTCCCTTGTTGGTGTTGTTGGTGCCCAAAAACGATGGATTCTCTTTTGGCCAACTGACAGGTATAATGGTGATGCACCACTTGATACCTCTACAATTTTGGCTTAATCAAGCCAAGGCTGGTAGGTCTAAATAACCTTAAACACTCAAATTCGCTGTCGCACAACTGCGTACACAAAACAAAGTTCCTCCAAAGGTGGTGAATGGTCCTTGGAGGAAAGCAACAAATCTCCTGATAATCTCTACTCTATAAAGCTTGACTAAAATGGATTATACTAAGGCCTGAAAAGTAATGCTTTTGAAATAATGATTAAATAATCTACAAACTACAAAGTATGAACCAAATGACAATTTCCAAATAATGATTAGATCAATGCCTTCTAAATACTTGGGCTATAGAGTCAGAAAACTTTCAATCCTACGTACGATCGGAGATAGTTTTAAAAAACTTGCTTTAATAAGACAAGACTATCATCTCAAGGGCTTCCACTCAAAATATAATTCAAACCAAATTACACAGTTAGTCTTATCAAATTTAACTCTGTTCAAGAGACCGACAAAAACAAAGGAAGATTCGCAGATCTTTCAGTTGATATTCAAACTGTATATTGATTTTGAGTTATAACATTCAGGGAATTTAACACAATGAAACACTCCATAAAATAGAATATCCGAAAGACTAATTGAAAATATATAACTTATAACCACAAATAAAAAATGGCACTTATCTTTATTGATGTTAAAAAACTGGTACATAAGAGTTCATAATTGCAGTTGTAGATCCAAAACTATCCAAATATGTGAAATTATATTATATTCTATTGTCTTGTCTCTTTACATTATGTATATATATGTGTTTGAGTGGCTTTCACACCTCTTTAGGGTGAAAAGACAACTCTTATTACAAATTATTTTGAAAAAACAACTAACTAAAAATTACTACCTAACTTTCGGATTTGGCCTTGGCCGAAAATCCAAAACACCTCGTGAAAAGCTAATATTTTTGCTGGAGATAGGAAATTTGATTTCCCGAATTGGGTCGTTTTTAGATTTTTAAAATTCGACCATCTTCAACCTCTGTCGGCATCATCTTTGTAGCAGGTTGAAATTCTAGCATTTTCTGAAGGCTTCGATTAGTTAGTTATATTTATTTGTGTCATAAAGCTTCCTTCCTTTGATTTTTTTAGTATGGAGAAACTTGCTTCTTGATAATGGATTGGGACATCTAAATTCTCAAAATTTAGGGTACCACCAATGGCTCTTTCTGGGGACGTATGCTCCCTGTAAGCATAGCGAGATTCCAGCTGTCTCTGGAGAAGCAGACCAAGTATCCACACTTAATCTGATGCAAAGTGAAATTGGGTGGCCCCAGGCCCCCCAAAAAAAGTGAACACTCCTTTCCTCTATCGAACACATAATTCTGATCATGTAATACTATGGATCTCCCTAATACGATGCCACCATTCTCATGGACAACATTCATTGCTTTATTAACACGCTTTGACTTTTGTTTACCCTTAGAAAAGTCAACAAGTGCACTGTAGTCCTTGCTAAATAGAAGATCCCCATGCATTTGATCAACCCTACAAGTAACTAGATTAAGTTCTTCTGCGTGGATGCCTTTACGTACACAATCTTCCCCTATACTCAAGATGTTGTTTATCCTATACTCAAGATGTTGTCTCTCTTCACAAAAAGGATTTGGAGATAACTCACATTCAGGAACTTCATTCTTATCAAGAATTTGATCAGATAGGATACTCGGATAATTTTCAGAACTAATATTCAACACATTCTCCTCATTATGTATGTTTGATGATTCCATCTCATCTTTACATGTTTGATACAACTTCTGCTCGTAAGATGAGATAATGTATTTCTCACTTTCTGAATACACTTCCCCATACATATTTTGGGTTTCATCATCTTCAAAATGATCACTAGGCCCATTGTCTTTATCATGATGTTGATGGACTTGATTTCATAGAAAATATTCTTCAAATAATAGATTCAAGGATATAGAGAACTCGGGCATATCTCCATGAGAGCTTTCATCTGAAACTTCTTCATGTTCATATGTTGTATGTTGTTCTATTTCATCTCTGTTATTTGATTCCTGAAATTTGTCATCTTCTTCATCTAGTACCCCCTGAATATGTACTGATCCATCAACTTGCTTATCATGGTGCATTGAGAAAAAAATTTGGCCACTCTTCTCAACATATTTTTGATATTCCATGTCTAGTAAATATGAGATTTCTTCTGTACTAAGATCTTCTTCCTCATCATCATGGTCATTGATACCTGTTTCCATGCAAATCTCACTACGTACAGATTCTTCTTCAATCTAATCTAAATTTTTCTCCTCCATGTCATCACAAGTATTATTATGGTTCTCAAGAATGGATGCTTCTTTATCTTCTGTATGACTAGTGCACTCATCTTCCTCACAAAGATAATCTTCAAGCACAAGGCCTTGTTCAATCTGAGCATAAGCCTCCCTTTTGTTGTCTTCGTCATCTTCTTCTAATATATGCGCAAGGAACTTTACAGAAGGATCATATGATGTGATTCCCAATTTTTTGACCTTTCTCATGATTTATGTTTGTGAAGGCATAATGTTTGAAGGTATTTCTCAAAGAATGTTCACCATTCTTATCAGCAAATGTGCAGAAGACTCCCCTTCAAATCTCTCCAAGATAAAAAAAAAATGCATCAAGTGGAGACATACTAGGATCCTCTTCCATGCTGCAACTTTGGTCTTCATACCGTTCATAGAACATGTCTTCTTCACCACTAGCATCATGAAACGTATAAAGAAACCATTGCTCAAACTGCTCCATGATGAAATTCACTGTGAAGGTAATGCTTGATATACTTCTTTTGCATTATCCCTTAATGACAAGGCAAACAGCCTCATGGCATCACCCTCTGTATCAATTTCATAATCATCAAGGAATGTGTAAAAAGCATCCAAATGATCAGAAGTTGATTTATTACAATTTCCATAGAATTTAGAAACCTTTTGTGCAAATTTTAAAAACCATTCATTTATACTGCATTTAAATACTATAAGATCTAAAGGCATGAAGTCAATAGGGATAAATATACTTCTGAACCATTTCTTAAACATGGTAATAAACTTTCAATAATGAGATGAAATTTAATCTCCCTTCTGGATCTCCTCCCTCAGTGGAGTCACTAACCAAACTTTTGAATAAATGGAGTCGCCACCTTCTTATCAAAAGGAAAATACTTACCATCTTCTGAGTTCTTTTCTCCCAGGAGAGTCTTAAATATATCACCAGAGCTTTTAGGTAAAATACAAAAATGTTATTTTGAACAACTCCTCAGCAGAGTCGCCAATTTGTTGGTGCCCAAAAACGATGGATTCTCTTTTGGCCAACTGACAGGTATAATGGTGATGCACTACTTGATACTTCTGCAATTTTGGCTTAATCAAGCCAAGGCTGGTAGGCCTAAATTAACCTTAAACAATCAAATTCGCTATGTCGCACAACTGCGTACACAAAACAAAGTTCCTCCAAAGGTGGTGAATGATCCTTGGAGGAAAGCAACAAATCTCCTAATAATCTCTACTCTATAAAGCTTGACTAAAATGGATTATACTAAGGACTGAAACATATAAGAATTATTAACCCTTACATATTGGTCTTCATTAACACCTAGACAACAGTCAGCGTATTGTTCAAATCCCCATTGTCTATTGCATAAAATATTGATACTGCATACATTTGCAAATCACATTCACATGCTCATTTGTGGCAAGATATATAAAAAGACATCCCTTGCAGTTCAATTTACAAGAGAAGAGGCAAAGCCCCAAGAGATTCCACAAGGGGGCATTACATCTACCCAGATTGGTCCTTCAGGATCACTAAGGAGAGAGTTTAGGTAGTTAAAGGCTTGTGGGCACAAGGAGAAGTAGCACTTGAAAGGAATGAATGAATGAATTGTTGGCACTTGCAAGGAAAGTATGAGATCCCACTAGGCCGGTGGACTTAGATTGAGGAGCATGTTCAACACTTGAAAGACGCCACCTCCAACACCACAACATAATATGGATTTTTTAAACCCTTTCAATAAACTATGCAAGACCAAGAACGGATCTCCTATGACATGGTCCTAAGTATTTAAACACAATTGTATCATTAGTAGATAGAGATTTCATTCACACCACTGGAGGCCATAGAACTATGCACATCGTGCATACCACAAATTCCCTATGATGTCACTGATGCAGAGATAGAAACATATCCAACTACACTCCTCAATCTCTCGATGGAGCCAAAGGCAAAATGGTTCCCAACATATGTGATTTGTTGGACACTGTTGGTAGAACAAAGTCCATGGAACAATTAGAGAAAAGGAGAAACTGCAAGAGCAATGGGGCTTACAAAAGGCAAAACGTGAAGAACAAAGTACCTCAACTCCGTAGAGGTCCAAAAGACTCCATGTAGGCACCCCTCCCACAAAGTCAATGAAAAGAAACTTTGCAGCCACACAATGAAAATTTCCACATAACCCAAAAGAGAAATCTATGAAAACAAATACTCAAAATCCAAATGCAAGAGAATAGACAACATACCAGCTGGGAGATGGATCTTCTCAGTTCAAATAATAGTTTGTTGTTAGAGAATAAAAACAAAAGTTTGTTATGTTGTAACAGATTTCACCATGTTGATGCAGGAGCATCTTGGGTTCTTGGAAATCATGTGTCAACAAAAAATATGTTTGCTTTTGAGCTCGGTAGCTTGTTGGAGACTTTCGGTAAATTGCTCAGTAACTATTCTGGAGTCTTGGTTAAAGGTTTCGGTTCACCATCAGACTCAGTTATTGTTCTTGGCTTGGCTTCACCGAACGGTCTCGGTGCTTGTTTTTGTTTGCTCGGTGGGTTCATGTTTTCTGTCTCACCAAGTGGGTTTTTTTTATTGGATCTTTTGGCCGACATGTGCATTGAATTTTGGTCGCGATACTAATGTTGGGATCGCTCATTGGGGAACATGTGGACCTAAATCTGGATCGTTGCTTTCTCCTATGCTGGGTCTTTAGGATCTTTTGGGCCGATCTTTTTGGTAGCCTCTTGTATAAATGTAGTGTTTTGTTCTTAGATTTGAGGAGTAGTTTTGGTAGAAGTTCTGAGTAGCGAATTAGATAGTAGTTTGTAGACCTCGCATGTATGAGGACTGTTCTGTAATAGATTTTCTTTGTATTGGCCGTAACCGGGAAGGCCTTACAACCTGACATGTATGAAGTTTGATGAAATAATCTAAGAATGTGTATTCCTTCTCTCATTTTGTGTTTGAGCTTCTGAGTTGTGTTTCTGCAAGTTGATTTCGTGTTTGGGATTGCCTTTGGCCCCAGGTACTAGCCCTCCTTGCTTCAGGTGGTATCAGAGCGAGTGTAAGATCTGAGGTTCCTTCTTGTAAATCCTAGTTGGTTATTTGTTGTGGGGTAGCAAATTGCGATCTGACCTGCAATTGCAGAAGGTTTCAAGATGGTTCAATGCAGATCCAAGCTTAGCTAATATGCTAAGACAGATTGTTGCTCGATAGGAAGTTGTTGAGACAGCCTAGCGTTGGGGAAGACATCTTGAGGATGTTAGTGATGATGAAACCGAGGAAGTGCAGGAAGAAGCCACACCTGCACCTGAAATGGATCAAGGGGAAGAAAGATTCCTGCAAGCATTGACAAGTTTGAAGTCCACACCTCAGTTTAATCCTCCTGAGTATAGTGGAAAGTTGAATTCGGATGAATTGATAGACTGGATAATCAAGATGGAGAAATACTGAGTATAAGAACATATCAGAGGAGAAAAAGGTGAAGATTGCAAGTACAAAATTGAAAGGGCATGCATCCTTGTGGTGGGAACATCTGCAATTGGACCGAAAGAAGGGTAAAGACAAAATCAAGGTATGGGATAAGATGGTAAATAAGTTGAAAGGCAAGTTTTTACCTTGTGATTATCAGATTAACCTAGCTAGGAGAATGAAAGCTTGAAGCAGAAAGATAGCTCTGTGAAAGATTGCACCAAGGAATTTTACATGTTAGATATCAGATCTGGACATACTGAAGATGAGGTGGAAAGAATTACAAGATACCTGAATGGATTAAGGAACTCTATTCAAGAAGAGATCAATTTGATAAAGATGGAGAGTATTGAGGAGGCTTATCAGTTTGCCCTAAAAGCTTAGGACAAATTGAACAAAAGACATGAGCAAAGACAAAGAGGCAGAGGTGGTAGATTCCCTAGAGGAAGAGGTAGATCTTATGGTGAAAATATTAGATTTGATCAGGACAAGACAAATCAAGACAAAGATAAGACCAAGTAGAAAGGTGGAAGTCCATTCAGAGGAAGAGCTAATTACTCCCGGGGTGGATATGGCAGAAAAGGATTCCAAGGAACTTGTTACAATTGTGGAGAAGGACATAGATCATTTGAGTGTACACATGCAAGTAAGAAAGTCAGTAGTAGTAGAAATGCTTTGGTGCAAGAAGACTCACCGAATGAACCTGATGGTCAGAAGGATATTGTGGAGTGAAAAGCAAGATCCGGTAAGAAAGAGTTTGTTTGAGACCAGATGTAGAGTTGCTGACAAAGTTTGGAAAGTGATTATTGATAGTGGAAGTTCGGAGAATCTGGCATCCGAGGAAATGGTTACAGAGTTGCAGTTGGAAAGATTGAAGCACCCGAAGCCCTATCAGATTTCATGGATCAAGGATGAGCATACACTCATGGTAAGTGGACAATGTTTTGTGAATCTGAAGATTGGAAAGTATTATGATAAGGTGTTGTATGATATTATACTATGGATTGTTGTCATATTTTGTTGGGTAGACCTTGGCAATATGATAGAATGTTATACATGATGGAAGATTGAACAAATATACTGTTTGGGTTGATGGTAAGAGGCAAATCCTGTTACCTTTGGTTGAAGAATCTGTTGGTGAGATATGTACGTATGTGAAAGTTTATTTGATGGAAGGTAGACAGTTTGTTAAGGATCTGAAGAGAAATGATGTTTGTTATGCTTTGATTCCTAATAAACCGAGTGAGAAAACAGAAGATAAAGTTCCTGAAGAGGTTGACAAATTGCTCACCGAGTACAAGGAGATCATCTAAGATAATGTACCTGATGGTTTGCCATCGATGAGGAATATTAGTCATTGTATGGATCTGAATCCTGGAGCTAGTTTCTCGAAGAAGGCACCACGCCGATTGACACCAACCGAGAATGAGGAACTCAACCGATAAGTTCTTGAGTTGTTGCAGAAGGTTTTGATCAGAGAAAGTTTGAGCCCGTGTGCAGTACCAGTTGTGTTGGCACCTAAGAAGAATGGAGAATGGCGAATGTGTACTGATTCAAGGGCTATTAACAAGATAATAATTAGGTATCAGTTTCCTATACCGAGAATGGATGATACAATGGATTGTTTAAGTGGAACAAAATACTTTACCAAGATTGATTTGAAGAGTGGATATCATCAGATCAGAATCAGAGAAGGTGATGAATGGAAGACTGCTTTCAAGACAAAAGAAGGTTTGTATGAGTGGTTGGTCATGCCATTTGGTTTAACTAATAAACCAAGTACTTTATGAGGTTAATGAATGAGGTTCTAAAGAAATTCTTGAATAAATTTGTGATTGTGAACTTGGATGACATTTTGATAATTAGTAAGACCAGAGAAGATCATTTCTTAAACATTAGACGGGTATTGCAGAGATTGAAAGAGGGAAAGTTGATGATTAATTTGAAAAAGTGTTCCTTCATGAAAGAACTTATGTATTTAGGATTTGTGATTTCTGTTGATGGTTTGAAGTTTGATCCTGAGAAGGTTGAAGCTATACTTGATTGGTCTACATTTGAGAATGTCAGTGAGGTAAGATCATTTCATGGATTAGCAAGTTCTTACCGAAAATTTATCAGAATTTTCAGTTCAATTTGCAATGCTATGACTGAGACAATGAGAGGAGATAAGAGAGAGTTCAAGTGGACACATGGAGTTGATAAGAGTTTTGAGACTAAAAAACAAAAGGTTGTTGAATTGTCTATGTTAGCCTTACATGATTTCAATAGGGTATTCCAAGTTGAATGTGATGCAAGTGGCAGTGCCATAGGAGCTGTGTTGAGTCAAGAAGGTAAACCCGTTGCTTTCTTTAGTGAGAAGTTGAATGATGCTAAAAGGAAATATTATGTGTATCATCAAGAATTTTATGCTATTGTTCAAGCTCTAAAGAAATAGAGACATTATTTGATGTCGAGTGAATATGTGTTGTATACTGATCATAAGGCTTTACAGTATTTGGGTAGTCAGAGCAAGTTGAATCAGAGACATATGAAATGGGTTGAGTATTTGCAGAATTTCACATTTGTGATCAAGCATAAGAGTGGAGTATCCAACCAAGTTGTTGATGCATTGAGTAGAAGATCTTTGTTGACTGAAATGAGAATTGAAGTTCTTGGTTTTGATGATATGAAGAATTTGTATGAAACTGACCTTGATTTTTCTGAGCCATGGAGAATGTGCAAAGCACCTATTCCAGGTCAACCGAGTAGGTTTGAAGACTATTTCATTAAAAAGATGTGTTGTTCAAAGGAATCCAGTTATGCATACCGAGAGGATCAATGAGAACCAATTTGATAAAGGAGAAGCATAGTAGTGGTTTGGTTGGATATTTTGGCATGGATAAGACATAGAGTTTACTTAAGGAAAGGTATTTTTGGCCTCAGTTGTATAAGGATGTTCAAAAATTTGTGAAGAGTTGTGGACTTTGTATTCCTGAGAAACCTTGGAGTGATATTAGCATGGATTTTGTTCTTGGCTTACCAAGGACAACAAGAGGTAATGATTCCATATTTGTTGATGTGGATAGATTTTCCAAGATGACACATTTCATACCACGTAGGAAAACATCAAATGCAGTGCATATAGCAGATCTTTTCTTCAAGGAGATTGTCAGATTGCATGGATTACCGAGGAGTATCATCTCTAACCGAGACAGTAAGTTTGTTGGCTATTTTTCGAAAATTCTTTGGAAGAAGTTGGACACAGAGTTGAAGTATAGTTCTACATTTCATTCACAGACTGATGGACAAACAGAGGTTGTAAACAAAAGTTTGGGTAACCTGTTGATATGCTTAGTTTGAGATAAACCGAGTAATTGAGATTTGATGTTGGCACAAGCAGAGTTTGCATATAATAATTCAGTGAATAGGAGTACTGGCAAGACACCTTTTGAGATTGTTAATGGCATACAACCGAGAGGTATATCAGACTTCAGAGATATTATTGGAGAAGAGAAGAGGAGAGTTGAAGGAGAAGAATTATGAAGTCATTGCATGAGGAAGTGAAACATAAGTTGGAGCAAAGTAATCAGAAATGCAAGGATAGTGCAAATAGATCAAGAAGACATAAGATTTTTGCAGTTGGTGATGAAGTCATGGTTCATTTGAAGGCAGATTTCATGTTGGGACTTATGGTAAATTGAAGATGAAGAAATTTGGTCCTTGCAAGATATTGAGGAAGTTTGACAGTGGAAATGCTTATGAAGTAGAATTACTTGATGACATAGACATATCGCCTATATTCAATATTTCAGATTTGTATGAGTATCATGAACCTGATGAAGAAGTGATTATCCTAAGAAACAAGTAGAAGAAGTTGAACAAGTTTTGGAACAAAGAATTGGCAGAAGCACAAGAGGAAAGGATTACATGGAATATTTGGTAAAGTGGAAGAACAGACCGATTGAAGACTCTACATGGATTTCTCAATCTGAGTTGGATTCAACTGAGGTGCTACCTTACTCATGATTCGGAGAATCATTTCTTTCTAACCCTGGATGTCTGATGCAGGAGTATCTTGGGTTCTTGGCAATGCTGTGTCAACCAAAAATAAGTTTTATTTTGAGCTCAGTAGCTTGTTGGAGACTTTCGGTAACTATTCTGGAGTCTCGGTTGAAGGTTTCGGTTCACCGTCAGACTCGGTTACTGTTCTTGGCTTGGCTTCACCGAACGGTCTCGGTGTTTGCCTCTGTTTGCTCGGTGGGTTCTTGTTTTCTGTCTCACCGAGTGGGTTTTGTTTGTTGGATCTTCTGGCCAACATGTGTATTTTATTTCGGTCGCGGTATTAATGTTGGGATCGCTCATTGGGGAACGTGTGGACCTAAATCTAGGTCGTTGCTTTCTCCTATGCTGGGTCTTTAGGATCTTTTGGGCCGACCTTTTCGATAGCCTCTTGTATAAATGTAGTGTTTTGTTCTTAGATTTGAGGAGTAATTTTGGTAGAAGTTTTGAGTAGCGAATTGGATAGTAGTTTGTGGACCTCGCATGTATGAGGAATGTTCTAAAATAGATTTTCTTTGTATTGGCCGTAACTGGGAAGACCTTACAACCCGACATGTATGAAGTTTGATGAAATAATCTAAGTATCTATATTCCTTCTCTCTCATTCTGTGTTTGAGCTTCTGAGTTGTGTTTTTGCAAGTTGGTTTGGTGTTTGGGAGTGCCTTTGGCCCCAGGTACTAGCCCTCCTTGCGTCACATGTATATACACCAGAGTAGCCAGATACACCTCTCCCCATCACTGGACGCGCGTATCCCTGTACCTGTATCAGATTCATATACAGATACGGTGTGGATACACATCAAATATTGTACCCCAACGTGCCAAAAAAACCTAGATTTTCCAAAACTTCCTAAACTTAATTTTAAAAACTTATATCATGCAAAAAAAATTTGGGACAAACAAAACCTACACCAAATAAGGAAGATAACTGAAATGTTTTTATTTTTCAGCAACCCATTTTTTTGGGTTATCTTCCACTACAACTCTACTACTTTTTGCATATTGTAAATTGTTAAATCAACTTATAATTATGTATGTAGTAATTATGTGTCTATATTGCTTTTAAAGTAATAAATATCTCTTGTAGTAATGTTTATGTGCTTTTTATGAAAGTTGTATCTAGCCATATCCATATTGACGTCTTCATAAATGGTCGTATTTGAATTTGTATCTGTATTTGATACCGAATTAGTATTTATATCGATATCCATGTCAATGCAACTTTAATATATACCCCTTATCATATCAACATATGAGTGCTCAAGGATTATTTGATATTGAGGACTAGTGGGAATCTAAGACAGATAATTGTAAGAAATTTACCCTTACAAACTAAAACATCATCATTGCTAGGTTAATCATTTTCCTAAGTTTCGATTGTTTGTATAACTTGTGTTGTGGTGGTTTGTGATTGCTTGGCATTCTGTTACTTTGTTGGCAGCCATGAGAGCTAGATCGTAGGTTGTTGGGACTTTCTATGCTAGCATTTAAACAGATTGGGTAGTTGCACAATTGGCCACTACCATTCTAGATGATTAATTGCAAACACCTAGAGGTGGATATACGAGGTAGAGGCAAAGAGAAGAGAATCGCCAACAAGTAGCAGACAATTGAAGTAGGATGTTTCTATTGCTGGTGACTGAAACAAGAATGAATAGATCCATACTATTGGTTAGCAAATTGCTGGAGCTATGTAAAGCAGGCTAGTGAGTATTGGTTGGAGCCAAGAGGTTGGTTGATAATGAGAGCCATCCATGGTTGAGTTTTGCTGGACCTGGCTAGTAGATTGTTGAAGCCACAAGGAAGCTTGGGCAGAACTTGGAGCCTTATTAAAGGAGGAGGTGAAGGAAAAGTATTATTGGAGACATGCTGCAAGTGGTAGAGATTGCCAGAACTATGCAGAGCTAGTTGTTTGATAGAGAGCTGAAGCCATTAAGCTGATTGGTTAGCTAAGATTAGCTGGTAGAGAGGATGCTAACGTAAGGTTGAACATGTTGCTGTAAGTGTGGTGTAACATCCTTTGGAGCATCCCATTTTCATAGAGTTTGCATGTAGTCATTGGGACAGATTCAACAAATTCGAAAGTACTACAAGTGTATAGCAGATCTTATGTCAGAGGTAGTGTCCTACATTTGCCACAGTTGTGAGTAGGGCTGCAGGTCATGAAGCATTTCAAGACAGGCTGTGGATGTAAGTATGTCCTATTAAAGCATTCTAAACATGTATGATCATAGCTTAGTGCCATGGGGAGCATATGCCACTCATTCTGCAATTTTATGCCCAATTGAAGGCTCCACCAGAGTAAACTTGTGTTGCATATTGTTAAGTGTCCGATGCAAGTTACTATCTGCATGACAGATTGTGAGATTTGTTTTAAGAGGGCATAAGTGGTAATGCCACCATTGGTATGTTATGACGAGTAGTACAAGGTAAAGTTAGCCTAATAAAATAAGTTTCTAAGTTGGAATGCTGGATACTTGTGATTATGAATGCCAATAATTGGCCAAGGATTGATAATCTTTATACATGCTCATGTAAAATTGATCATGGGCCTATGCAGTGCAAGATGGTGATAACATGAAACTATCTCAATTCTCATATTTTTGTGTCCGTTGATGCTGTCTTGTTTTATGGGCATGATTACTTAATCCAACAGTTCTTTGAGGTGCCGGCTAGTTCAATGTTCTTAAGGTTCCTGGCTATACAGTTCCCCCTTTCAAACAATTAATAGAGACCATACTTTCAACATACTTTCACAATAAAATGGTATTTTGAAAAAGTTGTAAAATTCTGATGTCCTGAGAGGATATTAGACAGTGTTATGTCTATTAATGATGCTTTTTAATGTTACCTTATAGTATTTCAAGAACTGGCTTAAACTTTACGACTTTGAGTGATAATTAGAAGTAACTATCAAGTAATACAGTATGGCATCTTTGTATCAATTTTATCCTTTCTAACTTGAGGTATTTGAACTCAGCTCTTTTTTTTTTCTTTTTTTATGTACGAATCTGTCATCTAAATTTTTGCCTAAGCTTTTTTTAAACTTTCCATCTCTTGGCAGTGTCAACCATTGGTCCCAGTTCATCAGTTTGACAAGGTTCCAAGCTATTTCATCTTTGGTGGTTTAGTTTTCACTCCTTTGACATGGCCCTATCTTCGTGAAAAAGCTCTTTATGGGTACAACACTTCGCTAGAGAGACTTCGTCAACTTGCTTGTAATGAATTGCCCCACAAGAGGGGAGAACAAATCATTATTCTATCTCAGGTAATTTTATTTTTGGTGTGTTTATCAAGAAGAATTGGATACCCATCAAAACTGCCTATTGTTTCTAGCATGGTTTATGTGCATTCAATATGACATTTGTTAATTTGTTAAAAAATTATTTAAAAAGTACTGTATTAAGAACATTTTTCAGAATTGCAACATCAGAATCTAACGTCAACTGCTGTGATGTCCAGATACTAGTCTGAATGATACTGCAAAAATATACATCAAAACTACAGATGTTACTATGCATAAAAAATAAACCCCATTCATTGGTGTTGATTAGGCATACTGAGGTGCCCAATAATCCATGAGAAGACATACAACATTACCTGATAATCCATGAAGAAGCATAGCATTACACGAGGCTCCTATGATTTTCTCTACAACATTTCCAGTACCTTGGAGTGCCATATTTGGGATTGAATGTCGATGAAAACTTGACAGTCATCTTAAAAATCTGTATTATTTTTGCAGGCAATTTTCTTTTATCAACCAAAGTGGGTATTAACAAACCTTACAACATGTTTTCTCATCTTAACCTAAGCACAAGTAATTTGAGGTCGGGTTTGGTCCTCCCTAGAGAGAGGTATAAGCTCACATTTTTTAAGCTAGATTGGCAGCACAATCAACATCGTATCCTGTGAAGTTCACAGTATAACATTGGGGCTTTTTACCTTGTGAACAACAAGCATTGCATCCTGTGAAGTTCATTCTCTGTGGGTAACGGTGTAACACCATGGATTGGTACCCTACAGCAGAAGCAGCCTTGCATCTTACGAGGTTCACACTCTTAGTAAGTATCACAATTTTAGCTAGATTGGCAGCATAAACAACCTTTTATCCTGTAAAATTCACACTATAGTACTGTGGTTTTCCACTTTGTAGAACAACAAGCATTGAATCCTGTGAAGTTCACACTCTGTGTCAGTAATTTTATAGATTAGCACCCAACAAGCAGCCTTGCAGCCTATGAGGTTCACACTCCTAGTAACAGTGCAGTTGCTCACATTATAGTATAAGCAACAATCCATCTAGTGAAGTTCACACTTCCTATCAATGACATTTTTAATCTGCACCTCACAGCACAAGCAGTTTTGCAGCAATGGAGTTTGGACCTTTTGAAAATAATAATGTGAATTCCACAACTTTTGTAAGACTAGGAATTGTGCCTTTCGTGAACTTCACAAATCTTTTGAATGGCACAACAGATCATATGTTTGCACACTGGTCTCAACAAGCACTATTGAACAATACTCCAAACTAAGAACACCATCCTAAATGAGCTGCTGAAAAGTGCATGTGGATCTCAATATGCTTAGTACGCTAATGCTCCATTGGGTTGCGAGAAATATGAATAGCACTTTGATTGTCACACCAAAGAGTAGAGAGATAATTAGAAGGAAAGCCAAACTCGGCCATAAACTGTTGAAGCCAAATAACCTCCTGACTAGCCAAAACTACTCCTTGATACTCAGCCTCAATCGAGAATAATTCAGTAGCAGTTTTCTTCTTGCAAGACCATGCAGCTGGAATGGAACCAAGATAGAAAAAACAAAGCCAAAAGTAGGCTTCCAATCATCAAAATCACCAGCCCAATCAGAGTCAATGAAGCCCACAATCTGAATAGCTCCTGACGTGTAGTGAATGCCAAACTATGTACTACCTTTAATGTACCTCAAAATACATTCGGTTGCCTTCCAATGACTCTCATGAGGATCTTGAGAGAAACGGGGGAAAAGACTAACTGCAAAGCAAATATCAGGACGACTATGTGTCAAGTACAAAAGATTGCCTATCAACTGCCAATACAAAGAGGCATCAACTGGCAGTGTGTGGTGCAATTACCAAACAATACAACACCTAACTGAAAAAGGAGTAGGACAGGCTTGCAATCAGTCATCCCAAATCTTTGAAGCAAATCAAGAGCATACTTCTGTTGAAAGATATAAATACCTACAGAAGATTGATGAACTCGATGACCAAGGAAACAATGCAACATACCAAGGTCGCTCATATCAAACCGATCCATGAAAGCTCGCTAAGTATCTTCAATCATGGAAGAGGAACTCGCTATTAGAATGAAATCGTCACATAAAGAACAAGAATGAGAAGATCCCCCCTATATCTTTAAATATAAATTGTAGGATCCACGTGACATCCATTGAATCCAAAAGAAAGCAAGAAACCATCCATCTTCTCATATCAAGCCCTACGGGGCTTGTTTGAGACAATACAATGAACGCCAAAGTGTGCAAAACAAGTGAAGATCACAAAGCCTAGTGGTTGCTCCATATAGATATTCTCCTGAAGATCACCATGTAGGAAGACACTCTTCACATCCATCTAATACACTAACCAACCCTAAGATGCAACAATATAAGTGCAAGATGAATTGAATCCATCTTGTCCATAGGAGCAAAGGTCTCAGAATACTCAATACCCTCAACCTAAGAAAATCACGTAGCTAAAAGATAGCTATTGTACTTGTCAATGGAACCATCAACTTCAAACTAGGTACGATACACCCACTTGTACTTTCTTCCCTTAGGAAGAGGAACAAGATACCATGTATGATTCTTGATCAAAGAAGAATACTCCTCAACCATGGCGTTATTCTATTCTGGAACACCTAAAGCATCTAAAAACTTATGAGGATCAATAGAAACTACATGACTCAAAAGAATGATACCTAAAGCCTGGAATGAGTGCAGTGAGTAGCTATGGGATCACCTGCAAGAGAACCAACCTCCTCAAGAAGAATACAAGCCCAAAGAGGCCAAGTGGGTGTAGGAGAAGAAGTTGAAGAAACCTCATCAAGAAAATCAAGACCATCAACAAGATGATGATGATCATCATCATCATCATCATCAATTGCGAGAAGCAAAACATCCTTTGAGGAAGAATTGGGAAGAAGTGAGGAAGAGACATGTGATTGAGAATCCATCGGAGTGAAGGACTCGTCAAAATGAACATCAAGATGAAAATGAATCTTTCTGGCAATAAGATCAAACAAATAATAAACCTTCACATTCTCACAATATCCAACAAAAATCAACTACTGACTCTTCTTCTCCATTGCTTTGTGCCTACCATGTGGAATGAATGTCCATGAATCACTACAAAATACTCTGAAGAAGGATACCTTGACATGAGACCAGGCCTCCTCAAGAATCATATTTCGCACTGCCTTGTGAGGCATATAGTTTTGAATGTAGTTGGCACAATTGACAGCCTCTGCCCAAAATGCTAGAGCCATGGACCTAGACTGAAGCATATAATTGGTTGTCTCCCTCAAAGTCCTAATCTTTCACTGACCATTCTACTAAGTAGTATATGGCACTATGTGTTAATGAAAAATACCTCAATCACTACAAAAATCATGAAATACTTGATTGACATATTCCCACCCATACTATCTCTTCGGATCTTCCGAAGAGGCCCTGATCACTTCTCCAAATATGCAAAGAAAAGGGAAAGAAATTGATTGACATCTACATGTACAGGATCCTAGCTGATAAAAGACTACATACTCTTAACCTATGCACGTGAAGAGATTGAAGATTTTTAAGAAGGAACCATTATTTGAGAACAAATACAAGGTTCCCATACAAGAAGATACGACAAAGATTTAAGACAATTATTCAACTGCAACAATCAAGAAAACTAGAAGAAGATAAGGAAGGTGAGAAGACTCTCATAAAGAGATCAAAAGGTGATCTTCATCTAGCAACCATGGATAGAGGAAGAAAAGTTGAACTATGTTCCTTAAATAGTGAAACTGAAGAAGGTAAAGATGATAGTGAAACAGAATAAATCGTGAAGCACAAAATGAATTCACACAATAAAGTGACTAGTATTAACCACATATAAGGGAGTCGCCACCGCACATCACCCAAGGATACATCTAGGATACCCTAGAGAACATACCCAAGCACACAAGGCAAACGAATCATTTACACTTCATTCCTAAGAAACTTATATGCAACAATATTAGTAATTACGATTCCTTCTTACTTGCAACTTGCTGATGTGAGTTTTATGCCACTACAACATGCTGAATCGAACACTTAGTATTCTGAGATGAAATATCAAATTTCCAACTCTCTCTTGAACATGAAAGCTCATATGCTATACAATGTATATTGATTGTGTGATCAAATGAGACAACCCCAAGGTTCCTTAAGAAATTTACACTTCATTTACAAATCTTAATTACAACAAATCTTCCTTAAGAAAATAATCTCCTTTGACTTTTCCCTTTTTGGCAAATTCAATGAATCTGGACATCATATTGTTAAGCTCTCCCACTAGGACATTTGGCATGATCTAACTGGTAGAAAATAAGTGGGCACCACCTCAGCATGCTTATCTTGTAGACTCGATCAATCCCTTGGTGATAAGAAAATATCTCTTGATACTCAACATTATCAAGTCTTCAATTATGATGGCATATTCCCAAATTGCTTCATCTTCAAACTTGTCTCTGCTTCTTGGAAATCTTCTCATTGCATTTATTTGAACTTGCACTTGTGCTTGAAAACTTTGATGTTAACTTGATGTCCTAATCTTGATCTTGTAGAAGTGATGTAAGTGTGACATATAGTTGGACCATCCAATTAAACTTGGATTTCCAAAGGAAATTCAAGTTTCTAATGATCTTCTCCCCTTTGACTTGATCATGATGTTGTACTTGTTCCTCAAATTCCACCTTGATCGACTGAATCTTGAACTTGCATTTGTCATCTTGACTTGATCTTATAAATCTTCATCTTTTGGGCTTGATTATGACATGGTGACAAACTTGTAACCTACTAATAATCAGAATCATGCTTGATTGAAACCTGTCTTCGTTGCCTCGAACTCAATTCTTCCTCGGCTCCTAACATCTCCATCCTGCAAGACAACTACACTTTGTCAAACATATGCATTATCTTCTTAAATGTCAATACTACGAAACCAAGATCCTAATAAAATGAATTTCTTTGAATTCAATGAAAGATTATTTTTTAAAAATTTGATTGTCTATCAAACCAAAATGTGAACTTTGAGCTACAATCCTTGATGAAAACCTCTCCAACTTTGGATCCTCTAGACAACCCATACCTACCGCCTCCCAATTGAATTCTCCTTTCACTCAATCGTGTCATTTCAATTTAATTTTGTGCCTTGCAATTTGATTTGTATCTCCTCGTCTAATTTAGACCCCCTTGTATTTAGTTTCATGTTTTCTCAAGTTGAATTTGAACTCCCCTATGTTAGAAATCATGTCACTTCAGTTTCACTCACACCGCTTCATCATACTCAAACCCATCCACATTGTATTGCAATCAAACATGTTCTTAGATCGGGCGGAGTTTACATAATGAATAAGGCTTGGCATCATAAGCTTGAGCGAGGATTGTCCACCCTTAAGGCGTTGAGCATGTGTTGAGCGGAGAGATTGCCCACACTTAAGGTGCACTCCATTACACCCTTGGGCGAAGAATGCATGCCAATAAGGCACACTCAATATGCTTTGGGCGGAAATCGCCCTCTAATAAGGCATCATCATTAAGGTATGGTCGCGGTTTGTCCATGGATAAGGCACCACCATTAAAGTCTTGATCAAAAAATGCATAGTAAGGTGGAATGCCTTAGAGAAGGTTAGGATTTGCATGGAAATAAGGCGCTCTCAACCATACTTAGTCGGAGATTACATCAAAATAGGGGCGCTAGCATTATGGCCTGGGCGGAATATGCATGAAGATAAGGCAAAATTACCATGTAAGCATAATGCAATTGATGCTAGGCATGATCTTAAACTTAATAATCCCAAAATGGCTAAGTATGAACTTGTGTATCATCATGAATTGCCTATTCTTCCTAATCTTCCTACACACGAATTTGGTGTTCTTGACTCCACTCACTCTCACCATGGTTGTTCATCTTCACATCTACCACCCATTGTCTTGATATCACTTCATCTATCTCAAGTCTGACTCAAAACTACCCTCTACACTAACGCCTACTGACACCCAAAGCAAAAAGTGAGGATCTCCATTTGCGATGGGGCGATAGTATGAAAACCTCACAACACCCATTTACTATTCTATTGCAATGCAATGATTTCTTTGTGGAAGAAGACATATGCATGGGGAGAATAACACCATATCCACATGACAATATCCACGTTCACGAGGTAATTATGGTAACAAGGGTCTAATAACAAGAGCCACCTAAATCACATGTTCACGACTCAAAGCCAATTCCGGGCACATTATGATTACCTACACAAGGATATCTTACACATTGCCATACACAATGGTGACAAGACAAGCCACCTAGAAAATTCCACACAAGGGTCATATTTTAACCCACATCATGAATCACTATTACACACGAGGGTACAATGATGTTCACAAGCAAAAACAACACAACCAAAGGGTGCTTTGCTACAGCAACATCAAGATACCACAATACAAGATTAACATCAACAAGACACTTTATCGTATCACCACAAGGTTATCATAATGCGAGCTTGCGTCAACAATACAAACTACACACTAAAAGATACAATTCGCACAAGGTCAATGCCAACATACGCAATGATACCCAACCTTAGTGAAACACTTTATGGTTGACTACACAAGGTAAGAACAACACGACATCATGATCAACATAGCAGGATGCCCATGATGCAAATGAACTGGATAAACTTCATAATGCTACAGGAAGCCTATAAGCTACATGAATCTTCTTATGACCACAATAAACAATGCAAATTGGGGACATAGGTCCTTGACCCAATTGACCTACTATGATGATTTACACAACTTTCTCTTATAATCATCTGTCTAACATATGCAATGATGCAATATTTCTAGAATCGATGCACAGTGCATTCCAATGCAAACATAACAATATTGACTTATCATAAACATGAATTAATTATATTTCTATCGGAAGGAATACAACAGTCGCACACAATGCGGTAAGTAATGCTCAATTGGGAGCCAATCATTAACATCCAATTCTAATCAACTAGTAAATAATCACGCCATCCCACTAGGTAAAGCAATATGTAATGTCCCTTTATGTGATTTCGTAGGGTTTTGCCTAATTTCTTAACTTGAAAGAGACTTCTTTCTATCTACAGCTTGCACACAATTCTTTTATTTGCTACAACTGTACGTATTGAATACAATTTGCAAATTTGTATGTATCAATATCCTTATTTCTATAAATTAGACAATGGAGAGATTGATCATTGCAAATGTCTGCTATCTTGACTTCAATGAAGACTAACATGCAATTGGTTATAGTGCCCAACAATAATTCTAATATGATTCTCAGGTTGATGATAGTATACTTGCTATATGATGGAGATTGTCTTTGACCAACAAATATCGACTATATAAAACTTATATCCCAAATACTTCATGCAAGATAATCAATTTATATGAATCTCTCTAAGTATCAAATCCTGATCTGAGATATATTGGAGGCCCTATATGAATCAAATGTATTATAAATGCAAGATAATTCCTGATGTAACAAAGATCATTCTGAATATATGGATTGACCTTGGGTTTGTAAGGATTTCCGATCTGTTCCAATATATTTATGGTCCTATATGAATCCAAAAAATTACAATTATTATAGCTATCTGCAATATGAATATCGCTGTTCCTGATCTTCGTCTGTTTTTGTGTATGCAATGATCCAATTCTGATTCAACCGATGGCTTGATATGAAGACTGATCTGAAGTTCTTTATCGCTGTCTCTGATATGATTCTTATTGCATCTGATTGAGGCTTTCTGCACATGCGATTTGGTTTCTTGTCAATGGTAATTTACTGCCACTTAAATCTGTAATGTATATAAAATGATCTGAATGATGTCTTCGAAAAGATGTGGATATCCCTTTAATATGTCTTGAACAGACATGAATGTGAGAGGTTGCAACCCACTATCAAATCACACCTCATGTGAAGTAACTAATCGATAGTAATGATTAGTTAATCAACTTCAACATATGATATACTTCCTTTCTGGGGTGGCAATTACAGTAACGCTGTTGTTAATGTTTGTTTCATGGATCTAAACAGATTGTAGTCATCTCATACCTATATTGTTCGATACAACAAATTGCTGTTATGGAAAAATCAATAAATGGATTGCTTCTATATAATACGCTGTTGGTGATCTTTGTAATGTATTGTTGTTATTAATATATGGATCGCCTGCTTGTTATCTCATAACCATATTGCATTTATGGCTTACTCAACTTGACTCGTGTCTTAAACACATGAATAGTTGTCTAGTCGTTTTAAGTAGCATATGTTGTGCCTTCAGATTTCAGACATAGTTGATCACTTGGTTTTCTAATGTACCATTCATGTATCAAAGTGAAATTGCCAGTGGTACCCTCCTTACTCCATCATGCTCATCAACAATTGTAACAACCTTTCAACTTTACATTAAACAATATGTCTTATCATTGTGTACCCTTCAAGTCGATGCCTCATGAAGAGCTTGATAGAAAATAATGAATTATTATAGATAAGACGACTTTCCTAGATATAGTATCACTTCAACTATCATGGCAATTTCCTCGATGTCTTTCTTGTTCATATTCATTGCCGATAACTATAGATCAAGGAATTTCCTTGACTTAACCAAAATTTCTCCTTTGATAGTTTTCTCTCCATGGCAAACTTTTGATGATAGTTGAGGAATTTCCAATGCACTCCATGGGCAGACTTCATTATGCTTTGAGGATTCTTCACCTTCCTCATGATCAGACTTCTTTTGGATCCACGAATTTCTTCACTATATTTTCCTCATTGTATTGGCATCTACCTTCTGAAAGATAAAAAAAAAACTCTTAAGTTAGGAGAGGGTATGAAATTTAGGATGCTAAGTATGGAATTTTAATTAGATCTTATTGTAATTTCATTTTGTATTCCTACATCCAAAATTCATCTTCAATCCTTTAAAATTTGAATTTTCAGTCAAGAATTAGGACTGACAGTATGAAAAGCATGGATGAAAACACTGAATCTGCCCCAATTTTAAGAATTTTCAAACTGAGATTCTAAATTTGGAATGAAAATCTCTTTCAAATGTGCATAAACTTGTTAGAACCAATCAATCAAATTAGAAAACCTTTGACAATTCTAAGAAATGATCTGAAAATCGCCTCTAATCCTGAAAGAAATCAAAATTTTGAATAGAAATTCATCAGCTAACATGAAAAACTCAGCCACACAAGAAATGATGCTTTATTGATAAAATAATAGAGATCTGTGTACAAAGCTTCAAACTAAACCAGCAATACATCTGCTACACACAAAACCAACAATATAATGTGTGACTATCTCCTAACCAAGCACAAGACAAAGAAATATATAGAAGACTTGACTCTTCATCTTCAAAACTGAAGACTCTTTACATTCCAAGCACAAGTCTCTTCATTTCAAATGGATGTCTCTTCACATCTCCATGCAAGTCTTTTCAATTTCCAAATGCAAGACCCTTCGCATTTCTTCGACAAGTGATTTTCCTTCAAGAGAAAGATAACTCCCGGCGCTATATAACATCAACACTCCCTCTTAGCTAGGGAGGTATCTTTCCAGATTCTCATGTCATGGATTCTCTCAACATGACCCTCACAATGGCTACACCCATTTGTGAAGCAGTCAAAATTTTATCACGGATTCTCTCAACATGATAGCATCATGGATTCACTCAACATGATGTTCACCATGGCCACTCCCATGTGTGAAATAAACACAAGCTCACATCACGGAGTCACTCAACATGATGTTGTCATGGAATCTCTCACATGACATCCACCATGGCTACTCCCAAAGAGTGGAACAAGGGCTTTCACCTCAAACTTCTTTCGCAAAGAAGAATGCATTAACAAGGGATTGCACCTTGAACTTCTTCCTCACGGAGAAGAACTCATTAACAAGGGATTGCACCTCGAACTTCTCCCTCACGGAGAAGAACTCATTAAGCTCATAATAAGATCAACTGAATGTTGAGACTCCTACTTAGTCAAGACTCCCTCTCAACAGCGGCAGCATACTCACAGCTTTGATCATCACAATAAATAACTGATGACTTCAATGTTTGACCAAACAAAGATCTTTTGCAGTCACACTACTACATGAGCTTGTTGATCCTCTACAAAGGACTTGGCACTCTCCCTCTGCCAGACAATCTCCCTCTAAATCTTATTTCCTCCTCTTAGAAGAAATTGATCCTTCGAAAAGTTGGCAAAATAGAAGGCCAACGGTCATATGGTTTGAAAGTTGGTTGAAACTGGTTGTAACCGTTAAGAAATTATGTAAAAGGCCTTTGGATGGTTGAATGGAGGTTGGTTAGTCAGTTTTGAAACATTTGGAAGAGGAATTCATTAAAATATTGACTGTTTTCTGTGATTTTTAATGGTTTTCTGCTGTTACACAGACCTGTAAGGCCATGTACAGTCTGGGGATGATGCCAAACCAAATATACTTAATAAAGCATTGAATCCTCTTTCTTCTGCAATTGGTTTCATAGATTTTCATAACGTTTCAAGAAAGTTATTGCATTCTTTGTGTGACAGGGTATGAAACCCTTGGCAAGGAGGGTTTGAACACAAATTTGGTGATTTGAGGCATATTTCTCCGGTGAAATCTCCTCCAAATTGGTATATTTAACGTTTGAAGAGTATAGCTCGTGATTTTGAAGGTTGTAGACATGAATGGAGTTTGAGACTTATTTGTGCATGCCCTAGTCTTCTGACCCTGCATATATTTGCCTAATTGACTGAACAGTCATGTGTGTTTTGTAAAATAAGGAAAAACTGATCCCTCTAATCCATGAAATTTGTGTATTCAGACTAGTTGAGACCTTATGCAACCCTGGAAGTGCAGTTTAGAAAGTTTGGGGCAAGTATTCACAAAGGTGCTTTGTAAAGGTGGCCTAATTAGGCCTTGGAGCAGACTTAACAGTCCTGATTTGGATCTATTGTTCCAAAACAGCTATATTATCATTTTACATATGTTTTATAACTTTCAAAAGGGTATCTAAAAGTCTGCTAATGTTGTGAAGATCTTGTCTACATCAGGAGTTATGCCCAGTTTTGTCACTGGTAAGGGCTACTATGATTTAGGATTGTTGGTGTGAAGGGCATAGCAGTTGGGTTGATCAATGTCCTTGAAGGTTGTGGAGGATTTAAACATGTCATTTTTACCTGTTTTCATCATGTGGAGGGTTTAAACCTTATACTATATTCATCATAGATGGTCAGGTTTTCAACAACTTTTGAACTCCCAACGATTCCTAGATTCCAAAAGAGCCTTAGAAGAGTACCATAATGTTGGCGCTGCACTACTCTGATTACCTTAACCTGATTGTCATAACCAAACGGCATACTCCTCTCTTGAAGTTTTGAGAAGTGGTCATTAATTAGTTCCAAACTAGAATGCATAAAGGTGTTCCTCAAGGTATTTAGAGAAAAATTCCAAATTCTCCAACCTATTGCCATCATCATAGAGTTATAGGAAGGAAGGTGTAGCAATACCCTAAATTGCTGGCAGGAATCATTGTCTATTGTGGAGGTGAAAATCTGAATTGTACTTTGGAGAACCTCTCATTGTTAGCTGCCTCCAAACTATCAATGGTTTGAAATCCACTTGACCACAAACTAATAGCATTAAACAAAGGTAAAAGTGATCATCATGTTGTTAATTCCAAATTATCTAATATAGATAAATGACAAATGTCAAATTGGCCTATCGGCCTTTGACATTTGCTTGCATGTATATTTCTCTAAAAGCAATTAATTAGTATTATAATTGTTATTTATTTTATGTGTCACTAGTTACTATTAAAATGTTTATATCTCAAATCACAGGTCTATATATAAATAAACTAACGATGCCATTAGTAAGAAATGATATAACAATAATAACAACAAAGCTATTAATGAATCAACGCCACGATATGGACACAATGATTCAATTGGATGGTTGCATCCGTTCAATACTACGATAATGCAATTTCCCCACTTTAGCAATTGACCAAGTGTGTGTGCGTTAGCCTATTTCTACATGGTCCCGAGGGCTAACGAAGGGTTTAATGGGATCCTAGAGTGTTTTGGCCTAGTCATTTCCAGTTTGGGCCAAAACGGAGTTGATTTACTCAGTTTTAGGCATACTTACTATTTAGTAAGTCAACAGGACACAGCGGAGGCCAGTTTTGGTGATTGGATGTGATACTCCTAGGCGAGAGCTTTCCGACGAGCTATTACTCATGCTATTCGGAGTCTGTTTGCTAATATATTTTAATGCCTGAAGTGTTATTAAAGTAACATTTAATTTAATTATAAAATATTAAAGTGTTACTTTAATATTTATTAATTGGGGATGGGTACCTAAGGGAGACATAAGTGAATATTTTAGCATGCTTTATATTGCACATCTTTTATCCCACATTGCTCATGTGAGTTGAGTCGACCTTTAGGAAAAGAATAAAAGGGAGCGTTTGTGGCTTCATTCAGTATGTTGAATATGAGAAGAAATTGATGTGTGAGTTGCAGATCCGTTCTTGGCATTAGAGGACGTCTATCCTCTCTTGTGACATTCTAGACGTCATTCCCTTGGGGTTTGGCCTTTGGAATCCATTGTT
>MU227558.1:188203-208496 GCA_018584345.1 Thuja plicata | reverse complement strand
CTCCATTACTCATCCGACGCTTATGCCACTTTGAGGGAATGATTTTATGAAGGTATTGGACTGTTTGAAAGACAAAGTACTGTAGCAGCACTGTTCACGCGGGTACTGTTCACGCGGCACTATTCACTTCACTGTAGTAGCAAGTTGGAAAGCATGTGCTGGAGCATTATGCCAATAATATTGGAGCCATTAGTGAGTTCATAATCTGCCATATATTTGATTTAATTAAATTCTGAAAATAACATCTTATCAGCAGCAGTTCAATGTCCAGTTTGCATGTTATTGTAGTTCTTTCTTGTTATGTTGTATGATTTCAATTCCATGCAAAAACTCAAACAAACAAACAAAAGCTTTATTTCCGGAGTTATAAGGGGTAAAATATTAAACGGAGAAATAAGGAGTTGGATGCAAACTGCTTGACATAATTCCTATTAGCAGCTGGTTTAGTTTTTGGGCATTCAAGGGTGCCCATTACAGATAACCTATATCAGCAGATCGCATGAAGATAAAGCAATCATTCATTCATTCAGTTCAACAGATATATACACATCGGGAAGGCACACATACAGTACAATATCCAGAAGGACTCACATCACTGAATACGACAGAAAGGAGATTCGATTTGGAGATAAGATATGTCCAGGAGACTGTCATATGCAGTTTGATTGAGGAGGTCAAAGCACTGTGCGATAAATACTCACATTGAGTATTGATATCAACGATTACTGTTGGTCTTCAATATACCTTTACTATCAGCAATACTTGTTTAAAGAAGGCATCACGATTTTGGATAACTGTTATATAGTATCAACTTTATATATATGCAGAGATATTTACCAGCAGCGATTCATACACATACTCTGTGATAAACATATACTCTATAATATATAGATTCTCAGTAATTATAAGTCAAGGAGGCAATTCGAACTTTTCAGATTAAAAATAATAGCAGACTGTCATAAATTGATATTGATAAATATTCAGATTGTATAAGAGATCTATTGTAAAAAAAAATATTCATTCTCATAAGTCTGATTAAAAAGTTACGTGGTATCAAAACAGGCCTAAAACAAACGATCCTAATCAGATTTGACTGAGAATTTATCGAACAAATTAAAGATGGTGACTGGTTTGAAGGTGGAGGACAGACTTGATGGAGCATCAAATTTTACATCTTGGAAATTTAGAGTGTTGCTCACATTAGAAGAAAATGAATTAACAGAATTCATAACAAATGAAGAACCTGAAACCAATGATGCAGGTATATTATCTCGATGGAAGAAAAATAGTATTAAAGCAAAGAAACTACAAGTAGACTCAGTAAAAGATCACATTGTTCCCATCATTTCCAGATTATCCACCACAAAAGAAATGTTTAATACATTAAAACAAAAGTATGAGATCAATAACACTGGTCGGTCATTAGCCTTGAAGCAAAAACTTCATCATATCAAAATGGCAAAGGAAGATACTATTACATCTTAAAAATTACTGAATTAAGAGATCAACTATCAACTATTGGATATGTCATTGATAGTAAGGAATTAACTATGATCGCTCTAAATGGACTGCCCTCCTCATGGGAATCATTTATTCAAGGAATCAGCGCAAGGTCCAAATTACCTAAGTTTGATAGATTAAGACCAGATTGCATACAAGAAGAATCTAGGTTGATTGCTAGAGGAATTGATACACATCCCTACAATGAGGAAAATCAAGTCTTAGCTTCTAAAACTTCACGAAGAAAGGGAAAGGTTGGTCGGAAAAGAAACTTCAAAAGAAAGAGAGACCAAAGGTCAGACTCAAATCATAAATCCTATGAGAAGACAGATGTATCTAAAGTCAAATGCTTTAGATGTGCAAAACTAGGACATTATGCCAGAGATTGCTGGACCAAATTGAAGCCTCGAGCATCTGCCAATGTTCATAATGAAGCACCTGAAGATAAAGAGTTCCTATTCATTTCAGCATTATCAAGCAACACATTGAGCAATAATACCACCTGGTTAATTGATAGTGGTGCCTCCCGACATATCACTGGGCTTCGAAACAATCTTACTAAATTGATTGAAATAACAACAAATCTTGAAGTAAGTATTGGGGATGATGCTAGTTATCCTGTAACAGTTTCAGGTCGTGCCTACATGCAACTAGAATCTGGCATGTCACTTCAATTAAGTAATGTGTTGTACCTGGAATCAAAAGGAATCTTGTATCAGTTTCAGCATTAGAAGATGATGGCTATGAAGTTGCATTCTCTAAGGGAAGAGTGATTACTTGGCCCAAGAATTCTCATATCAAAAGAGCACAAGAAATTGGACATAGATATGAAAGTCTATACAAACATTCTACCATACCCACTCAAGCCTTGATGATTGAATCTCCAAATCGAAATGAATTATGGCATAGAAGACTTGCTCACTTACACTATAAGGCACTGCCCTTCATGGAGAAGATGGTTAAAGGCATTCCTCATCTCCGCAATGAAAGAGAAGGTACTTGCAAAGGTTGTGCATTAGGGAAAAAAATAAAACGTCCTTTTCCTAATAGTGAAAATAGATCTAAAGAAATCTTAAATATTGTACATTCTGATTTATGTGGACCAATGTCTATGCCATCCCTGAGTGGACTTTTGTACTATATAACTTTCATTGACGATTATTCTAGGAAGACTTGGATCTACTTCCTAAAGTCTAAAGAGTCGGAAGAACTCCTAAATAGGTTTAAAGAATTGAAGTCCTTAGTAGAAAATGTCTCTGGGACAAGAATTAAAATACTAAGATCTGACAACGGGGGAGAATATACCTCTAAGAACTTCCACAACTTTTGCTTAGAAGCAAGAATAAAAAGAGAATTTAGTTTCCCTTACAACCCTCAACAAAATGGGGTGGCAGAAAGGAAAAATAGAACCATTATAGAAGCTACAAAAGCAATGTTACATGATCAAAACCTACAAACTTCTCTATGGGCAGAAGCTTCTAGAACCGCAATATATGTTCAAAATAGAAGTTCTCACCACATCCTTCAAAACATAAATCCTGAGGAAGCCTTCACAGGTGTAAAACCTGAAGTAAGTCACCTTAGGATATTTGGATGCCCTGTATATATCCATGTACCCAAAGAAAAAAGGACTAAACTTGAGCCCTCAGGCAAAAGAGGAATCTTTGTAGGTTATAGTGAGTCCTCCAAAGCCTATAGAATCTACATCCCTAGACAAAAGCAAATAGAGGTTAGTAGAGATGTCATCTTTGAAGAAGACATTGCCTTCAAAAGATCAAAGGGATATCATATGGAAGTTGAGGATGGAGAATTAGAGTCTCCTGAAGTTATGGAAGTGGATCCCTTCCCTGAGCCTCAGAGGGAGATTACTGAGATACCAAAAGATAAAATACCAATTGAGCCTTTGGACCCTACAGATGGTCCTAGAGATTTTGAGGTAAACCGGAAAAGACCACTATGGGCCAGAAAGACAATGCAAGAAGCTGAAAATTTTGCTGCCCCCAAAGGAACATTAGAGAAAGCAAGAGTCCACAAAAATTCTCAAATTACGTAGCACTAATGAGCAACATTATTGAATCAGAACCCACTACAGTTGAAGAAGCAGAAAAACAAGTATGGAAAGATGCAATGTTTGAGGAATATCAATCCATCATAAAAAATGATGTGTGGGACATTGTACCAAGACCCAAAGAGGAATCAGTTGTTTCTTCAAAATGGTTGTCTATACTTGAATACAAGAGTGTTCCAAATAAATTTTGGGGTGAAGCAGTCCACACTATCCTCTATCTTGTCAACCGCTCTCCGACAGTGGATGTGAAGAAGCAGACTCTGAAAGAGGCCTCGTCAGGCCGTAAGCCCAGAATCAGTCATCTCAAAGTTTTTGACACCAATGCTTTTGTTTGGATTCCTGATGCTAAATGCACCAAGTTAGATGCCAAGAGCCAGAAACTCATGCTCACCGGCTACAGTGATAATCACAAAGCCTACCGCCTAGTTGACATCGAGACTAATCGTCTCATCTTTAGTCGAGATGTGGTCTTTGATGAGGAACGAGGGCCATTTCAGCTCTCTCCTCTAGTTATGCATTCCGAGGATCAGTCTCTCAAAGCTCAAGACTTAGTTGTACATCTTCCATTAGGTCCACCTGATGGGAGGGCTCCAGCAAGGAAGGCTCCAAAGGTTCATGTTCTTGTTCCTACCTCTCCACTAGTTCCTTCTCCCGCGGGATCACCCAAACATGTAGCTACAACACCTAATTTTCCTCAAGATTCATCTGATCTTCTGTTTGATGATGGTGATCCTGTTGCACCTCCTGCTTTTGTTGTTGGCACTTCTACTCTTCGGCCTAAATGGTGGGCTAAGACAATTGGCGATCTTCATGATGATGAGCTCATCGAGGGTAAAACTGCTCAAAAGAAGAGCAAACCCTCTGATTCTGTAAATTTTGCTCTCATGGCCAACATTCACAGTGTGTACGAGCCTCAAACGTACATAGAGGCAAAAGGGATACCAAAGTGGGAAGAAGCTAGGATACCAAAGTGGGAAGAAGCTATGAAGACTGAGCATCATAGTCTGTTGAAAAATAACACTTGGGTTTTGTCAGAATTTCCGTAAGGAAAGAAACCCATCGGATGCAAATGGGTCTACAAAGTAAAATACAAGGTTGATGGTACTTTAGATAAGTACAAGGCTCGTTGTGTTAATAAAGGCCTCTCTCAGCGTGAAGGAATTGATTATGAGGAGGCCTTTGCTCTGACCGCAAAGATGAGCACCATCTGATTAGTCCTAGTCATGGCAGCACGGTGTAGTTGGAAAGCCCATCAAATGGATGTCAAGAGTGCCTTCCTCAACAGTGACTTACAGGAAGAGGTTTACATGACGCAACCTCCTGGATTCAACGTTGTCGATAAAGAACACCAGGTACTCAAACTGGTGAAAGCACTATATGGCCTCAAACAGGCTCCTCGGGCATGGTACATAAAAATTGAAAAGTACCTGACAAATCAAGGTTTCCAGAGGAGTCCTTTTGACTCAAATCTCTATGTCAAGACTACTGGCAGTGACATCATCTTTTTGGTCATTTATGTTGATGATCTAATTATCACTGGCAGTTCGGCATCTTTGATTCAAGAAACCAAACATAATTTATGCCAATCTTTTAACATGACCGACCTTGGGCTTCTACACTACTGCCTAGGTATCAAGGTTTAGCAGCAAACACATGACATCTTTATCTCTCAATCTAAGTATGCACGGGCACTAGACAAATTCAAAATGGAGGACTGCAAACCTGCATCTACACCTATGGAGTTTGGTCTCAAGTTGTCAGCCAAATCTGGTTCTCCTGTTGAGAATGAATCCACATTTAGGCAACTAGAGAGCAGTTTGATCTATCTCACCGCCACTAGACCTGATCTTAGCTTTGCAATCAATTACATATCTCACTTCATGACAACTCCTACTTCAAATCATTAGGCTGCAGTGAAGTGCATCCTGCGCTATGTCAAGGGCTCTCCAGACTTTCGTATCTTCTATGGACAAACCAAAGATACCAGACTCATTGGTTATACAGACTCGGATTAGGCAAGCTATGTTGATGACAAAAAGTCTACTTCCAGGTATGTCTTCAATTTGGGCACAGGTGCTATGACTTGGACCAGTAAGAAGCAACAGGTTGTATATCTTTCCTCAACAGAAGCTGAATATCGGGGAATAGTCAAAGAAGGTTGTGAGGCAGTTTGGCTTCGTAGGATGCTTTCCAACATCCATATGTCCCAGGCAGGCCCTTCACCCCTCTTTTGCGACAATCAAGGGGTTCTCAAACTTACCAAAAATCCAGTCTTCCATGAGCGCACTAAGCATATTGACATTCATTGTGATTTTATCCGTCAGCTGGTTGAAGATGCATCCGTGGATTTGCAGTTTGTTCCTACTGCTGACCAAAATGTTGATATTCTCACCAAGTCCCTACTTCCATAGAAGTTTGTCAAATTTAGGGGGCAACTTGGTGTCGTTGATAGGTTGACCATTAAGGGAGGGTATTAAAATAATATCTCCTAAGTTAGATCATTTCTATTTTAATGGTCACTTCCAGATATTGTAAATATCTTGTATAATAGATTCTTTCTATTATTTGTATGTTTCTTTTTAGAAACATCTCTTTTGTAAACTCTATAAGAACAATTCGTTCTTAGTAAATAATTCATCCAATATTTTACCAATTGTCTGTCTAATAAATGCAAACATGCAATCAGATCTTTATTACACAGTGCGAACATAATAAGTATTTCAATTATCGAGCATGATGCTCTGTTGAGTTGGAAGGAAGCCAAATACAAGTATAGTTGATGTATTTATATCGTCCATAATAATAGATATATATCGATCCCCAACATTATGGTGATTGAAGATTACAAGAGACAAACCTCAGATAGAATCATTGAAAACACCAATGAAATTATCAGACTGATAGATAAACTTAATAAGAGCGATACAATTGGATATAATCTAATTATTAATTTAATCATAATTATAAATCATTTTCAGTTGTATACTTATCCAGAGGCTTTAATATTATAAATGCCTAGAATCAGCGATCTAATAGAATTGCTATTAAAATTCACAAGTTATAATTAACACATGGATAAGTTTAGTGAGACAAAGGAACTAATGTGTTTAGGGACACAATCTCTTGAGGAAGGGATCTGACCCTTCGTTAGCAAGAGACATATCCACCAATGTAGAAGATATAAAAGGACTTTCGGGGGAATTATATATAAGGGGACAAAGAAGGAAAGGGTGATCACAAAATAAGAAATATATATTTGATACTGATCATATAGATCAGAAGGGCATGATTCAAAATTATTATCTATAATGATTAAGGAGATGATATAAGTGGGCTTGGGTGCTAAGGATCATATATATATATATATATATATATAGTACTGATTAGATAGGAGATCATTACATATACATGGAATAAGGATTTATATATAATGGATGGATGAAAATCATAAATGAATAGGAGAATTATTATTACAATGAGGGCTCACCAAATATTGTTGGCAAGCATTTGTATAATGTAACTGATCTATATGAGCAGATCATTCAAATGACCAATCTAGGCTATGTCAATCTTGGATATTTAGTGAATTACTTGTTGGTTTGCATTTCGTTTTACATCTATAATTAAAAGGTGGTTAAACATAGAGTAATATGCAAATATAAACATAGAGTAATATGCAAATATACTTGGTTAGTAAGAAAGATCCCCACTTCAAATTCCTAACTTGTACTAATTTATGGATTCTAGGTCAAGTGCTAGGAAGTGGATATTACAAATATAGAGGAGCCATGGTTTTTTATAAAAATCATGCAACAAAAACAACTAGTGCGGGTCTTAGCAAACCCAGTTAACAAAACTAGATATACCCACTAACAAAGAGCAATAGAAACCCTAGGGCATGACAAAAGCACTTGAAACAAGTTGTGCGCAAGTAGAAAAGAGAGCCCTAGACTTAGCGCAACTAGGAGCAAAATTGTGGTAGTTGCAGGTAGATGCGAGCTCTAAAAACATGAAAAAAATCGCAGCTTGATCAAGAAATTGCGAATGATCTTAAACCCTTTTGTCGCTTCAAAAACGACAATTCAAACGCAGCATGCCTTAAGAGCTGACACGAGCCGCTGGGATAATCAATCGCGTGCAGAAAATATGCAGTTGCGCATGCTTGAGAGGAAGTTTCGAGGTTGTGCAAGCCTCAAAAGAACAGAAGCGGACCTTAGAGATAAATGCCACGGATTTAGGGAAAAACACGGGCTGAGTGAGCAGTAGAGAGAACAACCTCAATCGAAAAAACAAACTTTGAAAATCTGTTGCCAAAATATGTCACGATTTTTTAAAGCAATATAAAATCTGCAATTTGCACAGAAAACCCTCAATTTTCAGAGAAAACCCCTTTTAAAAAACATCAACAATTTTATTCATGAAAAAATAGATGAAAAAATTCCAAGGCCACGAATTTTAAATTTTTTTTTGCCAAACTTTGAAAAACCCCATCTACCTGCTCTCATACCAAGTAGTACCACGAGAGAGTTGTGCACTTCATATTCAAGATATTGTAAAACTAGATGGTATACTGTTGATCAATGCATTTATCATTGAAGATCTTGATTGGTTTAAGCTAGACCACTCCGCATTTGTAGCCCGTTTTGTGCAATCAAACATTTTGGCTTAATCAGATTCTTTGTAACCTGTCATGGCTCTACATTCTCTAGACATGCTTGTTTGTTGAAGAGGTGTTGATGTAAGTGGACTCTACCATCTACATGCTTTGGTTGGCTTGCCAACTTTATATTTCAACAATGCATTCATATAGATAGAATTTGTGTTGTCCAAAATACCATATGCTCTCACTTTACCCACACTGGAAACTCGGTGACCACAAAGTGCATGGACTTGTATTTGCATTTGGTTTGCAGTTGTTACAGTATGCTTATATAAATCCAGTATTTGCATTTGGTTTGTAGTTGTTGCAGTTTGCTTATATAAATCCAGTCTAGAAATCCATAATAGAGATGTTTGTTAGGTTTTATCAGGCTTACTAAAAAACCCAACACAAAGATGAGAGTGCCATTCATGGAGAAATCTAGAGCTAGATCATATAAGAGGGACGCCTCAGCTAAGAAAACCCTAGCACATTGCTCACTGTTAGCTGCATTAGTATTTATTGATGTAATAAATGCCTTCCTTTTCTATAAAAGTTCAAAGTGAATTCAGATTATAGTCATGTCTAAGTTTGTGTAACACAGAATCTTATGCTATCACCCCACCCCTCTACCTCTCTTGGCACACACACACACACATTCTCTTCTTGACGGATTTCTGAAGCTTTAGTGAGTTTTCGGTTTTGCTAAACTTGAATTTGATATCAACGGTGATATGGTTAATATGGGTAATTGATACCACAGCCCTTTCTTTTTAATTCAATGTTTTTTTCCTTTAAAGCAGAGACTGCTTTGTCATGAATTAAGTTGTTGTTTCAATACTACAATCGAGCCCAAAGTTTTTAAAGCAGAAATCATGAAAACTGAAAGCAAAATCACCATATTATATATTGTGATAGGAGCAGGTCTTGATTAGAATTGTCTACTGTTGTTTGGCTTGCATTAGAGTGATATTTTATTCAACTTCTCATAAAAGGAAATGCAAGATTGAACAGTTCCCATCATCATTATGATTTTAACTTCATTTAAAGATTTAACTTACTGATTAGAAAATTGTGTTTTGTTTCTTTATGCTTACACAGGTGTTGATGGATGATACTAATATAGATTATGAGCACCTGTCAGGATTTCAGGTTTGTTTCTCCAGTTGAATTGATTCATAATTTTTTTCCTAAATGTTAATAGTTCAATTAGTTTGGTACCACATGAAGTATTTGACATGAAGTATTTGAGATGTGATTTACAAGCTTCCAGTCAGTAAAGACAACCATCTGGACAATTGTTTCTTTTATACCCCATGTTCACCATCTAAGCATTAGCATTGCAAATTGATGATATTATTTTAGTTGCTAATTAAAATAAAAGAGATAATGGATGCATCATCTATAGAATACAAGATGTACGTATATGTATATATAACCCAAGTTTTGGATGTTTATATTAATTTTTCATAGGTTAAAAAAGTGAACGGGAAAGTAATTTACAACTTGAAGCATTTACATTGGTTAGTAAAAGATTGCAAAAAGAAGAGCATCTGTTTTGACTTGGATAGCGACAAGAAGGTTGTTCTGAATTACAAGAGTGCTGAAGATGCTGCTTCTCGTATATTGGAGAAACATAGAATACCTTCTGCCATGTCTCGTGATTTGGAGGAAGATGAAGAACGAGAAGAAATGGAATGTCCAGAATGGGCTGAAAAGCATATATTGACGATGTCTCTATACTGTAGATGATAGGATTTTGATGCTGTCACAAGTTCCTTGACAAAATTTATTTATGTAATTTGTAGGATCTGGATGCTGTCCTTGACAATTTTATGTAATTTGCTTTGGTGCATCACACATTAGCAGGATATATCAATTTTATTATGCTGGGCACAGTATTGCGGAGTTGATATGCGATCTGTACTGTGTCCAGATTTTTGCAAAGGGAATGAAACCCATAAGCTGTAAAAGGATATGAAATTTTTCTAGATTTGAGTGCCAAATGGCAAAAACAAATCATGTTATGTGTTTTAATGTTGTTCAAATAATAAGGTTTGATTTTGCATTAATAAAATCACCTTAATGACTTGTAGTTTAAATTGTTATTAAATAATTAATTACATTCCCGTAGTTGGAAAGGTTTACAAAAGCCATATTGTAATACACTGAAAAATCAACTCTCGAGTCTCAATTATATAACCATTATTCTATTTTCTACTGTGCAAATGTCAATGCTTGTTGATTTTTCCAATATGGTATCAAAGCCCATAGCTTAAAACATAGTATGGTAAGTTTTTGTTCCTCCAAAATGCCAATGATGAAAACCTAATGTTTATCTGGGGATATATAAGGAGATGGTGAAGATTAAAGATGTTAAAAGGAGTTTAGAATCACTAAGCATTTATGCATAGGAAAAGGTTAATTTTTTTTAAATATCTTTAAGATACAGGATAAATATTCTATAATTTAAAATCATAAGTTGTTTTATTTAAGAAGTATTGAGATTACTCTGGTTTGCCAATGTAAGTGGGTACGTAAGTGGTTGGAGGGAAGGAAGGTTAATATATTTATGTCAGTGGACGATACAAGTTAAAAGTTCTATACTGTTATTTTGTATGGACTTATTGTAATATTGATATAAATGATTTCTAAAAAAACTTTTGGTTGAAGACATGGCTTTATTGTATGTATGCATTTTCGTTGAACACAACTTTTTGTTGAGACAAGCTTTCGAAATACTGCTAAAAATCATGGTTGTGTTAATTGGACTTTCACAGAGTATAGTACCATCTCTAGTGCTATCTTTGTACAGTGAGGACTAGTAAGTCCCTAATTACAGGTTGGAGGCACCAGAGGCTTGAGGATTTTCATCGTCTCAAGCCAACTTCTCACTCAAAAATGGTACCAAATTCCCACTATGTTGTAGGAGGGATGTATTAATCCAAAACTGATGCAATCTTACAATAGAAGGTAATGGTGAATAGCAGAATGATCCAGAGTGTTACTTGGATTATTTGTAAGAGTACAAATCATTACAGGATGAATTTTATGTTGCTATGTCATTGTCAAATTTTTGCCAACTAAAGTTGAGGAATAAAGGTACACACAATCAAGACTTGTAGCAAAGGTTGGGCAAGTTGTCCATGGCAAATTTTGATGGCTCTATAAATGTATAACACATTCATGGATCCAAAAACTAGATACATACTTTTTATTAAACCCCATGTTAAAAACTGAAGCAATAGAATGTCATGCATCATTTTAAAGGAGACATTCTGATGGAGAGCAGGGGTGGACAACTCCAAACAATCCTCAAACAAGAAAACTTTCAATATCTAAACATCCAAATGGTAAGTTTTCATTCATTAGGCCTCCATCTACAAGCATTACTCCCTAACTGTTTTTTTCCATGATAACTTCCTCTGCAGACCTCATACCCAGAATGTAAAGGCATTTTTGAGTACCCATTTCGACCTTATTTTACCTATTCCAAACTTAGGTTTGGTTGTTTTTAACAACAAATCCCAAAATTGATTGTCCTACTTTACTAGGCCTAATTGCCTGAATAAACTTAGTAGCAGCAAATTGAGTTTTTCTGCCATAACTTTCAAACTAGACTTGATACCCAAATTCTCAACATAGTTCTAGATACCCATTTGGGCTTTATACAGCATATGTAAAAATGGAATAGGGTTGTTTTGGAACACATGACTCAAATTTGGACCATTCTCCCTCACATTAGGCCTACTAGGGTTTCAAACCTGTTTGTAGTAAAATGGGTATATCTTTCTTGAAACACAATGAAATGACACCAAACCAATTGAAAATGAAAGGTGATACAGTCCTCCATCTATTCCAATTGGTTTCAGATCATTTGATGGCCATACAAAATGCTGCAAGAGGACTGTTACTGCAAGAATCTGGGAATAGCAGTCAATAAAACAGCCATAACTACTTCAAAACTCAATGAAAATCAGTGAAACCAAAAGCAAATGAAAGGTGGATCAATTATCTATCATCTCCGATCAATTTCAGATCATTGAAGTGCAAGAAAATCCGTAAAAAGCCAAATAACAATCAGATTTCCTGGAAAAACATTGTTTTGGATATGCAAACTTGTATTTCCTTCATTCCATTCCTTTCCAAAACCTTCCCAGCCATGGGATTCGTGTTTACAATAGGTCTTTATGCTTTTACAACCACATTTCAACTTCCCAACCGACCATAACTTCTTTTGCTAATACTAATGACACTTCGACAAGATTTGTTACATTTGACAACTTTGAAACCTTTTACAATTTTGACAATTTTTGCATTACGACTCCAAAACATTCTAAAATGACTCAAACACACATGACATGGTCTTAAATGACCTTATCACATTAAAGAGACAAAACTAAACCAAAATGATGAAATTGCCTCATGGAGGCATGAAATCAACTATTTGCTCCTGCACCACGTTCATGAGTGGTGGTTTGGAGGAGACACCACATTTGGTAAAAAGGTAAGGGAGGTGTCTATTCACCCCCCTTGACGGATATTTAAGGAGAAACTTCATTTGGAGGAAAGAATCAAACAAGATCGGGATTTCTCATACATATATATATGAGTATATACAGTAGTAAGCCATAACCTGCATATTTATATTCCTAAACCATTTGGTTTATCATTTATGGAATCTAGTATGGCTATATGAATTGCTTGAATTACTTATCTCATAAATAATTGTCTAATGATTTAAGAAAGCAATCTTATTAGAAACAACAAAGGGAAACACAAGGAATGTGGGAATACAAACTCCGACCCATTAGGTTGGTTACTTGTGAGCACCCATTGAGTTGGTTACTTTTGCACCAAGGCATTGGATTGATCTGGTTACTTGTTAAACATTCTTGGGCTTAATTGGGGTGGATAGTTCCCAGCATTCCATGGTGCTTCTTCCCTCAAGTTTCTAATAGGGTTGCAACTCTAATATGCGTCTCTATAAATGAGAATCTTCAATGCTATTGTTTTAATACCAAAGAATTAACTTCATTGATGCAATTATTAATATGTAATTTAATAAGAAAATACTCTTGCAAATAAATTATGGTATTGCTATTGTTATTTTGTGCAAATTTCAAGTATATCCCTAAGGGGACTCTACAATTGGTACTAGAGCATCGTTCTTGCCAGCCTACGAGACGAAAAATTGTTGATGCAACTAAGCCAAAGAGCTCAAAGGGCATTGGAGAGGGAAAGCAGAGGACTTACAACAAATAATAACCTTACTCAAAGAAAGAAAATGGGTGAACAATTGGGAGATGAAATGAGGGCCTTCATGGAACACAATGCAAGGACAACTAAAACCCTCCTCCAAACCCTACAAAATATGAAAGATACAATTAATACCCACATACCCAACCAAACAACAGAAGGGATATAAACTCTAATCATTCGAAAAATGACAACATACCACCAAGGGGATCAACCACTAGATTAACAAGTCCTTTGTTCTATTGGAGTAAATATGGATTTATCCTATTTACCCATGCTTAAGTTTACTTAGGCATTATTAGATTTCAATTATTAATGTATTTAGTTTTGGTAGTTGGTTGTCGATTATCTACCCTATCTCTCTCTCTCCTAGCCTTTATAAGCAAGGCATATGTACATTATTCACATCTCAATATAGTTATTTTATTTGCATTAGATTTATCCTATTTGCTTGTGATGTCATGGAAGGGCAAGTGTAGGATGACAAGTATAGGGCAATGGATGAGCTACAAGAACATGATCTACCTTGTTCCAAAATGCAAGATGAAGAAGAAGATATTGAGGTTTGTCCATGACACACCATTAATAGAACACCTTGACTACTTTAGTAGGAGATCTTGACTACTTTAAAACCTACAAAAGATCCAAGGAGAGATTCACATAGAAGGGACCCAAAGATGAGGTATTGAGGCATGTTACAAGTGTATGACTTGTCAATGGAATAAGTCAGAACATACTTTCCAACAAGACTATTGCAGCCCCTATCTCTACCTAAGTTAAAACGGGAGAACATATCTACAGATTTCATTAGTGGTCTTCACTGTGTAGATGGAAAGGATTGTATCTTTGTCGTGGTGGATAGATTGACTAAGTATACCCATATATCTTCTAAGTTTAAGACACCTCAAGTTGCAAAGCTGTCTCTCAGAGAGGTGTTTAGACTCCATGGTCTACCTAGGAACATTGTCAACGATCAAGATTATAGATTTCCCAATATGTTTTGATAGGAGCTTTTCAGATTGAT
Organism: Thuja plicata; assembly: GCA_018584345.1. Lineage (NCBI taxonomy): Eukaryota > Viridiplantae > Streptophyta > Pinopsida > Cupressales > Cupressaceae > Thuja > Thuja plicata. The sequence continues at coordinate 194,006 of MU227558.1, read as the reverse complement.
AAGTACTAGGTTAACCCTAAGCACTAGTCATCACCCACAAACAGAAGGACAAACTGAGATCATCCATAAGTGGGTAAAAGGGTATCTAATGAACCATGTAGTAGGACAGTAAAAGGTTTGCATCAAATATAAGCATTGGTACAATACCACGTATCACATGTATATCAGCACAACTCGTTTCAAAGATTTGTATGGGTATGATGTTAAATCTTTTATGAACTTAAGCATTGTTGATAGCAAGGTTTTGTAGTGTAGGGTTACTTCCAAGAGTTAAGATATCTTAAAGTAACTTAAGGAAAATATTCAACAAGCTCAAAACCAACATAAGATCTATGCAGATAGACACAAATTGGAGAGATATTTTGAGGTTGGTGACTTGATTTTCTTGCACTTGCAACCCTAGGTATTCTTCCTTGAAGAAGAGCGAGGTAGTGAAATTGAAACCACAATTTTATTTGCCCTATAGTTGTGAGGAGGATAGGAGACATTTATGATTTGGAGCTGCCAGAGCATAGAAAGATACACAACGTGTTTCATGTTTCGTGTCTCAAAAAGGCACTTGTGCAACATATTTCATTTTTTTTAGCTACCAATGTTACATGAAAAAGGTAGATTGATTTTGGTATTTGAGGCCATCTTGGATGTAAGGTAGAGAAGATTGAGAAGTAAAAGCATCAAAGACTACCTAATATGTTGGAAGAATTTACCTCCAAAAGATGCCACTTGAGAAAGGAGATCAAATAATTTAGCCTCCAAATATAAAATTGCTTGAGGGAAAGCAATTTGAGGAGGTAGGATTGTAATATCTCCTTAGCAGGTATGATCAATTAGCGATGACTCTTATCCTATTTTAATTCTCATAAGCTAATTGAGGTGTGATAAGGGAGCAATTAATTAATTTAATCAAGTTGTCTAAAGTCACTTATTTTACAAGAAACTCCTATTTTATTAATATAGTACTATTTATCCCCTCATTAATGAGGTTAGGAAGGTTGATCTTCCCAGTAATCCTTGGAAGATGTGGTATAGAAAAAACTGGAAATTGGATGGACCAAAGTGAATTTTGATGGTGCCTCTAAGGGTGATCCGGGACCTAGTGGGGCAAGTTGTATTGCTAGAAACCATGAAGCTAAAGTCATAAGAGAAATGACTGATTATCTAGGAAATATAACGAACAATGACGTAGAGTTTAGAGCGTCATTGCTGAGTTTAAAGTGTGGTCTCAAGATACGAGCAAGGAAAATACACCTAGAAGGAGATTTCCTGTTGATGATTAATGCAATCAGATAGAATGCTATTCTGAATTGGAAATTAGAAAGATGGTTAAGACCAATCAGAGAGCTCATGAGAAGATTCAATGAGTATAAAATAACTCACGTCTATAGGGAAGGCAATCAAGAGGCAGATATATTAGCCAAGGGAGTAGCTAAGTTGGACAATGGGGTGAGTTATAAGGTGACATGGTAGAAGGATTAATGGGCGTGGAAGGGCTAATGACGTAAAATGATGATGTTTACTCACATTTTGTTAGCTATGATGGGTACATATCCCAAATAGGCCTGGAGTGACATAAAAGAATGAGAAAGGCATTTATTAGATATAAAGATGAATCTAACAAAGACTGTATTGCCACATTGATGGTGCAAAGGGGATGAGGTGTAATGCAAAGGTTTTGAAAACAATGTTGAAAAGTAATAAATCTTCAAACCTTCTTCTATGAAACTGTAATTTCAAGACCTCATTTTTGGTTATGAAGGCCTAGAGGGTACTTGGCGTAATGTGGAGCCTTTTTATGCCACATGATTATATGAGGTGGGATGGTGAATTGAAAGGTGAAGCAATGGAGATTATTTCACAAAGGAGAAGTTGGAATTAAGTCTGCAGATATGGATACGCCTGTGAGACTGCGATGTAGGAAGAGGCAAATGTCTTTCCTCGGTGACATTTCCAAAAAGAGGTTGAAGCAAGTTTTTTACTCTAGTCATGGATTGGTGGTGCATGCAATTCAGAGAATTTTGGGCGATGACTTTATGGAGTCGAAGCATCACTACTGGGTAAACAAAGACATCTCTGCGATATTTGTTGCTAACTTGCTTGACGTAGGGGAAGAGAAGGAGATTGTGTGCACCCTTTGCAGGAAATTGGTGAAGTGTTTTCTGGGTGAGCTCGAGGATGTAATGGAAAATGTCGACGAATGGAGGAGGATTCCTCTTCCTAAAGACTATTATGTGGTTTACAGGCATGAAAAACAAGTGTCAAAATATCCTCTCCTAGAGTATAGAGACGAAGCAAGGGTTGCTTAGAGACAGTTGGTGGTAGAGGAAAACACTTTGTTTCTCAAAAAGATGGTGTACCTATCTAAAGAAGGAGGGCATGGGTGACACCTGAGATATCTTGTGTCAGAAGGCTTGGTCGGCGAAGAGGAGGAAGAGGAGATTAGAGCTGAGGTGCTGGTAGCATCTGCTTTTGGGGTGGATCCTCCTGCGGACGTGGACTTGGCAAAGCACTATACATGTGGCCCCGACTGTCCAATGAAGGCAATGGCGACGGATGTGACTTGAGACTAGGCTTAGGCTTTCTATGTTATGGTTTTGGCTCTTGATTTTGTCTAGTTTTCTAGCATAAGGTCCATATGAATGTTGTTGGTCAATGGCTGGGGGCCACCCCAAATTTTGTGATCGATTATGATAATAGGTCAGTATTCTAGGATGGTTTCTGGTAATTTAGCCTCAGGTAGGCCTTTTGACTCCATAGGAGGGAGTATAATAAGTATAGCTAACTATCTATCAAGGTTGTAGATACAGATATATGAACTTGATGTAATACTTTTTTGAATCAATATCAAGGTGCAGCCCCATAAAGCTATAGTTTACCATTCAGAAAAATATATATATGTTTATCAAAAAACTAACTTTTTAGAGGCCCAAATGTAAAGTTAGATTTAAAATGAAATATAAAAGTCACTTTCAGAGGGAACTGAAATATAATATTGCGAATATTTAAAAAGATATAAAAAGGAAAACTTATTTAAAAACTCATTCTTGAGATACAGATTCGAGTTTGGGTTTGGGTTCGCGGATTCGACAAAAAAAAAATTGGGTGGGTTTTGGTACCGTGCATGTGTGTATGTGTATGTGTATGTGTATGTGTATGTGTATGTATATGTATATGTATACGTATATGTATATGTATATGTATATGTATACGTATACGTATACATATACGTATATGTATACATATATGTATATGTATATATGTATATGTATCTATGTATATATACATACATATTGATATATTAAAATTATAAATTTATATATACATCATAGATTCATACATGTAACATATTCAATGTTCATTCATCATTGGTTCAAAACTTCAAACATAAAAATAATAATAAGTTAGAAGCGTGATACTGATAAATCCATAATTGCCAATAAAGTCATAAATAAAATACCTCGTATATAATATTCATACTTTGCAAAAGTCTCAAGATGTCATTACACAATGAAAATTTAAATTACAGGCCATATTTCATATTTCATATTCAAATTCATTTTCATTATGATCATAGGAATCAAGGTCAGCATTGGTTCCACTTCAACTTCATTTGATTCACGTTTGAAGAAAAATGCTACAACTGTAGAACAAAGCAAAAATGGTGAAAAATGCTCGAGAAATGAATAAAATATCATCATATGACCAAATGCATGCTTTATAGTGGAAATTAGGGTATTAGAAGGTTTTTAGATTTTAAAAAAATAACAATGGCATGTAGGGCCCATTTTTGGGTGCCCACAGCCTAAGTCACAAGGTTCGAGTTCGTGTTTGCCATTAATGAAATTTGGATATATGAGATATCAGCAATAGCATATACTTGCAAACTATTTGTTAAAATGTCTATGTATTGTTCAATGCATGTCAATTGTTTGTAAATTTTCTTGTGATTATGAAAGATAGTTGCAGATGTTCCTAAACATAAAACTCAAGAAATTGAATAATTAAATGTCTTACAATTATTAGACAAATTGTCTTTGAGGGGGAAATCGGTATATTTGCATGTTGGTTAAAATATTTCCTTTTATACTAATATCTCTTTTTAGAATTGTCAAGCCAAATTTGAAGATTTTCAAGGGCAGCTTGTAAACTTCATGCTAGAATCATCTCTTAGGCATGAATCTTCCATTTTCTTTTTGCCACAATTGATGACGGTGAGCATAAAGAAGATAGAACCACCTGTGATGGGCTGATAACAAGACCATTTGATCCTTCACCACCTTCTCCCCTCCAACCACATTTGAATTCCTCACATCTAAAGAAACCCTAACTAGAATCGTCAAAATAGGAAGATCATTTAGATTTACTTCAGAGCCAAACCTGTCCACTGAAGGACAATCCTCACTATCTTTGTTGTCCACCAAATGGCTATCCACCTTCTCCTTCGACAATGCCTCTTCATTTTCTTGTTGCAGACTAAGCTCAAACTTATTCTTATTAATTTAAAAAAAATTGCTTCTTCCTATTGACCTAGCGGCTAACAACACAATGGTTACACTTGTGACACATTTGGGATACAATCGAAGCATCCTCATACTCAATCTCACTCAATCACCATATTTAGAGGACAAGATTATTAAACTTGGAAGCTCTTTATCCACATTAGCATTCACAAATAATTTGGTAAACAACAATAATTTTCTAGATTCGATCACTGCATCAAAAGCAATAAGTTGTTTAAATGAGTTTACAGCATGCTTCATAATTTCAACCTCTTAATATTCCAATGATAATCACGGGAGCCTAACCCAGACAGCTACCCTATTAATGCACTCTTCCTGATCAAAAACTGAATTCTACTTTCTTAGGAAAACCCTATTTTACAAACATCCAAAAGGGTCCTCACAGATTCTCATGGTTCAAAAACAAAAAAAAATACCATTAATAAAAGCCAATATTTCTGTCTGGCCACAAGACTTCCATTTCCTCTAAACCAGTCTTCTAACTACATCAATATAATATTGTACATCTAAAAACTTCTCAACAAAAGCATTTTCTAGCTTGAAGGATGATCTTAAAACAACTGAATCAAGGACCCTAAGAAAAATGATTTTGTCATCCACAAGAGGAACTAAGGAAGTAGAACATGACTTACCTTTAACCACCTTTACCCAAGATTTTTTATTTTTGACCTTTTCTTTGGCTCAGCGGCTACACCCCTTCGGTAATCTTAGCATTAACAAGACCTAGAGCCGCCTATCGTCAATAACCTCCCGTCACCAAACACAATAAACCATAAATCCCTTCAACCCAATGTCAATGCCAAAAAGGGCATCAAGACAAGAAATAGAGTCTGTAGTGCGCATTGACATAGGGAGGAGAAATCACTTTTCGATCTTTGCTTCACTAAGAGCCAACATTATTTCCTCACCCGACAGTAGAATGACATGTTTAGGGAACCCTTGGTGCGAGTGGTCGCCTCGTTTGAGTAAATCTGTACAACTATTATAGACTGCACTAAAGCTTTTTGACAGGTCTGAAACGAGAGATTGATCATTCTTCCTTCTGCTCGTCCAGCGAATCAAACCATTCGTTGTTCTTCCTCGATCACTGGTGAGGGCAACTTCCCATTTGTAGGTGCTTTCCCTGCTCGAGTGCGTCTTAAAGTTTTGAAGAACTCTTGCCATTTAATCCATGCAAAGCGGGGATATAGTTATTTTTCAGTACTTATTGTAAACATTATCCCGAGGTAATAATAAAATCAATATAATATAATATAATAGATTTTGCGGTTGGTAATCATGCTGTA
>MU227558.1:157250-178266 GCA_018584345.1 Thuja plicata | reverse complement strand
CTTATAAAGGATGTCGAAACCCTAAACGGGCAACTGCTAGGAAATAGAAACTTTCCTAAGACTAACTGAAACTGCCTAAGTGAAACTTAAGCACTAAAGAGCAATTGCTAAATTACTCTAACAATAAATCTGGACTTGATGAGCCCAGTTTGCTCTGGTCGAACAATCAAAGGAAGAAGATGCCAAATTTTAAGAGCAAGAGCTTTGGCAATGATTTTATAAGAAACATTCAACAGGGTTATCGGTCTCCAATTACAAATGTCTTCAGGATCTCCAGTCTTGGGAATAAATTTGATGTTTCATTTGTTGATGATATCGCCCAAGGTTTCAGAGTGAAAATCCTCTAGGTGGACTTTGTGGAGATCAGGACCAACAAAGTCCCAGAGAGCTTTGTAAAATTCACAAGGGAAACCGTCACACCTAGGTGCTTTGTCATCAGCCATTGAGAAAATAGCTTCCTTGAGATCAGCTACAGAGAGGAGCTGATCACAGAAGTCCCTCTAAGAGGAGGAAAGCCTATTGGGAACCACAACCAGAGTGGCCTTAAGGGCATTATCTTTGTCAAGAGAATTTTCCTTAGCAGTGAAGACTTTCTCATAATGGTGGATGAAAGCTTGAAGGATGTCAGGTAGTTCAGAAAAAACTACCTGACCTTCCTTGAACGCTTAATTCCCACAGAGGTATGAAGAGCTCTCATGCATTGAAAAAAATCTTTTGAAGCCCGATCCCCAATCTTCAGCCAATGAAGACGGGCTTTGATCTGAGCACCACAGGCAGTGTAGGAATCAACAACTTTCTTCTAATGATGAATCTATGCAAGATGGACCTGCAATTGAATGTTGAAAGGATCCATGGCAAGGTTTTCTATAGCAAATTGTAACTCTCTGGTTGTTTCCTGGTAGGATCGCCTACGGAAAATCACAAGTTGTCTGCCATAATTACGGAGGAATCGAGCTATGCACTTGATAGCATCATTCCACCATTGAATCTAGCCAACAACATGACGTGGACTGGGGTTCCAAATTCCAAACACGCTGAATGTGGGCCACCGTGGCTTGATGGGACAGCAGAGAAGTATTAAAAAAGAATTGCGTTTTACAAGGTTGTTGCTGAGCTGTAGCCCACTCAACACCAAATTTTATGAGAAAGTGGTTTGACCATGTGACATCAATGAGAGGAATGACAAGGGAGTCCTGGGAGTCTGAGAAGGCAAAAAAAGATTGTGCGGAGATCATGGTACGATCGAGCCATTTCATAACTTTGTCAGAACTAGCTCTAAAATTAGACCAAGTATGCCACACATCTCTAGGACGGTGGCGGTGGGCAGTAGGATCAAAAAGGCCTAATTTATTACGCATGTGGTACCAGGCTTGACGCTCTCCAGCTGTCCAGCAAAAGGAATAATCCCATTTTTATATGTTGTCGTCTCAACCATATTAAAGTCATTGCACATGACCCAAGTGGCTGGTGACAGAGTGTCAGCAAGCCATCTCCAAAGAAGAGATCACTCAATAGCATCATTGGAAGCATAAACATTAACAATCCCAAAAGAATGATTGTGAATAGACAACAAAATCCACACCGCTTTGTGAGTGGGGTCACAACCGTGATCAACAAGAAAAGAGTGCCAACAAGGTGAGAGAAGAGTAACAACACCACCTCAACCAACTTCGTGCTGAGAGGAAAAAACAAGGTTGTCAGGCCAAATGGTTCTGCAAGCAGTCTGAAGCAAGAAACCAGCAATTTTAACTTCTTGAAGGCAAAACACATCCAATGGAGCAAAGCGTTGACAAACATCTCTAACCGAATACTTTCAGTGGAGGTCAGTAAGACCTCGAACATTCCAAGAGATGTAATTCATTAAGAATTGTCTTGCATATCATCCTCGTCCCCAAGAGAGGAGAAACTGTTATATAAAACTGCAGAAGAAGAATGACCCATGAGTCTGGCAAAGGACTCATCAGAGCCTCCCAAAATAACTTTGCATTTTTTGGAAGCATGTTCATCATGCTCATCCCGTCGGGGAGGGCTGTGAGAACGCCTCAAAGGCTGAGAAGCCGTCATTGAAACTGTGGAGGCAACAAGCTGATTGCGAACCCAAGGAGGGCGTTCAGTGGAACCAACAATAGGTTGAACAGGAACTGAAGAGCCCATGTGCTTTTCTTTCCCCTGGAGATCACTAGGGTTTGAAACAACATGCTGAGGAACAGCCGCTAGGGAAGATGACGCCATAGGCTACTTTGAAGTAGAAGCTGAAGAGCTTTTGCCTTTGCAAACCACCGTTGTCCAGTCATCTTTAGCTGGCTTAGATGAAACATCTCTGGGTGGGGGTTTCGGCCTTGAATCCACCAGGGGACAATATTTGATCTTATGAGTAGCAAATTGACACCGATAACAGGTGTTTGGCAAGTTCAGGTACATCACCTTCTAGGTGAAGATGGTATCACCAATTTGAATCTCAATCGACTCCATGAGGTCCCTTGAAAGGTTGACCTCAACACATGCCCATTTTTGTGGGTGGGCGTTAAAGAAACGGTCTGGTTCAAGACAAACCACTTTGCCAATAGCCTGCGCTAGGGTTTGCATGAAAGGGCAGCAAGGCAAAGGCAAACCAGGAAACTCAACCCAAACAGGAACACGTAATTTCTTATCATCAGAAACAGAGAAATCACGCAACTAACGTTGAAAAACCAAGAGAGAAGACCTAACAGACCAAGGACCATGTGAGAGAATAGCCTCCACATGAGTTGGCTTGGAAAAGCGAAAAAGAAAAAAGTCTTTGGTAAGGCTTTAAACGCCATCAAGCCGAACTCCGTGAGGAGAATAGGCTTTGGTTACCCATTCACGAAGCATGCTTTCAGGAGGGATTCTACCAACAAAATAGCCAATAAGAGTATTCTTTTCAAGCCAGTCATAGGCGAAATCAAAATCTTGAATAGGAAGGACAATATCAAGCGTACCTCGTGAAATACTTTCGGGACAAATTTGCGAGGTCGCTTGTTCGAAGGCACCATAAGCATCCGCAGCAACTCCAGCACCAACATCAATTGCTGGGCAGAGGATAGCCGGAGCCAATAAAAACCTAAAAAAAACTCCCGTAGTAAATGCAATATGTACGACACAAGGGGCAGTTAAGGCTCAGAAAAGGAAAACCAGACACAAAACCCTAGCAGAGCACATTTCCCACTCTCCTTTTTTTTAAACTAAATTTAAATATCTTTAAAAAAAATAAAATTAATTTAAATAAATTAAATATTTATTTATTAAAAATATACACATATAAAGTTTAAGTGTTGTAGTATTTTATAAATAGTGTATTAAAATTAAATATATTTATTACTATTGTAATACTAGTGTGTAATTAATCATGTTTTTCAACAATCATAACAAGCTATTTTTTATTTTTGAAAACAACCTTATTTTTTTTAAAGTTAAAATATATATTTTTAAATTTAACAAATTAAAAAATATTCATTTACAATACTATTGGTTCAATCAATTTTGTGTTATAAGAGTGATTTTTTAGATTTTCTATTTTTAATGTTTTGTTGTATACTATATTGTTATTATACTATTTTGCAGTTCTTTAATCCAATTTTTTAATTTTTTTCCATTTTCTATACTACATTTCTATTTTTTTCATCTAGTTTGTAATGATTTCTTCCGTCATTATTATTAGTAGTATTTGCCTTTAAACATAGTACTATTTGAATCAAGTTTTTTTTAATTTTGATTTAAAAACTCAATTTTTCTATAGTCTATATACACATTTTTTTAAAGTTTTTTTTTAAATTGAAAAATCATATTTTTTCACATTCTAATTGACCAAAAGATTTGGGTCTTATACACAATTTAACACATTTGTTAAAAGATACTTATAAGCAAGAATTTAGGAAACATTTTTAAAACATATACCTATTTAATATTATTTATTGAAATAATTATATATTACAAATATATTATATTTAATAGTGTATAATTATAATTTAGATTTGTAGAAAATAATAATTATGCGTTTTAAATATTCAACATGTTTAATAGAAAATATACTTTAAAATATAATAATATTTTTAAATATATATAACAATTTACATTATATAAAATTAGTATAAATTTATACCATAAAATATTCATTCTTTTTTTCTATGTGGTTTTGTATTTTTTTCATTAAATCAATTTATATTATATTATATGAAAAAAACTAAAATGAATTTTTTTATGCTCTGCTCTGCTCTGAATATTAGCGAATATGCGAATAACACAAACCCCAATTTTAAAAGAATGCCCATCCTCTAGTTTCGAAGGAGGGGAATGACAACCAGTTTTGAGCAAAAGGGAAAAACGCCTGGTTAGAAGAAACTCCAATCAGCTCAATCTGTTTGCTTCTGGGGTAAATTCTGGTCCATTAGGGGTGAGACAGCAGTGGGATTACAATTTGCATAACAAAATCACAACCCAGTATACCTCGGACGAAGAAATGAGCAAGCTATCAATTCTCAGAGGAGCTTGGTTGGGTTCACAAATGGAAGTAGGAATCAAAATGGGAAATCAGCTTCACAAAGGGCTTCAAACTTCAACCGCCTTATCGTCTCTCACAAGGAAACCCTAGGGTTGAGACAAAATAATAATCTTTGGGTAATTCCATTAACATTTAGCATCCCTGAATTTGCTACAGGAGCTAATAGAATAATCCCTGGGAGCAATGGAAATAGAAAAGAAACAAGTAAAGAACAATCGAGGCTACAGTAGGAAAAAAGGGCAATGCATCCACAAATATCGATACGGGAAGCCGCTCGAATGGTCTTCCTCCCCTGAATTTAGTAAATTGGGTGTTTTGGGATTGTGGTGCGGCCCTCTTCTACACAAGCTCGATATGATGAAATGGTGGGAGGAGAATTTTCCAAATCAGGTTAGTATTCTACCCGTTGAAGGTAAATATCTTTTGATTGAATGTAATAATGTAGACATTAGTAATAAGCTCATATTGGGAATCCATTGATTTTTATTAAGGATTATAGTTTTCAATTTTTTGAATGGTATCCCAATTTTCCCAAATCATATAATCCTCCTAGATTGCCTAACTGGATATGCTTAGGTTTCTTACTTGCGGAATACATTAACTTAAAAAGTCCTAGAAACCATATGGAATAGTTAGGGGACCTTCCTAGGCTATGAAATTCATGATTTTGATATAGGAGAAGTCAAAATTTTGGTAGAAGTAGACACCAACTATAAAATCCTTAATCTAGTGGAAGTTAACACAATAGTGGGTAATACATTGATCCATCTAAAATTACGTTATGGAACAATCAAAGATTCTAGGATCGTCTTAAGAAATGGTTTATTATCAAACATTAACAATAAGAATAAGCCAATAAACCATGAACTAAGAAGAGAAAAGAGCATTAAAATGGACCCCAATGATAATATTAAATTGAAGGAGGATGGGGGTGGTTTTGAAATCCATGCTATTGAGAAATCTGTAGACCAACCTATGGCTTCAGCAACCAATAATGATAGTAGTCCAGTAAAATAAAAGAAGGAATTGTAGCTAGTAAGAAAATATTGGAATCGTTATTGGAAGAATCAATAAACTTCCAAGGGGATGTTAAGGAACAACTCGCTTTGCTGTAAATTTATCAGAATAATATGGAAGCAACAACATGTCCTAGAAACAATTCAAGTAACATGGAAGATCTGATCAATCTTGATCCATTGGAAAAATGGAAATAATGGGCAAGGTAATGAAGAAGAGGAGGTGAGGGATGAGATGAGAGTTGTTTGCGATATGATGGGCTTAACTACAAAAGAAATATCCTAATTGGGAGAAGAAATGAAAAAAACAACAAATGGTGAAGTGTATCTTAGACCTAATGGATGAGAAGTTGGAAGAAGGGGAGATAAATTTCTATAGGGATAAAATTGATGAGGAAAAAGAGAATAAGGATAATCACTTATTGGCATAAAGTATTCTAAATATTATAAACAAGGAAGATGGTGCAATTGAAGAAGGAGAAGAGTGGTTAGCTCTGATAGTAGAGGAGAAGGAAACAAAAGGTAACAAGTTGGGGATGGCATATATCCACCAAGGTAAAATAACCCCTAACTGTGCCAAAGTAGAAAAGAAAAGAAGCAGAAATCCATGGCATCACTAAGAGAAAAGGATGTAGTAGCTGCTAATCAAACCAAGATCACATCTTTACTTAATGTAGAGAAGGGGAAGTTCATTCTCAAGCACCAATGAAGATACTTACTTGGAATGTTAGGGGCATGAATGCCCCTAACAAGCAGTGTATTATCAAGTGTTGTATATATTCACATCAAAGGACAAAATTAAATATTACTACGAGAAACAAAGTTAAACAAGGAATAAATTGAGACATTCAATAAAATGATAGGTATATGGATGTTAGATGTGGTGGAGGATGAGGGGGCTTCAGGAGGTTTGGGTATTCTTTGGGATCCAAGGAAGATTTTCCATCAGAACTTAACAAGAGAAAAGAGTTGTCAGAGCAGAAGAATAGAGTATTAACAATAAATTATGTTTTACTCTGATAAATGTTTATGGGCCCATTCAAACTAATAATAAAAAGGAGGTCTATGACAACATTGAAGCATTCATCAGTAATAATGTTGATCAAAATTACTTGATTAGTGGAGATTTCAACGCCATCTTAGATCTGTCGGAAAAGAGGGGAGGTATGACAAGAGCAACACAATCTCAAATAGACTTTAGTAACTGGGTAAGGCAGAATAACTTAATGGAGATCAGAGCAGACAATGGAAATTACACATGAAATAACAAAAGGTTAGGTTTTAGCAATATAGTTGAGAAACTTGACAGGTTCTTTAGGGGAAATTTAGTAGAATTTGATTACAATCCGAGTTCTAGTATACTACCTAATATTGGATCAAATCATTTCCCAATGCAACTTATAAGAAGGGAAGATAATAGAGTAAAAATATGTCCTTTTAAATTTGAAAAGATCTGGATGAAGGAAGAAATCTTAACAGAAATCATAGAACAGTGGTGGCAAGAAGAGGTCCATATGGGATCGAAAATATTTTGCTTCGCAACTAAGCTAAAGGGTGTTAAAAAGAAGTTGCTTAGCTAGAATAAAGAACATTTTGGAAATATCTTTGTAGAAAAGGAATAGATAGAAAAACAAATAGAAGAAATGAATAATGAAGTAATAAGAAATGGTATGGATCAAGCTAGATATGTGAGAGAGAAAGAGCTCTCGAGTAAATATGAAGATGTTTTAGCCAAGGAAGAGATTTTTTGGAGACAAAAATCTAGAAAAGTGTGGCTATAGGAATGACATAAAAACACTAAATTTTTCATAGTATCGCTAAGCAAAGGAGTGCTATAAACAAGATCACAAAGTTTAAAAAGGAAAACAGTGAGTAAACAAAAGATCCTATTGAAATTACTTGTGAGATAGTAGGTTTCTATAATGAACAACTGAATAACAGGGGAGGATCATATCCTAATAATTAAAATAATATTTTACACAATATACCAAAACTTATAACATAAGAACATAACAAAATGTTGATAGAGATATTCTCTAAAGAAGACATAGAAGTTGTGCAGTAAAACAGTTAAGCCCAAATAAGGCTCTTTGACCTGATGGATTCCCAACTGCCTTTTTTCAAAAATGTTGGTATTTCTTAGGGGATGAATTAACAAAGGCATTAGAAGCCATGAGAAATTCATGCAAAATACTTAAATAAATCAACAATGTTTTTATTACTCTAGTGCCCAAGAAAGAAAAATCAGAAAAATTAGAGGATCACAGGCCAATAGCTTTATGTAGTACAATCTATATAATCTTTGCAAAAGTAATTGCAAATAGAATAAAAAATATTCTACCAGAAATCATAGCAGAAGAACAGACAAGTTTTGTGCCTAGGAGATCCATCTTTGATGGATTAATAATAGCTCAAGAGGTAATTCACTACATCTAGCAAAATCATAAACCAAGTATGCTAATCAAACTAGATATAAGGAAAGCATATGATAGAGTTAACTAGCTCTTCACATTTTTTATTTTTTTTGCTTTTGACCTAGTCAACAAGATCTGATTTCTTTGCTATAATTTCGGCCCCAAAAATAGAAATGCAAAGAAGAGACCCCTAATAAAAATCTGATAGATTTTCCAAAATGTAAAAAATTTAGCAATATTTTCTGATTTGTGCCATAGGGACCCTATTTATCAAAACAGACCAGTTTTCAAAGATAAGATTTTTAAGCCATTATTTTTCATCAAAAAAAAAAACGCAAAGAACATACCCCCTGTATAATTTCCAGAGCTTTCCAAAAATGTAAATTTGTCCAAAAAATTCATTGATTTGCGATCACAAACTAATTTTCATAAAAAATCATAAAAAAATTATAACTCACGGGACATGATCCGAAAAATTTGATTGTCATATTGAGACACATTTGAACCATCTCTAATCTGGAAAAAAAAATTTAGACCCAAACTCCAATCCGTTTGTGAGATATGATCAAATCTTTCAAAAAAAACCCTAGGTTTTGTCTTCAACTCATCCTACACAAAGGTTAGCCGTGAAAAACTTTAATAAAACAACCATGTGAGGATTAGACAATCTGAAAATATGAATAAAATAAATGAAAATTAGGGGCATCAGCCCCACGGTGGGTGTCGAAAATGTGTGATCAAAATGACACACTTCTATAAACCATTACACTTGAGAGGATCCATGAAGAGAAAGTCCCAAGAATCGGCTTATAGCTTTCTATCTATAACATGCAAGAATCTAAGATATTGTGAATGGTGGCTCTCAAATGAACCTTAAGAAAAAGACCCTTGCAAGGTGCACCATAGAATGGAAGATTCAAATGATGATGCAAATGAGAGATAATCTAAGATGAAGTGCAAGAACTAAGTTATGATGCAAATGCAAGAACAAGGAAAGAAAATAACTAATCTAGCAAGATTACAATACCTGCTAATTAAGCTATGTGATTTAAGCTAAATACAATAAGGAAATACTAATCTAGAATTCAAGAGTGCTCAAGAATGCTCTAAAAATGCAAGTAAACAAAGTGATAGCATAACAATAACATGAATGAGTAATCTATCATCCCTTTTTCAAGAGTGAGGAGAGAGCCTCTGTTTAAAGATCAATGAATGGTAGAGATTAAGAGGCAAAATCCAAGGGTGGAGAAAAATTCTCATTTTGACTTTGGTGCACAAGATTCTCAAGAGGCAAAATCAATGGACATGATTAAGAGGCAAAAAGATGTGTGGAAGAGATTAAGAGGCAAAAGGAGATTCCACTCATCTTGGAAAGTGTGCAGTCAATGTGTAGACAAAAAGTCTCTTTATTTTTGTTTTAAATTTAGAAATTCCTTTTTCATGTGCACACATAAGATAAGGTGGATTTTTATTATTTAATTAAAAGATTTTTTATTAATTAAAAGGGAGCACGTTCTCTTATTAAATAAAGCATAGGATAAAGTGGTCAAACTTTAGGATCTAATCAAATAAATGATTAATTGGTGATTTGATCAAGAAAATAAGAGATTAAATAAATATGCAAAATTAATTAAAGCACAAGATGTAGTTTAGTATTTAAATTTTAATGTTTAGAAAGGGGCTCAAAGTCTACTAGACCATTTTTTGGGTGATTACACCTTGAACAAGTAAACATCAATTACAAATCATCAAATATAATCCAAGATCCAAAATCCATGCTTTTCATCCATAATACACGTTATATCTCTGAAGTCGGCCCTAAATAGGCCTTCTCCAGAACACACGCCACAAATGACAATACCAAGAGTCTTTAGACCCAAGAATCATAAAAAAAATTCCTCAGTATGTCTCCTTACATTGCCCAAGATCACATAACATGAAACATGCTCACACCTAAGCTATCCACAAAACATAGAGACCAATTTTTGTCACAAACCACTGTCATTGTTCTGTACCCAATCTCCACAAAAACAATTGTAACTTAATCAAATAGTAAGATCAAGCCAAACGACCTTAGATATAAGATCATTGTTCATACATGTATACATCTCCATGCTCGCATGCTCTGAAATGTCCGTACAATGTCTGTATAGTTCTACCAGTCATCCTTGTACCAGTGATAACAGTCTGACTG
Organism: Thuja plicata; assembly: GCA_018584345.1. Classification (NCBI taxonomy): domain Eukaryota; kingdom Viridiplantae; phylum Streptophyta; class Pinopsida; order Cupressales; family Cupressaceae; genus Thuja; species Thuja plicata. The sequence goes on along the minus strand of MU227558.1, from coordinate 168,123 downwards.
AGACTTGAATTGAACATATATTGACATTAATGACAAAAGATAAATGCCAAAAAATCCAACAGAAGCCAATTCCAAAAATTCTATGGACCTCAAGACATTGGTAATAGGTTTAACCTAATTGAAAATATAGAACCCATGATTAGATCATTTTATAAACATGAATAAAAAACTTGAGAAATATAGAGTAGATTGTACAAATGAACAATGCGAAAGGGTCATCTAGATATTTGTATTATGGCACTTTCTTTGATCATAAACTTAACAAATAAACAAAATATGTATGTTGGATATAAGCACTAACTAATGTACTAAGAGGTGGGGTGAATCAATATAGTCACCAATTCAACATTTATAACTAAAGCTGAACATTGGTAACGAACATAACTGAAAACTGATTTAATGTGCATTAACCATAATTGTTGAACACAGTCATAACCATAAAATAGTAAATAAAAACAAAAAATCATAACCATAGACACATGGGACACAATGATTTTGGTATCGCGGAAACCCTTATAAGAGGGAAAAACCACGGTGGGGATGGTACCCACAAACTTCAGTATTGCAGTATAGAAGGTTCCCTATGAAAGGCTTACAAAAACTCTTTCTGAGAGTTATATATCTTATGAGAGATGTCTAGTACATTATTAGAAGTACAATAATACCTTTGAAATTCTACCTCACGTGAGGACTAAAATCTACAATCTAGAGATTCACCTTGTGAAAGGATTTAGAAACAAAGACCTATAAGAGTCTACCCCGTTAAAGGATTTGGCTTGTTGCAATTGTCAGAGAACAAGAAGTGATTGATCTGTAATAGCACTCCTTGCTTGTAAGATCCTTTAGGTTTTGTGTCTTCTCAAACTTCCATACAATTTGTGACTTAAACCTCTTCTTCAAATCTTTTCACTATCTCCTATACTGGTCGCTGATTGATCTTGCAATGGTTCTTCCTTCATATTAATGTCTCTTCTCTTTCTCCTTCTTTCTAACTCTGTATCCATCTCACAAATAGTCTTTTGTATGGTTGCTTGTTGTTTTTTCCACTTAATTGTCACCATTGATTTTGCCGCTAAATCAACACCATTGATTTCAAACTTGCTTTTAGGTCACTTAACACTTTAGGTTCAACTTATTGTAGAATGTTCTAAATTATTGCTAACCTTGGGAAAAATCATCCATCCAATAAAACTAATAGAATATTGTCAACTCAAATAACACTCTCAACAAACTTCACCTCGAAATCTGTACCAATTTGTCATTTAGTGATCACAGAAATAGTATTGCAAAGTTTAGTCCAAAATACTAATAAACCATTCAAATTAGAATAATACTTTACCATTTTAAGAATCAGATGATCGAGGCATCTATGAAATATCATTATACATCACCTTGGAAAAATGCTCCTCATAAGACTTCGATCTCAATATACCTTCACCAGATTTCCATCATATTGTTGTTGTGTACCTTAGTCGGTTAGGTGTTCCATTAGATTCTTTATCATGAGTCGTGGTCAATTATAGGGGTATATTATTTAGTATGTTTGACCATCAATGATAATATTTGATTAGACATGTATCAATGTTTATTATCATTTCCAGTTAGGTGATCAATGCCAACAATCTCCCCCTTTGGCATTAATGGAAAACCTTGTCAAATCCAAATGTGTACAAAACAATGAAAATTAAAAAAAAAAAACATAACACATTGTTCAAAGTAACACACAATAGGACTTCACCAAAAGATTTCCATTTTATTTACTGATAGGGTTCCATGTACAATACCATTGCATTGCAGAGGTCCCCCTTTTGTTGTACTCCATAAGTAAATACCAACAAAACAATGAAAAACATGCATTGTATTGTTATGTTACAACATATTCTCCCCCTTTTGTCATCAAGGACAAAGGTGCATTCAGTCAGATAACACTGCAATTTGTCAAATATAGTTGTGTACTTTGTCTTTAATGCACTGAATGTTTTATCCCAGATTGTTCTCAAATGTACAAGTGCAATAGTATGACCAATAAGATTACTTGATAGTTCTTGAAATTCCTCTAGTGTAGTGGGCTTAGGTTGCCCAAGAAAATACTTGGTATGCTTAACAATCAATAACATAAGGTCAGTAGTAGGGGATAGGAATGAATCCAAATCAAGTAAACTATTCACCTTTGTACATGTTCATCCTAAACTTGTTTCAGCAGACCTCCCAACTCTCTGAATTTAGTTGTATAGACTATAGCATTTCTAGAAGTTGCATAAAACTTCTCAAGTGTACCATTTAGTTCCTTCCGAACTTATTCTCCCTTCTTATCTGTATCGCTTGTGAACTCAAACATTTTTGACACTTTCGTCAATATGTCACCAACAACTTTCAAATTACCTCTTGTATGATCAACTTTTTTTGTAAATTTTCTTTGTCTATTGCAATCTTGACCTTTACCTTCTCCATATTTTTCTCCTCATATGCATCTTCATCTATTGATATTGAATTTTTTTCCATTAATAATATATCCTGTAGTATTACCTTCTCTAACTTATCTATTTGATCAATGAAATTCTCTTGTTCATCTATCTCAATATCAGGTACTAAGGTGTGCAACACTTCCTTTTTTGTCTTGAGTACTCTCCCCTTCTTCTTCAGTCTATCCTTGTTCTTCTCAGCTTTTACTTATAGCTTGTTTGACAATATCATCATCTCCTAAGGACTCAATAATTTGAAATCTATATTTTCTATATACATCTCTTCAATGACTTCCTCTTCCTGAGATATTATGGGCATTTCAATACTAACTCTTCTCTTCTTCTTATTCTTTGTCTCACGAAGCTCCAACTTCCTCTTAACCGGTTTCTCTTCAGTTGTTGTAGTATGAACAACTGGCAGGAGTTACCAATTGCGTAGCTAGATGTGTAGAAGGAGGGGTAAGTGTTACTCTCGGTGATTTCTCTGCCTCCTCTTATGGTATTTCTTCAATCACTACCTCATCTTTCTTTACCTCCTTAGGTTTCTGTTCTTCTTGCTTCTCTATCTCTTCCACATGTTCAGTAATGGCTTTAAGAACTTCCTTAGTTACCTCTAGTGGTTCAAGAATTTCTACCTCATCTTGATTTGATTCATCTTATGCTTCCTCATCAGAGTGCTCTAGTTCCTCACCTTCCTTTTGGGCTTTCTCAGATCTTTTAATGTAATTCTTCCAAATCTTATTTGTCTCTTCATGTAAACCCTATGTTTCCCCCAACATAATTCTAGTAACTATGTTCTTGATAGGGAAATCATATTTATGTAAATCAACAAAAGACTTAATCTCACTGATATCTAATCCAGTATTACATTCCATCAGTGCTTTCTATCTTACTTCACTATTAATGCTTAATGCAATCTTCATCTTCCATTTATTATTTCAAACAAAGTTTCAGAAATATAACTTCTAAGTTCAGTAGAGATTCTATTAAACTTTTTCATGCTCTTAATAATTGCATTCTCCATTCTTCTCTTAATTTCATCACTATGACATAAGTCATACTTCCAAGAAACTCCACTTAATGCAGATGATATTGAAGCAGTCTCTTTTGTTGCTTGTGAAGTAGAGCTTTCTACTCCAAATTTAGCCTCTAACTTTGTTAACATTCCTCTGGTCTTTCTTTCTATTAGAGGATTTTTTAGTTCGAGATTAATTCTAGAGCTTGCTTCTTCAAATGTTCCAAACCTTTTCTCGGTGTTATCTATATGGGCTTACTCAGCAACACCTCTTCATATCTGTCTATCTCATCTTCATAGATATCATAACCCATTACAAGAATCCAGAATATTCTGGGTACAACAAGTTGAAGTATACATGTGCTTGTCAACTATGAAACATATATCATCTTTATACTTCTGAACTATACCAGGTGGGATCCATTTCTTATGCATAGTAGATTGAATTTTTTTAAAGTATCGCCACATATTATTTCTAAGTTGATGTCCTAATTCTTTAACATAATCTGAGATCTGTGCTACCACAAGTCTATCTTCTTTCCATTCAATGTTGCCTTTCCTAGGGAAATAATTTTGAAAATAAAAAGAAACTAAAGACAAGTAATGAATCATACTTGAATGAATTCTTCTTATCATTTGAAATTGTTTCCCTATTAACAACCATCTGATCAGCTAGAAAATCACACAGGTTTTAGGATACATTCCCACTCACCATTTTGTATACAACATGGATTGCTCCATGGGGAATGTTGTTGTGTATTCTTGACTAATAAATCTTGTAACCCACAACCATCACTAAAAATCTCACAACATCATCAGGTATATCCATCACAGTCATGGCTCTGTGGTCTCTTTGTGATTTGGTCAATTCTGCAATCATATCTCCATAAATTTGTCTCAGGGTAGGTGACTCACCAGTTGCACGGAAACCTATAACTCTTCTGATTACTTCACCAGTGATATTATGGTTCTCATCTAATAATAGGAATTAATCATGAAATTTACTTAGTACATATCTTTTCAAATCATCGTGGAAACATGTAGGTAAATCAAGTGCATTCAGAATGTCGTTATTCGTTAGATGTACATATTTGTTCTTCAAACTTACAACTTCACACAACTTAAAATATCCCGCAATGATGTCAGCTTCTCCAAGTTCCTCCATCTTACAATTAATAAAACAACGTATGTCTTCTACCAATAGAACTCCAAGTGGGATTGATGACAATTCTCCAGCTTCATCAACCTCGACAGCCTTCATAGGATGTAATTTGAATTGTGGTCGCAGATCCTCAACATGTGAAATTAGGGTAGGCATATCGATCGTTTGTGCCATGATAAACTCTCCTTAACAACCAAAATTACAAAATTAGTCTTAATCTATCAAATTCTTCACTACAAGCAGTTGCTCTATTCGCGTAGGGTTTGGCACTTTTTCACACCCCAGATTTAATTGAATCAAATCACAATTAGCTCATAAAAAATTCTCATGAAAGAAAAGTGTGCAAATGATCTCGTTACATGTATTTATAATTTCACTCTGGGGTTTACCGTTCATTCCAGTTACCATTACCTTTTCGAGCACTTAACCATCTTTACTGTTTGGTCATTAAATGCATAACTTTACCATTTGGTATGCTTCCAACAATAATATTTTATAGTCGTTGTAACTTTTCATAATATTGTTAAATATAGCTACAATGACATCACCTCACATCTTATTATGTAAATTTGGATTCCTTATATAGATAATTTTAGGGGACCAATTGATGTGACATTTGTTCTTCCCCTTTAACTCAATTTCTTGACTTAGTTAGAAGGTGAAATCTCAACACTAGATGGTTGAGATCCAAGTTCAAATGAACTTAATCCTTCTTCATTCTTAACCCAAATTTTCTTCATATCACTTCTTACTTTTTCAATATTTACATTCTTTGTTTCTTCATTTTGTGGTGGTTGGTTCACTAGACTATTTCTGCAATCTCTGGATAGATGACCCACTCTATTTCATGCATAACAAATCATGCTAGTTGATCTCTAGGTCCCATGATTTCTCAAATTCATTCTTCTACAATTTTCTGCTACATGTCCATGAAATCCATAGTTTGCACAAATCGTGCACCAGAATTTTGTTTTCTTCCATAAGTATTTAATGGTGGCTTGGATAATCCAGATTTTTTCAATGCTGACCTACACTCTATGGATTTGTGTCCATAATTATTGTATTTATACCAATATCCCTCAAATCTTCCTCCATACTTAGCATTAGGACCACATTCACTTTCTCTATGTCCATATTGATTACAGTTTTAACAATAATCGTTAAAAGATTGAGTTTTAGGACTTATCGGTCGGTATCTGCAAACATTTGATGTGTGGTCTGGCTTTCCACAGCCGTCGCATGTAGGATTTGATGCTTTCCTTTCTTGACTATTGACAGGTAACTTGGGTTCATCTTGTTTCTCTTTGGTCTTTGATGATTCTCTAGTTTCCTATGTACTCCTTCCAGTGTAACCTAATCTAGATGTGTCATTAGATCTCCTTTGCTGATTAAGTTGCTCAAGGATCTTTAGGGTACTATCATGGCCTCTCTTAAGATGTTCATGTGCCTCTTTTCCTTCTTGAGTTTTTCTTGTTAGATTGCTTCAACTCATTCTTCAATAGTTCATTTTCATCTCTCATTTTTTCATTTACTTCTCTCATAGTTTCATTTTTTTATAGTGATCTCAAGTCATTTTCTTCAACTAAATCAATCAATTATTCATGCATTACACTATTCTCTTTGTTGATGTGATACCATTCTTCTTCCTTTTCTCTCATTGTTTCTTCAAGTTCTTTCTTTTCATCTTCTGTAGCTCTCTTCTACTCAAGATATTCACACATGGCTACAGACTGTCCTTCAAATTCCCCTTTCACATTTGACAATTTTTTTGTCAAATTTGCATTTTCTTTCATGACTTCATCTAGGGAATCTTGTGCTTCATGAGATATACTTCCTTCTGACAGTTCATCATAATAATCTTGTGTATTTTTTAAATTTTCTGCCAAGTACCTTCGTACACCAAGAGATTTCCTTAACCTTTCTATCAACTATTTAATTGCTTGCTCATGATTTTTTTCTCTTTCCATAGTGCTCAACTCAGGACCTTTTACTTAAGTGGTTAAAATTTCCTTCAGAGTACCAATACTCTGATACCAATTGTTGGATATAAGCACTAAGTAATGTATTGAGAGGGGGGGGGGGGGGGNAGAGGGGGGGGGGGGGGTTGAATAAGTACAGTCACCAATTCAACATTTATAACTAATTTTGAACACCAGTAACAGACAAAACTAAAAACTAATTTAATGTGCATTAACCATTAGTGTTGAACACAATCATAACCATAAAAAAATCAATGAAACCAAAACATCACAACCATAGACACATGTGACACAATTATTTTGGTATCATGGAAATCCTTGTAAGAGGGAAAAACCACGGTGGGGACGGTACCCAAAAACTTCACTAATGCATGAGTATAGAAGGTGCCCTATGAAAGGCTTACAAAATCTCTTTCTGAGAGTTATACATCTTATGAGAGATGTCTAGTACACTTTTATATGTACAATAAGACCTTTTAAAGTCTACCTTATGTGAGGATTAAAATCTGCAATCTAGAGATTCACCTTGTGAAAGGATTTAGAAAAAAAGTCTTGTAAGTGTCTACCTTGTTAAAGGATTTAGCTTGATGTAATTGTCAGAGAACAACAAGTGATTGATTTATAATAGCACTCCTTGTTTGTAAGATGCTTTAGGTTCTCTGTCTTCTCAAACTTCCATAGAATCTGTGACTTAAACCTCTTCTTCAAATCTTTTCACAATCTCCTGTATTAGTCATAGATTGATCTTGCAATAGTTCTTCCTTCATATTACTGTCTTTGCTCTTTCTCCAATCTTCTGCAATTTTTCTAACTCTGTATCCATCTCACATATAGTCTCCTATATGGTTGATCTTAATGTTTTTGCCACTTAATCATTACCATTTATTTTGCCACTTAATCAACACAATTAATGTCAAACTTGCTTTTAGGTCATTTAAAACTTTAGGTTCAACTTCTTGTACAATATTCTAAATCGTTGTTAACCTTAGGAAAAATCATCCATCCAATCAAACCAATAGAATCTTGTCAACTCTAATAACACTCTCAACAAACATCACCTTGAAATCTGTACCGATTTGTCGTTTAGCGATCACATAAATAGTGTTGCAAAGTTTATTCCAAAATACTGATAAACCATTCAAATTAGAATAATACCTTACCATTTAAAGAATCGATTGATCGAGGCATCTCTGAAATATAATTATACATCACGTTGCAAAACCACTCCTCATAAGACTTCAATCTCAATATACATTCATCAGATTTCCATCATATTGTTGTTGTGTACCTTAGTCGGTTGGGTGTTCCATTAGATTCTTTATTACCGGTTATGGTCAATTGTAGGCGTAGATTATTTAGTATGTTTGACCATCAATGACAACATTTGATCAGACAGGTATCAATGTTTATTATCTTTTCCAGTTACGTGATCAATGCCAACAATACCCACAGACATCAAAGAAGATGAGAAGATCATAAACCTGTCATAAAACAATGGCAAGGCATTCCACCAACCTATTAATGAGATTGAATATTACACAAGTATCTAGTGGATGCTAACAATTAAGATAATTGGTGCTAGGATATATTTTAGCTATAATAGGACTTTCTAAAACACATTTGAAACTCAAATTAAATTTTAATTGCATTTTTTTTAAATTCGAGTTTCCAATAGATCTATTCTAAACTATGATATAGCTTTCAAATTTCAACTATCAATCTAATGTTACATTAATTTTTTTAGATCTACAAATTTTTTTCAGAAGCTTTTATTTTTTATTACTCTATCTTGCAATAAAAAAGTCATCAAACTTTATCCAAACAAAATTTTCACCATTCTTTTCCCACAAAACCTTGATCTTCATCTATATCTAATGTTAAACGATAATTTCAAACATTATAAAATTAGTAAAGACGTAATATACATTTGTCTGATACATCTAATACATATTATACATTACTATGAATCGAATCTAAAACATTGACATAATTTATATAAAAATTAGTTCTCAATTTTATTTCACATAGATCTAATGTTCACGGGAGACAAAATTTAAACAACAATCAATTAACCCAAAGTTATTATTCTTCAAGACCTTTGAGAATTTCTCATCATTCTCCCCCATATGCTTACACTATAACATGATCTCAATTTGTTAAATATCATAATAAACAAATACCTTTTCTTTTCCATTAATATCTTGCTCCATTCAATATGTACGGGGTTATACTTGTAGGGATAACAAATAATGGATGATGAAGTCCAACAAGAAATACATTTTTTAACTATATATTAACAATTCTAGTATATTTCTCGATAGTAAACTTTTTATAAGCTAGACAACTAATGATAGTAAAGATGGATTATCTAAACTCAGGTAAATAAAATTTGTTTGGAAATTTAGATAATGAAAATGATAAAATAACAGTTAATCAGTTATCTCTTATCTTCTTTCATCTTTAACTTGTGACCTTAAAAGAAAAAATAGAAGTTCTTTTCCATTAAAAACCAATAATATGATAACATTTACTTTAAAAATACAAATACTCCACCAATAAAAAGAGCATTATAAATTAGACTAAAAAAGAAATTGCGACAACATCGTGAATTCAAATTCCTCGAAATGACGAAGAAAGTAAGAAAATAACAACAAATGATAAAGAGATTTGAGTTAAAAGTATGAACAAACAAGGGTTGCATCGGGGCAGCTAGTTCCTGCCTAGTGCTTCAAATAGTTGCACAGTGATCCAAATAGTTGCACAGTGATTGGCAAGTTTGTTCCGGATGTTATAAAGGTTGAAGTTGCATTAACATGTGTGTATGAAGAAACTCTATTAATATGTGTGTATGAAGAAAATCTGCTCAAAAGGTGGTTACTTTGTTAGATTTGCAGATGCAGAATGAGCAATAGAATAGAGATGAACAACATTTTGTAGAAGCTTCGTCAGTAGCATTGTCGTGGAACAAAGATCTGTGGCATAGTCAACCACTATAACATACAATCATCCTTTTCAATTATACTGGACCAATAAACTACAACACTTTAAAATAAGATTTTTAAGTTAAAAAAATTGCTAATAAAGAATCTAGAAGTAAATAATCTAGAAATAATATTAGACAAGAAAAAATGAGTTGAGATAAAATCAAGATATTAACGTACACATACATATGGGTGTGGCTGCCGGATAGACCAGGGGAAGATATTTTACAATCAAATAATCAATTTTAATCTTGGTCTAACCCTGAAGTTTAGGGAAGATATTTAAGACTGTCAGGGATTTTTAAGGTAAAATCTTGGATTTTGGCATATGTACAGTGCATATTATTCCACTTGTGCAGTTTTCATTTTTGTCCCAAAACAGTCCACTTTTATGTTTGCATTTTCAATGGCTAAAAATAGGATCTTGTTTGCACCGAAGTTAATCAGATATCATTCAGCTTTTGGGATTTTTGTACATTAAATATCTAAGACTCTTATGAAAACAAGCCAAAATAAAAAATAAAGTAACGATTCAATTCTATACAACTATTTACAAAGCATAGAAGTTTTGGGTGTTATAAATGATTGGATTGATAGTGAGAAAAGTTTTTATTTGAGCATTGAAACTATGAGATTTTATGCATTCAGAATGCCCAAACCATGAGAAAGAATAATGTGCAAGTAGGGATTCATTTCCAAAATGCCAACCTGGTAAAATGAAAGACTATTGTTTTTATTGTACAATTTTTTTCATCTTGTCTAATTTTTTATATAGTTGTAATTATTTTGCTTGGTCTCATAGATTAGTGTTCAGTTAATGTATATTAAAAGTTCGTATGTTTTTATAGTTGGAGGTGTTAAGAAATTATAGATCAGAAGATAAGATATAAACTGTATGTAGTAGAATGCAATTGCCTTGGTTATTGATTAATTCTACATATTTGAATATCTATATATATTGAACTAGCAAATGTGAACAAGAAGTGACATGACTGTTCACATTAGAAATGACATGTTGTTCACAATGAAGTGACATGATTGTTTATAATAATTATTGGTTTGCTTTAATACAAATCACATTTGTTAAGGCTGCGATATATAGTCACTATCGTGACTGTTATGTATTAACAGTCACGATAGTATTGTGACTGTTAATACATAACAGTCATGATACACATTCGTTGTTTAAACCGATAATCATATAACCCAATTTCAATATATATACGATATGCCATTATATATATATATATATAGACACTATATATATATATATA
>MU227558.1:125704-142855 GCA_018584345.1 Thuja plicata | reverse complement strand
TTTATCTATTTAAATAATACTTATTTTATTACTATGCACTAAAAATAAAAATTTATTGTAAAATAAAATTTCAATAATATCAATATAACATAATAATAATAATAATAACAATAAACAAATATTGCCCTCACAAATAATAATAACAATAAACAAATATTGCCCCCACAAATAATAATAACAATAAACAAATATTGCCCTCACAAATAACAATAAATATTTTTCTTTCCTACTTTTAATTGATTAGACAATTTTTTTGTAATTTTCAGAATGAAAAATTAATTAAACCCCTAGCAAAAATATGGTCAACCAATAAGAAAAAAGAAATATTTTTCAAGAAATTCAAAATAAAAAACAAGGCACTTCAAACATTGGAAATCATGTTTAATATTTTGCAAAGGCACAATTTTTAAGGCAAACTAATAGCATTAAATCACTTGAAAACATAAGTTGAGCCTATAAATAGGCTGGACTAATAAATTATAAAATTTTTGATTACTTTTTTTCTTCCCTTATTAATACTAATTATATGTATCTTTGTACCTTCTACAGTATGCATAAAGTAATCAATCAATTTAAAAAGCTTGTTTTTGTCCTTCTACATTTTTTGCTTTATAAATGTAAGTATACTCTAAATATCTCTTAAATAAAAGACTTCTCATTATTTGATTCCTCACTTTATTGTACTAGCTAATTTAGCTACTTTACACGTAACACAAACTTTTCATGGTATTTCTTTTTTAATTATGATTGTTTCATTCTAAGACATATCTTAACCAATTGATGAAATCTACTAGATTGACCTTAATAATGACTATAATGTCATCGTCATACATTTATTGTCTTAACCAAGCTACCTAAAAATCTATCATATACTTTAAACATAAACATAAACATAAACATAAACATAAACATAAACATAAAGATAAAGTAGTAGTTGCATGTCCTATTTTGCTTGAAAAGAGTGGGTGATAGTGAGACAAATTTAGAAAGAATGAAAAAGGCATGCATATTAATTTATATCTAATTATGTTGAGTTTGGAAGAAAAAAATAAATTTTAAAATTTTACAAATATACTACAATTTTTTTGTCAAGTCAAATCTATATTAAATATCTATTACTTTGACTACATTAACTACTTTATTAGAAAATTAAAGAATTTCTTTTATAATTTTGACTATATATTAATTACCTACATAGAATGGAAAAAGAATAAATATAAAATTTTGGGAGAAATTTCTTAATTAACTAATCAAATATAAAGAAACTTTTAACAACCAACAAAGTAAAATAAAAAAACCTTCTTATGATATATAATTAACTAGAAATGTGTGTCATCAAACCTTATTTTGTATAGGCAAAAATTAATGATTTGATTGGGTTTTTGCATGCTAAGTTTGAGTGAAATTAAGTTTACATTTTCAACTAATAAATTAGATATATTATTATTGATAAAATGTACTTGTCTTGTTCTGTATTTTTTAAACATATGTCTATTCTCAAGTCTTTTAGGGTCTACCATTACTTGCGATCTCAATGTTAATATAATATTTAAATAGCAATTTTTAATGGACCTTCATCATAATGAAATATTGAAGTGGGGGTGGTTAGAAAGGAGAAATGAGAACATTCATACACATAAGAAAGGATAAGTCTGGTATTAAGGGAAATGTGATAAGGATGATAGAACACCTAATTAAAATCTATTAAATTTTTTTACATTAATTATATAAATTGGAAAATATTGAGATAAGGTTTGAAGTGGTCAAATAAAGATAATATAGGATATATTTTATGTGACTATTTAGTTTTAATTAATAGTTGAGATCTTTTATATTGGTTGTGCTATACATTGATGCTTGAGCATTGAGGGTGTAAGAGTAATCTTGCATCACCCAAAAATATTGTCTAGTTTTTTAATAAGGGTTATCTTTGTGCAAGGATACTATTTTTGGAAAGTTTAATATTCATAGTAAGTTGTTCATTTGAGCATTGCTTGTTCCAATTTCTTCCCTCGACGTTCATTTTCCAGATATATAAGCTTGTTGATAAAGTTTCATGGAAAGATCAAGTCTGGTTTTGAAGATATTGAACTTTCTATTTTAGAAGGGTGGTACAAAAAATTTGAAACCAGTTTTGAAGGCTTTAGAGGCTCTGAAAGGGGGTCAAAATATGATCAGTTGGTGCTTTAAGACCCTATGGTTGTAATGCACTTTGCGAGGTTTTTTAAATGGGGTTATAATAGCCAATCAACTCAATGGTTCACAAGTTATGGTTTTCAGAAGTTGTGCATTCAGGATTTTGCTTTCAATACAATCAGAAGAGACAAAAATCACTTAAGGCTAGAAATTGAACCGATGGGCACCAAAATGAGAAAATTTCACTTTCCATAACATTCTAAGGCTGTTAATTGTGCTACTTATATAGGGATAAAGGAGGATTTTAGGGTTAGTTCCAGAAGTAGACGTTGTTGCTCCATCTTAAAGATTATTGTAATAAAATTGCTCATGTAGCTCAAGCATGTTATTTTCCTGATTATTATAATTTCATTTCATTGAAGATAATAAAAAGCAAGTATTTATGTTCTTGCCATTGTTATTTCCTTGTAATTTTCTATTTAGTTCTATGTTGTGTTGTGTCTTTTTGGTTCAATAAGGGGAGTATCCTCCATCAAGTGGTATAAAACTAGAAGTTCATAATTATGTAGATAGATCACTGAATGTGAGAAAATTGTACTAGGTTTGTGGTTGTGAGTCTGAGAGGTAAGTATAAAAAATCCTTCCACGAAGGAATCATGGTGGAAGAGTTGTGAGTGTGACAAAAGAGGGCTTTATAGCCCTACAGAGGAAAGTACAAGAATGACAAGAGTAGCTGCATAGAGGAACTAATATTAGGGCAAGATATGTGAGTGAGGATGAATTTGAAGAAGAAGGACAGTGTGAAGAAGAGAAAGAAATGGCTAGGGATCATGAAAATGCTAAAATTTTGAGGGTCACTTCCAAGATTGTAAAGATACCAAAGATTGAAGTTTCTTCATTTTCTAGAAATCTTAATCTAGAAGAGTTGATCGATTTGATTAATGATATGAAGGAATATATTAAGCTTGAGTAAATTAAAGATCCCCAGAGAGTTAGATTTAAAAAAATCCAAGTTGAAAGGTCATGCTAAAATTTTGTGTAAAGAGGTTCAGTTAGATAGAAATAAAAGAGGGAATGATAATATAACAAGGTTGGATTAGATGGTGGATAAACTGAAGAGACAGTTCATTCTTGTTGATGATGAGCTTGAGTTTTTGAAGAAAATTAAAGGTTTGAAAAAAGAAGGAAAATCTATTCAAGAGTATACATAAGAGTTCTATTTGGTTCTTATCAGAATGGTTCATTCTGAAGCTAACAAGGTGAAGGTTTCCCAATACATAAATGGGCTGAGGTTGAGTATCCAAGAAGATTTGATAATGGTAAGAATGTCTACCATTTAAGATGCATATCAAATTTCTTTTAAGGTAGAATAAAAACTAAATAAGAAGTTTGAGAGAAGAAGAACTGGTAGAGATCATGGTGGAAAAGCTAGTGGACCATCTTATGGTGGCTAAAATGAAGATCAAAAGAAGAATGGTGACTCTAGCAACTATCATAATCAATAGGGAGATAACGTTTATCATCCTAGTGATCAAAGTAATATAGACCAAAGAGGAATAGTATGAGGCAAAGTACCAGGAAGAAGAGGATTGTCTGGGACATGTTTCCATTGTGGATAGGAAGGAAATAGAGATTATGAGTCAACATAAAAGGAGAAAAACTAGAATACCAAGCGAGAATGCGCGAGTTGCACATGTAGATGAAGATTCCAAGTTAAAACATTCTAAATATGTTAAAAGAGGAGAGATCCTTGTCACCAACATAGCCTTGCAAAATGATAAGAAGGAACCTAAGCAAAGGAAGATTTTTTTTTGCACAAGGTGTAAGTGCAATGGTAAAGTATGCATTGCCATTCTCGATAACTTGGTAGTATTGATATCCTTTTTTTAGAGGAAATGGTTGATGAATTGAAGTTAGAGAGAAGAAAAAATCCAAATCCCTATTGGATTGATTGGTTGAAGAAGGATCCAAAGGATTTGGTCAATGAACAATGTCTAGTAAAGTTCAAAATTTGGAAATATCATGATAAATTATTATGTGATATTATGCATATGAATTATTCTCATCTATTGTTAGGGAGACTATGGCAATTTAATCACCGTGTAGTACATGATGGGTATGCAATTAACTATTCTTTGACAAAGGTTGGAGTCTGATACAAGTTGAAACCATTGAAGGAAACATAGGGAAAGGTGTGTAGTAATGATATAATATATTTAGTTGTTGGAAGGAATTTTCTAGAAGGCATGAAGCATGAACATATGTATTTTTGTTTAATTACAAGAGTTGATAAAGAGGAAGTAGAAGGTGTACCTATGAAAGTTGTAGATTTTTAGGATTAGTTTTAGGATATTGTATCTAATAATGAACATAATGAATTTCCACCAATAATAAGGATTAGTTATCAAATGGACTTGATTCTCAGAGCTAGTTTTTGGAATAAGATAGTCCACAGAATGACTCTAGTAGAGAGTTAAGAATTGAATAAACAACTATGAGATTTGTTAAAGAAGACGTTGACTAGATAGAGTTTGAGCCTATGTGTTGTAGTGATTCTCAGGCTATAAATAATATTACTAGCACCAAATAAAAATTAAGAATGGAGCATGTGTATTGATTCTCAGGCTATTAATAAGATTACTATCAATTATAGCTTCCTTTTCCAACTATGGATGACATTATGGAATGCTTGAGTGGATCTGAGTACTTCAGAAAGATAGGTATGAAGATTGAATATCACCGAAACCCAATTAGAGAAGGAGATGAGTGGAAGACAACATTTAGGACAAAGGATGACTTGTATGAGTGGCCAACCCTACCTTTTGGGCTAACCAATACACTGAGCACATTTATGTGGTGCATGAATGAGGTATTGAAAGAATCTTTTATTAATTTTTTTATTGTTTACTTGGATGATATTTTTATTTTTATTAAGACATTGGAAGAGCATATAATGAATATTTGTAGGGTCTTTGAGAATTTAAGGGAAGAGAAGATGTTGTTTAACCTGAAGAAGTGTAGTTTTGTGAAGGAGTTAGTGTACCTAGGATTTTTTGTCTCAGTAGATGGTTTTAAAATGGACCCAGATAAAGTTAAGGATATCCTTGAATGACCTACCCCAAGGAGTGCTACTGAGGTAAGATATTTTCATGGTTTTGCTAGCTTTTACAAAATGTTTACCTGAAATTTTAGTAGTATATGTTGACCCTTGATTGATACCATGAGAGGGGATAAAAAAGAGTTTAAGTGGAATACATGAGAAGCAAAGAGTTTTGATTTTCTTGATAAGAAAATTTACACAACATTCTATGTTCTCACTTCCAAATTTTAGTAAGGTATTTCAAGTAGACCATGATGCTAGTGGTAATTCCATTGGAGCTGTTTTAAGTCAGGAAGGTAAACCCATTACACACTTTAATGAGAAGTTGAATGATGCCAAAGGAAAATATTTTATTTATGGTTAATAGGTTTATGCTATAGTTTAGGCATTGAGTAAGTGTATACATTATGTTTTTCATAAATATTTTTTTTATTTACTAATCACCAATCTTTATTGTATTTGAATAGCTATGGAAATTTGAATCAAAGAAATTTAGAATACCTCTTGAGTTTCTACATATTTACACTTTTGTTTGAAAGCACATGACTGGAAATTATAATAGGGTTGGAGATGCCCTAAGCAGGAGGAAAAAATTGTTGACAAAGATGTAAATTGAAGTTGTTGGGTTCAAGGAGCTCAAGAATTTTTATCTTGAGGTTCCTAATTTTGGAGAGGCTTGGAAAGATTGCACAAAAACTGTTACCCTAGATAGGACTAGATGGTTGGATTTATAATCTAAGATATAATATTATTCAAAGGGATCAAATTATAAATTCCAAAGAGTTCCATGAGGGAGAACCTAATCATAGAGAAGCACAATGGAGGATTTGCTAGATACTCTAGCCAATGATAAAACCATTGCTCTAGTTAGTGAGCATTATTATTGGTCACAATTGAAGTAAGATATTAAGAAGTTTGTGCAGAGTTGTAGAATATGTCAAACTATAAAAGGGAATAGGAATAATACAAGGTCATATCAGCCATTACTTGTACTAGAGAGGCTATGAGAGGATACTAGTATAGAATTTGCACTTAGTCTACTAAGGACTCAAAGAGGACATGATTCCAATTTTATAGTGGTGATAAAGGTATTGAATAAGGGCACTCCATTCCTTATAGGAAGACTAATGATGATGTTAATGTGGAAGAATTGTTTTTCATTGAAGTGGTGAGACTTTATGGTTTACCATAGAGAATATTTTTAGATTGAGACACTAAGTTTGTCAGGTACTTTTAAAGGACGTTGTAGAAAAGGATAATGATAGATATGAAGGTCAGGTTAGTGCACCATCTACAGACTAATGGGAAGAAAGGTGGTGAATATGAGTTTTGGAAATCAGTTGAGGTTCTTAGTAGGAGAAAAAATCAAGGGCTGGGATCTGATTTTACCATAGAAAAATTTTGCATACAATAATTTTGTTAATAGGATAACTCGTAAATCAACATTCCAGATTGTATATTGAAGTAGTCCAAGAAATGCTTTAGAATTAAGCAAGTTGGACAAAGGAGAGATGAGTAGTGCCAAAGCTAAGTACATTGCAAAACACTTGAAGAATTTGCATAAATACGTGAGAAGGAATGTTAATAAAATGAATACTTAGCACAAGGCTAAGGTAGGTAAGAAAAGGAGACAAGGAATTTTAGATTATGGATGAAGTTATGATTCATTTCAGGAAGGAGAGATTTATAGTGGAGATATAAAACAAGTTGAAGATGAATAAATTTAGACCACATGAAATCTTCAAGAAGCACGATTCAGGAAATGCTTATGAAGTAGATTTGTCTAGTCAACTCAATATTTCACTCTTGTTTAATATTTCATATTTGATAGAGTATCGTGAAGGCAGTACAAAAGATGAAATAGCAAAAGCAAAGTGGAAAATTCCAAAACCTACTTCAAATACAAAATAGGTAGAGGATATCCTGGATAGTCATGTGGGAAGGAGTACAATAAATAGGAAATATGAAGAGTTTTTAGTCAAACATAAGGGAGAAGCTAATGAAGATTCATTATGGCTATCCAAGGAAGAGTTTGATTATCTTGGTTTTCCTCTAAACACCTTGGATGTGACAAGGTCACCTCTCAAATTACCTCAGGTATCTAATATAGGAGCATCGGGGGTGCAAGAGCAATCTTGCATCACCCAAAAATATTATCTAGTTTTTCAATAAGGGTTACTTTAGGCATGGTTACTATTTTTGGCTAGTTTATTATTTTTAGTAGGTTTTTCATTTGAGCATGGATTGTTCCAAATACTTCCTTGGAGGTTCATTTTGAATACATAATCCTACTAGTAAAGTTTCATGGCAAGATCAAGTGTGGTTTTTAAGATATTGAATTTACTATTTTTGTAAGGTGGTACAAAAAACTTTAAACTTGGTTTTGAAGGCTTTAGAGGCTCCAAGAGGGTAAAAATTTGATAATGTGGTGCTTGATGAGTCTAGGGCTGCATAGTAATTCAAGAGGTTTTCAAAATGGGGTTATTGTTATGTCCTTACAATTTTCTATTTATTTCCTTGTTGTGTCATGTGTGTTTGGTTAAATAAGGGGAGTACTCTCCATCTTTTATTTTGTGTGTTCTGGTCTCGTGTCAAAACTTTCATTGTGTTTATTTTTAATCATATTTATGTTTTAATAGTAGACATGTATTGATATATACTTAATTATTATACGGTTTACAAGTCATCCAAAAAGAACTTTTCATCGTTAACCTATTCCATTTAAGACTTATTTCATTGACTTAGTAGAGGCATATATTAAGATAATTGTGATAGACATGAAATTTGAAAAGATATGACAAAACTCTTCTAATATTGAATTGACTAAAATTTTAATTATTATGACTTTGTTTATTAATGTCCATGCATTTTATATCATATTTGAGGCTACTAAAAATTTCACTTGAGATAAATTATCTATTTTTAACCAAAAAAAAATCATTATGATCACAAAATTATCAACATCTAGATTGAACTTACCAATCTAATTACTCATTTACTTTCAAATACATAAAATTAAAAATACTTAAAAATCTATTACAATTCAAAGAAACCTTCTTTAAAGACATCCATGACACCTTCTCATGATTACAATTCAAAATAAGCACACATATTTTGAGTGTTATTAAGAAGATGATGTAACATCCTTGTCATACTTTCTCAATTATCAAAAGATCTCAAATTTTTATTTTTCTTATAAAATTTAGAAATTTATTCATAAAACATGAAGTTTATTGTAGTTTTTGCATAGAAAATTTGTGCAACTTAGAAGACACAGTAAAAAACTGACCAGGAGCATTTAGGGTGTAAGATAAATCTTGCATCACTTAAAAAATATTGTCTAGGTTTTCAAAAAAGGCTATTTTGGTTAGGGTTACTATTTTTAGAAAGTTTACTATTTTGTGTAAGTTTTTCATTTGAACATAGATTGTTCCAATTATTTCTCTTGAGGCTCATTTTAAATATATAAGCATGTCGGTAAAGTTTCATGACAAGATCAAGTCATCTTTTGAAGATATTGAGTTTTCTAAGTTGATAGGGTGGTAGAAAATTTTAAACACACTTTTGAAGGCCTTAGAGGCTCTAAAAGGGGAACAATTTTTTGGGGGATGGAAATTTTCCATTTGACTTGTAGAGTTCTTCTAAAAGTGGTTATAGTAGAAAATAGGGTGCACGATTCACAATATATGACCTCCATAAGTTGGGCTACTTTAGGAGAAAAAATAAATCCCTTCAAATACTCCTATGAGTTCCAAAATCCATTTGAGGGCATATTATCTACATATCCCAATGTAGGAAAAAATAATATAAAGATGGTCAGCCTCAAATGGGGGGTTAAAATTTCTAGTGCCTTCTAGGGCAGTTAAACTTCCCAATTTAAATAAGAAAAATAGGGGTTACCAAGGGGGCAGTTTTGATGGTGCACATGGTGGCTCTAGATTTTAGATTATTGTAATGAAAATTCCCATGTGGTTGTATCATGTTATTTTTTGGATATTGTAATTTCATTTCATCAAAGATAATAGACAGAAAGTGTTTATGTTCTTGTAATTGCTATGCTCTTGTAATTTTTTGTTTATTTTTCTATTTTGTTATACGTGTTTAGGCTAGTAAGGGAGTACTCTTTATCAAGTGGTATCAAATAAAAAGTTCTAAAGTGTGTAGACAGATTGCCAAATGTGAGGCAATTTACACAAGGATTGTGGTTGTCAGTCTGATAGATAAGTACAAAAAAATTCCTCTACAAAAGAACTGTGGTGGAAGAAATGTTGATGTGACAGAAGAGGGTTTCATAGCCTTCAAAGAAAACTGCAAGCACTGCAAGAGGAGCTACACAATGGATCTGATATTAGGGAATGAGATGAAAGTGGGAATGAATCTGAAAAAGATGGGCAATTTGAATAAGAACAAGAAATGGCTAGAGACCCTAATGAAGCTATGTTTTTGAAGGTCATTTCCAAGATTGGAAAGTGAAAAGAAATTGAAGTTTCCACAATTTTTAGAAACCTTAATCGAAATGTAGAGCCTCCATCATTTCCCTCCTATGTTTGACATCCCGAAGGATGGGGAGGGGAGTTATTCTAGTATTCATGTCGATACCCATATGAGTTGGCACCCTCGGGGTGATCTCTTGTCCACTTGATTTATGTGACCTTCCTTAGACTTGAGATGCGTTGTGAGGCCTCACCCCGAACCCATAATAGCTTTTCTGAGTTTTCTTAGGATAGAATTAGAATTTGAATACTTTATTTTAATGCACTATATTGTATATACCTTATGTCGTGTATTGATCATTTTGGAGGTTAGATACATGTTACTTTATGATGCACATAATGAACTATTTTATGTTACAATTATGGATTTTCATTATGGGATATATTTGATTTGAAAACCATTATGTTTATATGATGGATTATTGATGTTATGAGAGTAATAATCAAATTGTGATTCAATTTAAGTATGATGCAATGTGATTCCTAATTCTAATTAAAAAAAAATGCTTAGACAATGTTATTATATGATAAAAATGTAATTGATTCATAATGGTTTTGAATAATGTATATTTCATTATGATGTATGTTATATTCATTGGACTACTGATAATTGGATTTAGTGTGCAGGGAATAAGACAATGGTATTAAAATGGAAAACCAAACCTATGTCTAAGTGAATTCAATGAAAGCCAAGGTTATGTCTAAAAAAATAAAATACCTCGTTGTATTGTTTTTAATTCATGAGTGTATGGGCTTGATTGTATTTATTTCAATTTGTAAATTGTATACTTAATTATTTTGTGAGAAGTGTGCTCAAGTGGAAATGTCATGTATTTTGTGATGTGTAAATATGTGTGTCACTTGAAACTTGTGTTGTGTACATGTGGCCATGACATGTCTACTTGAGGATTGGTTTCCCATCAACCTAGGTTAGTACCATAGTGAATCCCCATGTGAATCCCTTGGTTAGGGAGTTGGAGGTTTGGTCTTATCAATTGATTATCGTGGGTAATCTTATGAGGCAATTCTAGGAGGCTAGAAAGGTACCTAGGGGTGTGTTTGGGATATTTTTAGGAATCCCACTTTGTATACTTATGATTAAGGGTCATTTTTAACCTTAGGACCACCTAGATATGTGCCTAGAGCCCTTCCAAAAGTTGATTTTCCAAGATGGACGAAAATCAACTTTTGGGGAAGAAAGGTCTTGGTTAGACAACCATTCCCTTTTGGTGCAAGAAATTTATTCACCTTTTCAAGTTTCCCTTTTTGGATCCATTTTTGGAAATATTGTAAGGAGCTTAGGGAAGAGAAACCAATGAGAATCTTACCCATTCCCAAGAGCCTTATAGTGGCCCTTTTAGTGGAAACTCTCCATGATGGAGAGTTTGAACACCCACTCTCTATTTTAGAGACATTGTTATTTTTGCAGGAGTTTTGGGAGAAAGGAGAGTAAGGAAAAGGGGAGCTTTGCTTCAACTTCATACCATAAGTTTGGATCTAGGTTGGTGGCTCCCTCTTGTTGCTCATGTTTTTCTTCTTTGTTTGTGATAATGGTGGAAGAAAATTGTTGTATGCAAAATGAATGTAGTATGTTTTCATGTTTTATCTATGTGTTGTAATGGAGGTTTTTGTGTTTTTTCCTTTCTTGTGTTGTGAGTTCTTTGTGAAGTGTTTCATTCCTTTGTGTTAAAAAATCTCTATCATTAAAAAGGTTTTCAAAGAACAAGATCCAACACATCTATCGAGAAGGGAACAAAGAAGAAGATATGTTAGCAAATTTAGGTGTCAATGGAAAAGATCTGATAGACAAAAATAAAAAAGTAGTTAAACAAAAACCTCATAACTAGAAAGAAAAGAAATTTTTTACAATTAAAGTAAGACAAATATATATAATCATAATGGATATACCTATGATGATATCCCACAATGAACTGAAGTAAAATAAGTAACAAAGCTAATAAAGGATACATGCGGATGCAAATTAACAAAGAATATTTAAGGTAATGTGTGGATGAATATTAACAGGGATAATTTGTATCATTATAGTCTCAATAACATGGCGACATTAAAAGATGAAATTGTAAAGCCTAGTAAATAGGATAAATATTGCTCCTTCAGAAGCTATCATCAATTTCCCAATCAAACAACACTGCTCCGAATGTTAAACTTCTAAAGAGGGTTAAATCCCAAGTTTTACATATACTCAAGGATTAATTTGTTACAGATTAGCCATTAGGGAGATGTATAATAATAACCTTCTTCTTTGACCTCCTTCGATAGACCCATTTAGTATGGATCCATCAAGACTCTTTCTAACCCCCCGTGGATCACAGATTCGCAAAATTAGACCTCTACCTCTGCTTCCAAAGATACATATTTTTTACTTCCTCTCCTGTTACATAGAGTGACCAAATCTGATCAGAAAGGCTTAACTATAATTTTAATGGTTAAAAAAAAACTTCATGTCTATAATTATCAAAGTAAAAAATAAAAATTAAAGTTTATTATTTTACTTTAGTAGAAAGAATATTCTCAAACCTAAGCATTTTATATCAGAAATAGTTAACCCTTCTTGGATTAGGTGAGAGGGTTGCTGGTATCATTAAACTAGATAGGTTTGTTTTCAATTTTGAATTAATGGGTCAAATAAATCCTAATAATTTCTGAATTCAAACTATTAGTTTTTGTAGTTAAATCAAAATTAGTCGAAAGAAGAAACCCAATGGCGAACCAAAGTATTGAATCATGTTTTAGATAAGAGAAAGATTAAAAATGCCTTCAAAACAACTCACAAAATCAAAAGCCAATCCTCAAACTCTAAAAGAAACAACAATAACGTATCTAGTGATAAAAACCACATCATTATAAAGTCTAAACAAGTAAACATCAGAAATTCAATAAACTCTAATGGAACAAAATTAAACCATTCCTAAAAAACTAGAGAAGCTAAGATCCTTACATTATAGTTTGTTTGTTGATGTTTATGACTAACATTTTCATGTGAGTGGGAAGCTTTCTTAAAGATGCAAAGATTCATGTAGGAACTCAGGAGTAAACATCAAAGGTAGAAAAAAAATTGCTAATCAGTGCAGAGAGGGGCTCTAATAAATTGTGGTCTTATTTTGGTGATCCAATTGATCTCTCGGCAAACCCGAAATAAGGGATCTTTTAATTATACAAACAAAGATTTAAAGGAAGGAATGTATTCCTAAGACCCCAACTATGACAAGGGCACCCACATAGAGACTCAATATAATAAAGATGCCTAGATTCAGATGTAAAGAAGGGCAAGACATTCAATAAGTTTTGCAAACTGGGGTATGCCCCTTGTAACATTGTATTTATGTATAGTACTTATGTCTTGGGCAAGATTGGAGGTTTTCTTCTATGTTCTTTCCTACCAGTGCCTGCTTGAACAGAGACATTGAAATCTTTCTTTATTAATATAATCTATAGGGCTTCAGCCTTTTACTGACCAAAATAAAATTATATATATATATATATATATATATATATATATATATATATAAAATTATTTAACATATTATTATTAATTTTAGTATAGCATGTTAATTACATTATGTCATTTATTTAATTGTAATATTGTATTTTCACTCTTTTTACACAAGTTAAGAATTCTTTATTCCTATGTAATTAATGTTTATGCTAATTCATTATTTTATACTTCATCTTCTCTTAATACCACTCTTTTCATTTACCTTATTGTAACTCTTTTTATTTGATTTAATTTTTCCCTTTTCCAATCTAAATCATTGTTTTTTTTCTAGTTTCAATTTCTTTTGGAATTTGTGGTGAAGAGTCTCTTAAAAGGTGTCAAACGACCAATTAACAAAGTTACCAAATTTTGCCCTTCACACAAGAAAGTTATATTTGATTGAATACCTAATATTTTTATTAGATTGAATAAATGACTTAGAAGTAAATTATTTGAATCATAATTTTAGATCCTATAATTTTTTTTTTTAAACAAGGTGGCAGTGCCACTTGATATATTAATATATTTATAAAAACTGGTTGAAAGAGCTCCCGGGGAAAATAACCAAAAAGAAAAACTCTGATCCTTGCTTGATAATACATAATAATAAGTTTGAATATTTGAGGAAGCTACAAAAAACCCCCACTAGTCGCAGCTAGCTACAATCATAGTGTCAATAACCCTCCAAAAAAACCTAAACCTAACTATTACATAAGCCCTTAGGTAATATACAAAGAATATGAGAGATTTTTACAAAATTACACCATGCTTAGTTATAAAAAAAAATCTACATAGGATTTAGCACAATGTAGAAAACCCAAAAAGACTTCTTCCTGTCGATACTCACCCCATAGGGCCCTTTGGTATCTGCATGAGAAAATCTACACAACAAAAAACTAGATAACTTGCCAAATTAATAAAATTAAAAAATTTATCCTTCCATAAAGCATGGAGCAGCATCACCTGAGATTTATTTTAAATCAAAGCTTGGAATGGGGTGAGTAGAAGTGGAAGTGAGTTGTGAAGGAGGAGGAGCGGGTCGAGCATTGGAGGAAGCATCCTGCTCAAGAAGGTCTAAAAGGACAAAGACAACCTGATGGACACCAGTAACACAATCCTTCATAAGGAAGCCACTAAATTGCTACAGAGAAGCCTTTACGGGTCTAAAGGACTATCGTTCCAGAGACTTTTTAATGCTTTCAAGGACCATATGAACATCATGATTGTAAGAACTGAGTGATGATGAAACAGACCACCAATAAGAGTTGCGCCACCCCAGAGATCATATTTTTGGATAACCTTAACTAATCTATTCCCACTGAGAAGCTCTGGTCTCACATAACGACTAACTATCAACTCCAAGTGAAAAGGCGATTGTAGAAGATCACATGGATTTGATATAAAAATTTAGAGTATTTGGGAGGGATAGATAATACACTTTCCAGATGGGAAAATGATATCACAACCCACAATTCTCTTAATACCACGATGAATATGAGGACGTTTACAGAAGCACACAATTTCCAACATTTCATCCTTGATGCAACCTACAAATGGTTTCTCCCAATCCTCCACCTCAAGAAAAAACCTGTAATTGCATGGATAATAGTCCATGTGTGGTAAAGAACAGGACAAGCATATCTCCACCTGAGTGCTAACACCCACCAAAGAGCTAGGGCATCTAGATATTTTAAGAAACCTTCCACTGACTACTTACCATGGAAAATGACAATGAAAGTAACCGACGACAGAATGAACATAATATAGAAAAACAAACAGAGAAGGGTTATATGAGGAATTTGATAAAGCATCACAAAGAAATGTCATCTAGATTTTAGATCTTATAATTAATAATGGCATTAAATCTAAAATAATTAAAGTATAAATATAATAAATATAAAAACCAAGAGTTTCTACTCAAGACCAAAACAAATAATGAATTAAACATTATAATTGTTGGGTGGTGCAACTCAATCATTCACGTAACTGATTAGACAGGAATATGTCTTCTTCCTTGTAACTGCAGGTTCTTGCAAATGGCTAACAGTTGGAATTCTTTGGTCATTATTAGGTAGTGATAGAAGGAGTGGTGTTGGGTCTTTTTATGCCAGAGATATAGTTGTTGTTATAAAAACAAAGTGTAGTATGTGTATGAATAAACATAGAATAATAAAATATAAGAATCCCACCATTGAAAGTGGATGTATCCTGATCAGGTGAACCACTATAAATTTTCTTGTCTTCTGTCTTTGTTTGTGTTTGTTGTTCTATTTTTATTTTTTTGTCTTTCTTTTAAAGCTGAGATCAACAATTGGTATCAGAGTTGAGAGAGCTTGATTTAATTTTTATGGAAACTGGTGAAGATTTCTTGGAGACATGGATTAAGCAAACAAATGGAAAATCAATAATTTTGTTGGGTACAATTTCGGGTTATGGAAAGTGCACATAGATTCACTACTAATCATGTAGGATCTATCACCTTAATTGCTTGGAAAAAATAAGGGAAAAGGATCTTTATCAGATGAACACTCAAAGAAGCTTGATAAAAAAGCAAGAGAAAATATTTTTCTATCACTCTCAAGAAATGTGCCCTTCAAAGTTTCAATAGAAAAGAGAACTAAAGAGATGTGGGATAAATTATCTTCATTATATGAGATAGCTTCAACATCAAACAAGGTATCCATAATGAAAAAGTTAAACAATCTGAAAATGAAAGGAAGAGTTATGTCGAATCACCTTAATGAGTTCAATACCTCACTTTCTCAATTGATTTTAGGAGGCATAACATTAGATGATGAAATGAAAGCTATTACGTTTCTATGTTCATTACTGAATAGTACGGAAGGGTTGGTAATGGTAGTTAGCACTTGGGTGGATGCCAAAACTTAAATACAATTTAGTGAGGTTGTTACTACACTTCTCAACATAGACATGTATAGGAAGAATCACGAGTCTTCCTCAGGTGATGCATTAATTGCGATTAGCACTAGAAATTGAGGTAGGAGTCAAGAAAGAGGCACACATTACAATAATGGAATATTTCAATCTACACAACGGTCACAATCAAGAGGAGTAAATGGTACATGTTGGTTTTGTGATAAACAAGGATACACAAAAAAGAAATATTACAAATACAAAAAGGCCCAAGATAAATTGATCAATGATGGAGTAAATACTACAACTGTTAAAGATGATGGTGTATTGGTTCTTGCAGCTAGTAATACAAATGTAAGTTCATGGGTTCTAGATTCTCATACCTCTTTCCATGCTACTCCATGTCTGAGTGCTTTAACGAATTATCAAGAAGGTATGTTTGGTAAAGTTTTTTTCTTGGAGATAAGAAAGAATGTGATATTGTCGGAAAGGGTAATATTTTATTATTGTTGAAGAATGGTAGTAAATCATTTTTAAAAGATGTATGATATGTTCCTGTATGCACCCTAAAATGGTCGCCTAGACTTTGGCCCCCATTTATTATTTTATCAATTTATCAAATTTCTGAATCAATGCTTTGGAACATTTTCAATTCAAATCAATTTCCTTGATCAAATTGTAATTAATTCAATTATTCAAATATTTTAATATTTCCTAAGGTTTGACCATTTTTATTTAATTAAAAGATTTAATCTCTCTTTTAATTAAATAAAATTCCTCTTATTTAATTAAAAGATTTAATCTCCCTTTTAATTAAATTCCTCTTATTTAATTAAATCAAATTCCTCCCATTTAATTAAATAAAATTCTTCTAATTTATTTAATTGAAAGAAAACCTCTCTTTTAATTAAATAAATAAAAAATCCCCACTTAAAGCACTTTATTTGTTGAAAAGGGAAATAAATTAAATGAAAAAGTAAATGAAATCCCTTTTTCTTCACATCTTCCTAAGTGGTGGGTTTTTGCCTCTTAATCTCAACCATTGATTAATT
>MU227558.1:96736-112583 GCA_018584345.1 Thuja plicata | reverse complement strand
TATATATATTCAGATTATATTTTATTAATAGATTAAATCATTGGTATATTCACATTGTAAGCATATTTTCTAACCACTACGCGCGCGCGCGCGTGTGTGATAGAAAAACAAAGTAATTTATTTTGAAAAATATTATGTAGAAAACAAAAATGTAATTATCCAAATATATGCATATACCTAGATTCATATTCTGTGTGCATATACATTTATTTACATACAGTCTTAAATGTACATTCAACTAGTAATAGTTTTCAAATGTAGTTGTGATTTTCCTTCCTAATATGTATGCATGTTTAAAAGTACATTTATCTATGTAGTTGCTGGTTTTTATTTCTGTTATACACTTATGTTCCTTTTTTTGTCTACTTGTCTTTTTAGAAAATTAAAAAAAAAAATCGAATACATACTTCCATCTACTTTTTTTGAATAATAACTAAAATTTCAATAAATCACTAACCATTTATAAGGAATAAATGATTCTTCTTTTGTCTATTCTTGTTTTTTATAACAGAAAATCACACTCATATTTCTTTCACTATAACATCAAATATACTTTTTAGATTTAATCTAACAAATTAAGACAAAGATTCTTTAAAAATCACTCCAATGCATGGAAGCTACATCATTTCTAAATTTGCTCTCTTAAATTAGAACAACATTTACTCTTAAGATTACAAGGGGGAAGTTACAAGGAATTTTCAGCCACTTAGCTTCATGGAAAACATGCTAATAATACACCTTTCTCTTTTTTTTTTCTTACAACAATGATTTGATACAAAAACTCAGATGCATAGGCTACTTCATACACATAAGATGCATTTAAAAATAAATCTTCCTTTTCCAAGATCTTTCCTTCTTTTCACCAAGACTCCAAGCAACTTAAGAACCTACAAATAAATTTTGAGCTTGACCATGAGATGCTCACCTCCTAGCCTAGGTCTCTAAGAGACCATCCCCGAGCTTTGAGAGCCAAGTGTAGGTGGGTTACAATCATTCAAAGCCACATTTACATAGCAAATCTCTTACAAATACACCCAACCAAGGCTTCACTATGGGTCTCATAATGACCCTAGAAATGGGGTGAAGGTGGACCAAGTACCCTATGGGGAGAATGTCAAAATGAACAAGAATCACAATGTCTTCTCAATGCTTTTCAACAGTGTCATAAATATCCTCATTTCACAACTACACCCTTATGACCCCAAAGGCAACAAGCCAAAAGGAAACACCACCCTTTTGACTCCCAAATGCATAAGAAAAATAAATGGCATGATAGATCCCATACTCCATATTTTCTCCCTCTCCTCCATGAGGAGAGACTTTACACCCAAGGGTTGTCCAATAACCCTTCACCCCCAAGGTTACTCTTCCCTCCCAAGGGTGAGTGCGCCTTGAGACTTTCATACACAATAGACAACATAACACAAAGGACAAAAAATAGCACAACAAGATATACATTCATGACTTCCATTACAACTCACAAAAAAACTCCACTATCATACTTCAACAAATTTACATTCTACAAGCATGAGCAAAAAAGGTGTATGGATCCACCAACCTAGATCCAAGCTTAACACAAGAGTGTTAAAAGAAGATCTCATTTTGACCAAGTCCTTCCTTTCCAAAGCTTCACTAATTCTAGCAACTCTCTAAGATAGAGAGCGGGTGTTCAAATTCTCAACCTTGGAATATTTCCCTTGAAAAGGGCTCTACACACTTACCACAAAACTCTTGGTAGAAGGTAAGAATCCGATTGGTTTAGTCTTTCCAAAACTTCTTACATGATTACTAAAAATGGTCTTTAGAAAAGGTAACTCAAAAAGTGGGAAAAGTATGCATCCAAATGGAAGGGTTGTCTAACCAAGACCATGCTTTCAAAAGTTGATTTTCATTCATCTTGAAAATCCAACTTTTGGAAGGGTGTTCTAGTCAACTATGAGTTATCTTAGGGTTAAAAATTACCCTTACCCATAGGTATACCAAGTGGGCTTCCTAAAAATGACCCAAACTCAACCCTTGGTGCCTTTTTGACCTCCCAAAAACCCACCTAAAAAGCTTACCCACGAAATTCAAATGAAGTGACTCTACATCAAGCTCTCTAACCAAGAGGTTCACATGAGAATCTTATTTGGTACTTACCTAGGTTGGTAGTCATCCAATCCTTAAGTGGACATGTCATTGTCACATGTACATAATACAAGTGTCAAGTGACACCACACCTTTTACACATCACAAGGACATATGACATTTCCACTTGAGCATCACACAATTTAAAATTACAATTAACAATTTACAATGAACATACTTTCAAGAACATACGATTACAAAATAAGCATATTACAATGAGGTTTTGTCTCTCATTAGACACAACCTTGGATTGCACTGAATTCACATGGTCTAAACTTGGTTCCCCATTTTATTACCATGGTCAAAATGCCCTGCACACTAAATTTGAATATCAGTATTCCACGAGATCACAAATATATATAACATATACGAAATAACCATCATTCAAACATATACAAAACATCGACATCATCATGTAACCAGTTTAGAATTGACATAACCTGATCAATTAAGCTACTTCCCACATGAAATCATATGCACATGTAAACAACATGTATGCATCTAACTTTCAATTCACAATAGAAATCACATTTCCTCATAATTTAATCCAAGTCACCATTTCCTAATTAATCTCATTGCATCATCATAATAATAGCCAAATTTCACCAAGTACAATGCATGTAATAATAATTCATCACAACATTGTCATGCTAACCATTTAAATTAACCAATCTAATAATAATTTGCATTATCCAATTAATCAATAAATAAAAATCTCTATATACACAATCATGACTCAACTCAATTGATCAATTCATGTTATAATATACATAACCTTTAAGCACCTAACATTTATCAGAACCACAATTCATCCTATTGCAAATACCATTTCCTTATTTCAAATCAATGCACACAAGTTCAATACACAACTGCATTGCTATAATAATAAATTAAACTAATCATCCCTACTGCAACATAATGCATCATAGAAGCATCAACACAAGTAAGGGGAAAAATAGGGTGTAAAAAACCCAATCTGATCCAATAAGGTAGAAATCCATAATGTGACATAAAGAATTCACATACTAGGTCCATCATAAGGATAAATGAATTTCTATGACGACCTCAATAGGGTTTCTCCAAATCAAGCACAACTATAGAGATAATCACAAAATGAGAACAAGCCTAAATTGGACCGAGTGGTTCAAAATAACACCTCTAATAAGAATATCACAACATCACAAGATCATCTTAATCAGTCATATCATAACATATTGGGACCCCACAACCTATCTCAAGTCCAAGGAAGGTATTATAAATTGATTAGGCACAAATCACCCTAAGGGTACAATCTCACAAGGGTACAACATGGTCATAACTACAAGAATAATTTCAATCCTTACCCCTCAGAATGTCAAACATAGAAGGGGAACAAGGAGGTCCTACATAATTTCTTTATGTTTTTATTAGGTAGAGCCTTAACATTTTAAACAAGCCTCTAATGATGTAAATTTGGTGCATTCGATGAATGCTATGAAGGACGAACTAGATTATCTGCATGCTAATGATACTTAGGATTTAGTCCCTACTCCACCAAAGTTAAATTTTTTGAAAAATAAATGGCTTTACAGTTTGAAAGAAGAAGATAGAGGGTGAAAAACATATAGTGCCAGATTGGTGGTGAAAGGATTTGCTCATTAAAAGGGCATCAATTTTAATGAAATTTTTTCTCCAATTGTGCAAATGCAAACAATATGTTTAGTTTTGTGTATGATGTCGAAGCCCACAAGTGGTTGCTAGGATCACTTATTGTAAGTAGTGGTAACAAGTGATAACATAATTAGTCTAATTAGGCTGACCTAGTATTAAACTAATAAGATTAATGCCTCACCCATGCTTGAGCGCTACTATAGGCTAAGATGGAGGATGAGATGATGCTTACCCCCTTTCGAGGTGCGGGTTCGGGCATCATTAGTGATCTTGTCTGTATGAAAGGTCATTGATGCCGTGTATAGTCACTTAGGTGCCGGAATCCATTAAGGGATTACTAGGACAAAACTCAAGGATGTGACATACATGATGACACCTTCCTATATACAACTTAGGTTATCCTACGTGTGTTAGTACCTCTAATTTTGTTTAGTGTTCCTTGTTTTGGATTAGAGTGCTTCTAGGATCTTCCTATGCATGGAGTATGAGGTCATGTATACCTTGTTTATATTCTTGTTGTATACCCCGTGTGATGGGCCTGTTAATATCTCCTCAGCATGCTGGGAGTGGACCTTTGGTTCCACGCGGTCGGGTGGTCGTGATTCTTATTACCATTGAGATTCTGACGGATTCTTCGTCATGCTTGGATGTTCCTTATTGCAGTTTCATCTTCCTAGTCTTTTGGAGACTTGATCAGTTACTTGAGTTGTGTATTTGTACCATATGTATATATATTGGTTATCATCCTTGGAGGATGCATTGTATTGTTTATTATGTATTATTACATACCCTGTGACTTGTGTAGTGGATGTTGATTAGGTAGTATACCTTATGGTATTAGATGTATATGTAATCTTTATTATTGAGATGTATGTTATTGGTTTCAGATTATGTAACCTTTATGTCAGTTCTCTATTATTGTAATCATAGATTAGTTTGTTTAAGTAATTCTACGTCAAAGAACCCTCGAGAAATGTTATCTTGTATGAGTTGTGTTTCATGTATGTCAGGTACTTCATTGTGTTGCTTCCACATTATTATTATTATTGTTTGTAAACATTTTAAAAAAAATTTATTCTGTGAACTTAGTGTCATGTTTAGGTTAAGTTCTCCCGGGTTCCCTGGCGGGGCATTACACTTGGTTTCAGAGCCAGGTTTCTACACTGGGAGCTTTGGGAAAATTGTGTGCCCCTTAGTTGGTTAGTAGTGCATGTTAGCACTCATCTCCTTGTGTCTTTAGAGTCATTGTTCATGATCTCGTATTCTTGTGTGTGGTTCTTCCCACTGGATTTGGGAGTGATGTCTAGTCTTGGTTGCTATAGGTGGATACCTACTGAGGCTCGAATTGTGTTAGGATCCATGATTGAAACTCTAGGGTCTCTAGTCTTATCGATGCTCATGAAGTTCATAATCATTTATAGGAGTGTTTTGATAGTGAGCAGATGGCTTACTTCTTTTAGTCTTGTGTTTTGGTATGTATGAAGACTTGGTGATTTTCATTTGACTACCTCGTCTATTATAGCATGATAGTTGATGTATTTTGTATGTGATATGTTGTGGTGATGGAGTCCTAGTTTGAAGAACTCCATGTTGCATTATTTCCTTCCCTTGAATGATGTGCGATTCTTGAGTGACCTATTTATTAGCCTCTCAAGTATGATTTTATTGATCATGTATGATTAGACTTGCATGTTGTATTGAATAGACTTTGTTTGAATTATATGAACTGTATTGTGTGTGTTGTAATCAGCTCTGATGGAATATGATTGATTATGAAAATTATAAAGTAAACTCTTGTTTGTTCAATACATTGTGCATTGTTTAGAAATATATATGTATCATTCATTAGGAGTGCATTAACGGCTTTATAATTGTACTCATTATTATAGATCAAACTGGGTAAAGGACCTAAGTCCCCAAGTAAAATGTGCATTGCATCCTTAGTAGAATTCTTGTAACTCAACCTATTTGTAGCAGTTTGCAAATGATTGATTAGATATTAGTGCTAGTAATAAAGTAGAATTCATAATTGCATGAAGTTGCATAAGGATGATGTTGTATAACAATTGTCTTCCTTGAGTGATTGTGTGCATACTCTAATGCATCTAACGTGAAAGATCTTGGATGTCGTGAAGTGACTACTCCCTTGAGTGTGGCTACTCCTAGTCACCTTGTTATGTGAAATGTTTTCTTATATTGGTTATTAATTTTGGTTGATTGATATCTTGTTTTGTTGTATGTGGTCAACACTAATTTCTTTTGAATTTTCTTATAATTGGATTAGTCACCCAAATCTCTTTCATTGTCTAGTTTGTGGCATTAGTCACAATTGATTTATTATTGAAATGGTACCCTTTTATGAGTTAATGTTGAACTTTGGAAGTTCTCCCACTTGGGTTTTTCTTTAAGTTGTATGGTGGCTATTCTGAATGTTTGTTGATGTTGACCATGTGTTGTGATAAGTATTGTTTCTATCATGTTCTTTATGGACCCCTGATAGTATGTGTAAGGGAGGAAATTGCAGAGATGGCACTGTATTTGTATGCGAAATGAAATGCATTATGTAATTTCTATGTCGCGTGAGTGTTGCATTAAGTAAGGTTGCATGAAATGTTCAAATTTCTATTTGATATGAACATGGATATGTGTCTTCCATATTAAGCTTTAGTATGTATGTATTTCATGATTTTGAAAGTATTAAAGATATAGATTTATTTAAGAAATGTTAGATGATGAGAAAATGTTTAAGGTGATTTTTGGTTTATGCTTAAATTTGAGTTATATTACTCTTTGAGATTCATTATGCATATCTTAAAATAAGATAGTTAAGCTAATTTGCATTAGTTCTTCTTGAATGTAAATGAGTGATTGTTGTGATGGTATATTCTTTTGGTGTTTATGAAGTGGGTGAATCTTCTTGTTTGAAACTTATTAAAAGGGGGTGTAGCACTATGGTGTGAATCCTTTTGATTCTTTACTAGATTAGTTATTGGCTTCTAGGAGTAAGCCTAGTTTTAGGGGAGGAGGATGTAATACCTACCCCTTTGTCTATCTGTCTGTGTCAGTTTCTGATCTCTTTTAGACCATAGTATGTATGTGTTAGCTCTTTCAGGTGATTTTAAGGATATTTATATGCGTTACTTTTTAGTATGTTATTGATCCATTATTATCATGTTGTATCTTTTGTGTATATGTGATTTATGGTTATTTAATGATGCTTATGTATATGTTAGGATTTCATTTAGATTATGGTTTTCTGACAATACTGACCCTAGATTTATATGCACATGGATCATTGTATATTTTGCATTACTGTTTGATGTGCTGGGTATGGTATGGGATAGAGTCGTAGTTACTTGCTTCGGAAAGATCCACACGATAACCTGGTCTCAACCATTGTTTGTCATATGATATATGCATGTATGTTCATCTTTGTGATGACAGGTTTGCAGGTACCAGGCTACGTCTTTACTGAATTGGTAGGAGTGAGCATGCCCTATCGCAATAATCTCAATGGTAAGAGAGGGGAGATAGTTTTCAGGTCCAAATCATATCCTAAACCTAATTGTCCTAGTTAGTGGACAAGTATTTTTTTGACTACCCTTACCGAATTCGTATAGTTGACAGGAATTTGTGTATCCCTTTCCTAGTGCATGTTTGATTTTTGCTTGTGTTCGATTTTAGGTGCTTGATGTGATTATGTGGGTGTTATATCATGTTATTTATTTAATTGAATATTATTGTAATTAATTATTAAATATAGGGTATTTAATTAATTTAAAATTAAATTAAATAACTATGTTTAATTGTAAGTTTAATTAAAGTGCAACTATTGAATATTAATATTTAATTGAATAGTTTATTGAAAATTAGAGTAAATAGGCTTTTATGCCTTATTAAATAAATTGAATATTAAGTTGCATGGATTATTGTGCTTTAAATATTTAAGTTATTTAAATTAATATTTTATTAATTACATGTGCAAGATTGGGTTGAAAAAGTATTTTCAAACTCAAGAGATCTCAACTTGATTTTAGGAGTCAAAGTTGAGTTGTGCAAGTAATTAGATATTTTAATTAATTAATTGTTATTTTCTTTCAATTTTGGGTATAGTCCTTTTAGGAGTTAACTAAATGTGTTGTCATTAGGGATTGCTTGATTAGGGGAAGTTGATCCTCATTAGGGGGATTCTTCTCTCATTTGAAAATAACAGGTTTTTGGGAGCATTTTTGGAAGCTTTGGTGTGTGCTTGGTTTTGGAGCATAATTTTAGAATTCTCCTTGCTTAGATTTTGCATTGTGTATTATTCAACAATTATTGAGGTAGGGTCTTGTTCATATCAATTCTAGTTTTCAGATCCCTGTCTTCTATGCATCCGAAAAGCTAGAATCCTTTGTTTGGTCATTCATTGCTTGTTTATTTTGTGTTTTGAGGGTTCCAATTGGAAAATATGTTTTAGATTTATTTCGTTTCTTGATTCAAGCTTGCATGCCAGATCTGTGTTTGTGGGCATAAAGGGTTTCATTTTATAGCATTAGGAGTAAATGGGTATTAGGGTTTCTAGTTTGAATTTATTGTTGACATGGGTATTTCTGGAAACCTAGATCTTTAATTTTTGTAGAAAAATATATATTATCCTAGTACAGAAGTGCTGTCGAAATTTTGTTAGAAAATTCCCTATGGATCTCCTAGAAAATGAAAAATTAAACTAGACTATAGTTTAACTATATAGTGTTTTAAAAAATTAATTAATCCCCCCTTTGAAATTGCTCTTTGGAAATTATTGTTTGAAAAAAAAATAGCTCTCTGTAAAAATACAGAGTCAAAACACCAGTAAAAATAAAATAAAATTGGTAAAAGACAAAATCTTTTTGTATGTATTTAAATTTCCATTTTCGGAAATAATTTAATTAAAATAAATAAATTTTGATTGCTATTTATATTTGTGTTTTAAAAAATATTTTTAAATAAAAAAAAATTTAATAAGTTTATGGGGAGGCGGGTGGCGGGGGCCACTGCACCCCCTGTGCTGCCGACCATTGGCGCGGCAGTCGAGACTGCCGACACGATAGCCGAAGCTGTCGACACGACAGTCGGCGCCGGCTGGTGGTACTGGCCGTGCCTCTCCTTATATAAGGGAGGCCAGCGCGGTAAGGGATAGAGGGGTGGGGGCCACGGGACCCCCCCCACTGTATGGTTTTTATATTATATGTTTTGTTTTTTTTAATTTGTTTAAATATTAAATTTTGTTCATTTAAAATTGTTTTAAATTTTG
This sequence comes from Thuja plicata, assembly GCA_018584345.1. Classification (NCBI taxonomy): domain Eukaryota; kingdom Viridiplantae; phylum Streptophyta; class Pinopsida; order Cupressales; family Cupressaceae; genus Thuja; species Thuja plicata. The sequence continues at coordinate 103,531 of MU227558.1, read as the reverse complement.
GTTTTATTTAATATTTAGTTTTTCTTAGATTTTATTTATTAGTTGTAATTAATATTTAATTCATTAATGTTAATATGTCATTAGTTTATATTAATACTTAATTAATTTATATTAAGATTTAAACTAGTTTATATTAATATTTAAATTAGTTTGTATTAATATTAAATTAGTTTATATTAATATTAAATGAGTTTATTATTAATTTTTAAATTAGTATTTAAAATTAGTTAATTAAGGCATATGAACAAAAAGGGAAATTGTGTTTCTTTATAGGGGAAATTGATACTATTGTTAATATATGACTTAGGGGAGAAATTTATTTTGTTATCATTAGAAATGGACTAGTGTTGAACATTTTAACCGAAGGTACTAATTAAGTCCAAAAGAGATGTTATTGAGCGATTTATGTTAATGCTTAATGTTGCACCTAGGTATTTTATAATTTTGATATAATTATAGCTAAATTGGTAATTATTCTGTAGGTTCATTTATATGCCAATTTTTATAAATAAATCTATAGGATATGTTAACGTTTATCCTTGTGGAGTATTTAATTATTTCTAGATAGTAATTTTAGTGAATAAATGAATTTGCATGATTAGGGATCATAAATTTGTTTATCCGTACGTTAACATTATATTTGATTTTTATGCAATATGAATATGATTTGATTATACTATGATGTGTTTTGGGTGCGTGTTTCTATGAATTGAATGATTCTTTTATGTAATCATGTTTCGGGTATCTGTTGGGTTAGATGACCCTAGGACTTAAATCTAGAGGTTTTGGGATTGTACTTTCTGTAGGGTATTATTGTGATGTTAGTTCATGTTTCATGATGATGTCATAGTCCTGATATTCTTAGACCCAACCTGGTTCGGTATGATGTGTTTTTTGGACTTATGTGGATATTGTAGATGTTTTGTGGTTATTGAGAACCTATGTGCACTTGAATGGGCAGGATGCGATTGATTTGTGATGTACCTTTATGATACTCTTTTGTGAACCTAGGGTAGGTTACCTAGTTGTATGATAGGAGGTGGCTTGCAATAAGTGTCAGAGCCCACAACTGGCTGCTAGGATCGCTTATTGTAAGTAGTGGTAATAAGTGATAACATAATTAATCTAATTAGGCTAACCTAGTATTAAACTAATAAGATTAATGCCTCACCCATGCTTGAGCGCTAATATAGGCTAAGATGGAGGATGAGATGATGCTTGCCCCCTTTCGAGGTGCAGGTTCGAGAATCATTAGTGATCTTGTCTGTATGAAAGGTCATTGATGCCGTGTATAGTCACTTGGGTGCCAGAATCCATTAAGGGATTACTAGGACAAAACTCAAGGATGCAACGTATATGATGACACCTTCCTATATATAGCTTAGGTTATCCTAAATGTGTTAGTACCTCTGGTGTTGTTTAGTGTTCCTTGTTTTGGATTAGAGTGCTTCTAGGATCTTCCTATGCATGGAGTATGAGGTCATGTATACCTTATTTGTATTCTTGTTGTATACCTCGTGTGATGGGCCTGTTACTATCTCCTCAGCACGGTGGGAGTGGACGTTTGGTTCCACGCGGTCGGGTGGTAGTGATTCTTATTACCATTGAGATTCTGACAGATTCTTCATCATGCTTGGATGTTCCTTATTGCAGTTTCATCTTCCTAGTCTTTTGGAGACTTGATCAGCTACTTGAGTTGTGTATTTGTACCATATGTATATATATTGGTTATCATCCTTGGAGGATGCATTGCATTGTTTATTATGTATTATTACATACCTTGCGACTTGTACAGTGGATGTTGATTAGGTAGTATACCTTATGGTATCAGATGTATATGTAATCTTTATTATTGAGATGTATGTTATTAGTTTCAAATTATGTAACCTTTATGTCAGTTCTGTATTATTGTAATTGTAGATTAGTTTGTTTAAGTAATTCTACGTCAAGGAACCCTCGAGAAATGTTATCTTGTATGAGTTGTGTTTCATGTATGTCAGGTACTTCATTGTGTTGCTTCCAAATTGTTATTATTATTGTTTGTAAAAATTTTTTAAAAAAATTATTCCGTGAACTTAGTGTCATGTTTAGGTTAAGTTCTCCTGGGTTCCCTGGCGGGGCATTACAACTTTCCCTTGATGAGTAAAGATCAGACACTTTATACTTAAGGCTTAGCACCAACTGTTGGATCTTCTCGATCTTTAGTGACTTTAATCACCTTTATAATCTGTGGCCTCGATCTTGCAGATACATGTGGTAGCATGGCACAATGCCTCATTGGCTAAAACAACATCAACTTTAATCTCAGGCTTAGCGCCAACCGTTAGATTTTCATCAACTTAACTAATCTTTATTTGGCCTTATGCTGCTATGGGGTCCCACCACTGTAAACACGCGTCGCAATGACACTTCTTCTCAATAGTTAAAACAACATCATCTTTTGTTCAAGGCTTTACACCAGTCATTAGATTAGATCTAACTTAACCAATCTTTAATCATCCAGTTGTTTACTATATACACATTTCAAATTACATAGTGGGACACTTGTCATCATGGCGCATTCCCTTGATGGATAAAATCCTTTCATCTTGTGATTGAGGGTTAACGCTAACCGTCAAATCTTGATGAAGATATCACTCATTTATCAAAACCTTTATTGAATCGATGGGCCCACTGATATGCCAGGTGTCACCACATCGCTTTCCCTCGATGAATAACTCGACAACATCTTTTTCATGAGGCTTTGCACCAACCATTAGATTAAATCTAACCTGTCCTCTATTTAGGTTTACCTTTATGATGACAATCTGGCTAGGACACGCGTCGCAATGGTGCTTTCCCTCAATGTTAATCCTCGTTCATCTTTCGTTCACAGTAAAAGTGCGGGCCCTGAGATCAAATTTGATCTATGGTGATCTCACAACTTGCATTTTGATCTGCAATTGAATCGGCCAGAGACACGTGGCTACATGATGCATTCCCTTGATGGGTAAAGATCAATAAACTTCATTATGAGGGAAAGTGAGAACCGTTAGAATAAGCAAGACTTGCATGACACCTAATAAAAGGAAATAAAAGGATCGCGTGTCTTCAAACTTTAGGAAAAATTAACACTTAGGACTTAGGAAAGAATAAAAGGACTCCACTTCAATTTAGACACATGGTTGATTCAATCAATTAAGTGTTTGAATAAAGTAACACAAAAATAGAACCCACCAATAACGTTTAGGGTATTTTTCAAATTCAAACCAAATACGACCCTAGACTTAGGGTTTTCGTCATTTGAATACCAGGGTGTAACATTTTACAGGGAGTGTCAACATTTTACTGAATAAGCTTTGACATTTTATGGCAAGACGACCACTTGGGAACAAAATTTTTTAGGGTAAGGCCACAAAACATGAAATATTACCAATAGTGGCTCTCTCTGAGGATGCTTAAACACCAGTTTATAGCAAGAATACTGATCTCTAGAAAAGTAGACCAAAACTACACTAACCTATTACTCGAAATAAACACACAACAAAAACAAACACACCTATACATACAAAACTACTATGCATAGAACATAAGACCTAATTGAAGAAATTCTTCAGGAATTGTCCATGCACTGGCAATTCCTGTTCTTCATCATCCATATTCCTAAGGAAATATGAATCCTTTCCAAAAAATTTTGAGATGACAAAAGGCCCCAGCCATAATGACTCAAATTTTTTATGCTTTCCTTTGTCTTCAGCCTTGGTATTCCATTGCAACACAAAATCACTAGGCTAAAAATTTCTTTCATGTGCCCTTTTGTCAAAAAGGCATTTCATTTTTTGCTGCAATTTGACATTTTCCCTTTGTCTTTCTCTCCTTATTTCATCCAATTCTACCAATTGAACCATTCTTTCTTCCATAGGTTCAAAGACTTCAATCTCTTCATCTTGGATAAATTTAAAAATTGGAAGCAAATTTTTGATAGGCATTCTTGACTGAACACTATATACTAACTCAAAGGGAAATTTTCCAATGGACTTTTTGACAGTGATCCTGTCTGCCCAAAGGGAAAGTTTTAATTTTACATGCCAGACTCTTTTATTACCCTCCAGAGTCTTTTTCAAAATTTGTAAGAGATTCTTATTGCTGGATTCTGCTTGACCATTGTCTTGTGGATGGTATGGGGATGAATAAGATATAACAATTCCCATAGTAGAGTAGAAATTAGTAAATTCTTCAAACCTAAAACACATGGAATTATTCATTACCAACTTGATGGGGACACCAAATATTGTGATCACATTGTCCATCAAGAAATCAATGAACACTGTGCTTGTTGCTCTTTTGGTTGGAATTGCCTCTACCCATTTTTAAAAACAGTCACTTACCAAAAGAATACAACTATGGCCTCTACTTGATTTCTCAGCAAACTCTCCGATGAAATCCATTCCCCACATAGAAAAAGGGGCTTCTACCACTACAAGATTGAATAATAAAGCTTCTGAAAACTTCATTTTGCTTGAGAACCTCTAACATGGTTCACATTTTCTGAAAAAAGTATAGGCATCTTGGAAAAAACAAGGCCAATAGTATCCAGCTCTCAAAATTTTATGAGCTGTTGATCTAGAAAAATAATGCCCTCCACACATTCCAACATACATTTCACTCAAAATCCTCTCTGATTGTCCTTTGTCAAGACATAACAACAAGATCCCATCTCTATTTTTCCAAAACAAATCACCATGCAACAAGAGATATTTCTGAGCCTGTAACCTCAAACTCCTCCTTTGGTTATCACTTAGGTCATCTGGACACTTAGCATTTTTCAAAAAATATACAACATTAGTATACCAGGGTTTCATTTCAATACTTTTTAGGCAATTTCCGTTTGTGTCAACTTTGTTGACTTGAACTAGATCCAGATTTTCTTCTGTCACCAGTTTTTCCAATTCCAACCCTCTTATCAATTTTGTGATGTGAATTTCTAGATCAAATTCTTGGACTTTATTTATCCACTTGCATCTCTTCCCTATTACCTCATTTTTGACAATAATATCTTTAACAACAGCATGAGGAACATATGCATTCACCTTTGCACATACCAGATAGGGCCTAAAATCCTTGACTGCCTTCACCAAGGCATAAGCCTATTTTTCCATCAATTGATAATTCAGCTCATCTAACTATAAATATTTTATGGAAAAGGCTATGGGATGTTGAAATCCCTCATCATCTTTCTGTAATAGAACTACAACAATAGTATGGAAAGAAGCAAAAGTGAATAAAGAAAAAGTTTTGGTGTAATCAGGGGACACTAGGATAGGTGCTTCTTGGATGGCTTGTTTTATTTTTTCAAAGGCTAACTGTGCCTCTTGGTCCCATTCAAATTTTACATTCTTCTACAGTAGTTGGACTATAGGTTTAACTAGTTCTGCAAAGTTTGTAATGAATCTCCTGACAAAATTGATTTTCCCTAAAAATGATTGTATGGCTTTCAAGTTTTTGGGAGCAAGTACCTTTTGAATAGCTTTGAATCTTTTAGGATTTATTCTTACTCCCTCCTTTGACACTATGTGGCCCAAAATTTTCCCTTCAGTAAAAACAAAGTGGAACTTTTTTGGGTTCAAAGACACCCCATATTCCAATTCTTTTGTCATCACTTTCTCCAAGTGGTTACAATGATCTTCTGCTCTTTTTGAAAAAGATGTTAAATCATCTTGGTATACTACCATCACAACATCTATGAGATCTTTGAAAGCCACATCCATGTCCCTTTGAAAGGTTGCACTAGCATTTTTCAAACCAAATGGCATGCGAGCATACACATAAGTGCCCCAAGGAGTAGTAAATATTGTCTTGAATTGTTCAAACTCTTTGACCAACACTTGGTTGTATCCTGAGAACCCATCCATCATAGAAAATAAATCAAACCCAGTGACTTTATGCAACATAGCCTCCATATTTGGCAATCCATAATTATCTTTTAATGAGGCTACATTTAGGTTTCTAAAATAAACACATAGTCTTATATCCCCATTCTTCTTTCTCACAGGGACTAGATTAGAAACCCATGATAAATGCCTGATAGGCTGAATTATGCCTGTATCTCTCAATTTCATCAATTCTATCTGCATTTTGGTAGCCAGCAGTGGATTAATGGGCCTTTGTTTTTTCCTAAATGGTTTTATACCCTCTTTCAGAGGGATGTCATGGTGGAATAAGTCTTTTCTATAAGCTTTCAAATCCTCATAAGACCAGGCCAATACATGTTTATACTTTTTCAGCAATTTTATCAGATTCAGTCTCACATTGCTATCAAAATTTTTACCAATATAGATTAATTGGGGAGATGTTTCAGATCCCAGGTTAATATCTTCTAAATATCCTACCTTTGCATTAGAATTTTGGGTCATATAATTGTCATTTATACTGAACATACCTTCCAACTCAACCAATCCTTTGGGAATGTGATTAGTAGCTAGTTGGATAACTTCTTGGTCAAAGATATATTCCTTACCATCCACAACTTCTACTAGAGATTCACAGTCAATCTTCTAACCATCATATTGATCTACACAATGAATAAACCTATGGATGTCATCATCATCCTCAAATACTTGCCAATTATGAATATTATTAGGGACTGTAGGTCTAGTTTTTATTTCTACCACAGACATTCCAGTAAGGGTGACATCATTATTTTTTAGGGCCACATTGGCAAGAAAATATGCCATTATGTTATTTGATCTCTCTAGTGTTAAAATATTGTTCGTTCGTGTTTACTAAATGACATAACAATTGTTTTATATATATATA
>MU227558.1:59168-86371 GCA_018584345.1 Thuja plicata | reverse complement strand
ACTTCACCTTCTTCCAAGACTGACTGAATCTTGAAAATTACTCCATCTTTCTTAAATGAATAGGAGTTCTTAGCTCCATCATGTACTGCAGCTCTATCAAACTGCCAAGGTCTACCCAATAATAGATTACAAGCATCCATGTGCAGTATATCACACAACACTTGGTCCTGATATCTCCCTATTGAAAATTCTACCCAAGCTTGTTCATTAACTAATACATGCTGATCTTTATTCAGCCAAGTAACCCTATAAGGATTAGTATGAGGAATTATCTCCAACTTTAACTTTTCAATAGCTTCTAAAGAAAAAATGTTATCAGTAGAACCTGAATCTATGATAACTTTACAGACCTTACCGAGTACCTTGCATTTGATTCAAAATAAAGATCTCCTTTGACTTGTCTCTTCTTTGCTGGGTTCTTTGAGGAGTTCTCTACGAATCATTAGATTCTCTCAATTCTCAGGATCTAGTGAAACTTTATTTGTCTTGTTGCTAGAAGACTCTTCTTGCACATAATGGACTCTACTTTCTCCTCCTTGTGATGTATAACTCTTCTCAGGACACCAATATGAAGGATGTCCAAATTGTTGATAGTTGCAACACTTTTATTGAAGGGAAGTAAGATCCTCTTCCTTGGTTATTAGTTCTTCCTCTTGAACTGCTATTTGAACTTCTTCTATAGTTATAACCACCTCTTGTGTTACTAGATTCTCAGTGAGTTTGGACTCACTCTGATTTCTTCCTCCATATCCTCCTCTATGATCTTTGTTGTCTCTTCCTCTTCCTCTTCCTCTGCTATTTGAATCTTGCTTCTTCTTGAATTTTTCCTCCACTCTAAGGGCTAGTTGGTAACATTGGTGTACAGTCTTGGGGTTTAAGAGGCTAGTTTCCTCTTGGATAATCCACTTGAGACCATTCAAGTACCTAGCCACTTTTAGGCTTTCTTCTTCCATCACATGTGAGCTTAAGCATAGCTTGTGAAACTCTTCTGTGTAGGAACTGACTTCTAAATCTTTTTGTCTCAGATTCTATCTCCTTTTGTGCAACTGCACTTCATAATCATCAAGAAGGTAAGTTTCCTTCATCTTGGTCACCATACCTTTCCAACTGGTTATGGGTTTCTTTCCTTCTTTCATCCTCTCATCTTGGACACACTTCCACCAAGTGAGAGCAGTTCCTCTCAACCTTGTTTTGGCTATTCTTACTTTCTGAGCTTCAGTCACATTATCATAGTCAAAGTGATTTTCAAGACCTTCTATCTGTTCCATGATTAACTCTGGTTCCATCTTGCCACTAAATAGAGGCACACCTTCTAAGGAATTACCACTCATTGCCTTCAATGCTTTCGAGAATGGCTCTTCTTGAAGCATAGGGTCTGGCTCTGGTATAATGTCTTCCTCGGCCACTGCTTTACCCTTTCCATCAGCTTCTCTCATATGTTCATTGACTATTGCAGTCCTAAGCTGCACTTCTTCCAACTTAGTCACCATTTTGGCTAACCGTCCCTTTAAGATTCTATTCTCCTCTCTTTTCTCTTCCATGTCTTTTGTGAGTTCCATGTTGGTGACCATCTTGGATGAGTTGACAGAAATTCCTACAGATAACATCCAAACAACACATGCCCAAATCTTTTAGGGCTTTGATACCAATCTGATGTGGATAGAAGTCTTGTTGCTACTACAGAACTAGCTTGGCTTTGTTCTGATATATTTATCCTAGATTTCTTAGGGTGTTCACAACCCTAAACTGAGGTAAGTCACTCTCAACTTTACCTCCTATTCAAGACAAAGTCCCCATCAAAATGCTTTTTATCTTATTCTTGCTGAACCTACACAAATAGATTCATTCTACCCACTTATTCAATGTTTTCTGAACATTATTTTCATTCTCTTCCCTAGCTGGACTATTACCAAGCTCACCTAGGGTAAGATCTCCAGATTTATACCTATTGCTACTCCTACCAAAAACAAAAAGGAAACTATGTACAAGGGATCCTCTCGAGTTCCATTCCAACACATGATTCTCACCATGGATTCAGAAATCTTGAGGGGCCATTACTGTTTACAACCTAGAATGAGTGAAGAACTAACATCTTACAAACATAAAATAAAGTAGCTAATCTACTTGCATGCAAAAGGAACCACAAAGAAACTTGATATCGACTAAACACACAGTCTGCAGCTTCATATTACTGGAAACAAAACAAAATAGTTCAATAATTTGCAAATCTCTAACTTTCCTGTAGCTTCTCCTCTTCTTCAATCTCTACTCTCTCCAGATCTCTAAAATGAAGGTGTGGGATGTTATTAATAACCATCCTCTCATTGGAAACAACCCTAATTGCCCACATATTCACAAGCATCTCTTCAGGAACTGTTACAACTGTCCATACTGTCCATAAAAGAAAAGATCCACTTTTCACAGGCTATTACGATGGAATATTTCCAAGCAATAGTAATGCAAGCCGAGTGCCACTCACAATCAGTGTTTTCTAAGCTCCAGTGTTAGCCGAGATCAGTGTTAGCCAAGCTCTAGATTTTGCCGAGCTACAGTGTTAGCCGAGCAATAGTGTTAGCCAAGAAGTAGTGTTAGATGAGTATAAGTGTTAGCCAAGCAGCTTATCAAGGGTTCCTGATGCCTTGGTTGGATTTCCAGAGGATTCCAATCTACCTCACACACACACACAACTAAAGGAAACCAACTAAGCAACCTATCTAAACATGGATTGACCTAGTCATATCCATCTTAGGGAAATAAAACAAATGACCTTCTAAGGTCCACACACACTCTCCTGACTTGGCTAGAGTTAGTACATGCCAGAAATAAAGAGCTAAGGGTTTGAGTTAGGTGTGCTCCTACACCATTAGTATCAACAACCACTATATCCATTATGTAAGTTGCTTCTGGGAAAGAAGCAATTCTCACTTCAATGTCTTTTAGTGTTCATATCACAGTAACTTCCCTCTTTCCATAGCACAACAACTTCCAGGAGGTGTGGTGACCTGAAGGCCCAATTCCTTCATGACATGATAAGACATTACATTTGATGCAGCTCTAGAATCGATCATGCAATTTTTTACTAAGAAATTATTAACCATTAAGGTGACATAAAATGGGTCAACAAATAATGGTTCTTGGGTAATTATGTTGCCAATGCAGATATTGGAAAATTCTTTGCTTTTTTCTTTTCCTTTTATTTGTGGACTGTCCATTCTACTATCATTTGATGTCAAGGGTGTTTTCTCTTGGTTTGGCACAAACACATCATCTATCCCTCTTAGAAGTGCCAAAGCAACTTCTTTATGTTCTTTTATTTCCAGCATCTCAATGAGTGGGACTGCACCTTTCATTTGAGTCAGAGCATGTCTCATGTAAAAAAGGGGTAATTCAGAGGGCACATCACTCATATTTTTACCTTTCTTGGATTTATCATTGGCCATTTTTTCCTCCATGGATTTTCCTTTTCACCATGATTAGAAGAAGGTCCTGCTTGTCTTTCAGACTTTTCATCTTTATTTTCCCTGACACGAGAATCCACAATAACTTGAGGTGAATCCTTTTTGACATAGATAGGGGTAGGTTTACCTTGGGCTGGTTGCACTATTCTATTTTTCAGATTATATTCATTTCTGGCTTGATTAATTGCTGCAACGGTCAAAGATCTTGTTTCCTCATTAGTAGGAGTTTTAAGATGAGAATGTGATTTGTCACTTCCCACTGTATTTATAGTTTCTTGTGAAACACTGTTAACCTGATCATTTTGGTATGGTGGAACCTGTGATTGATACTCTAAACAAGAATTATCTTTTGTACACAAGTTATCAGAAGATGAACCAATGTCAGAAAACCATGGGTATGGTTTCTTTACTGTGAACATATCAATGGCAGGGCCTTCTTGTTCCCTTTCGTCTGTTTCATCAAACAATGCCTGGGATACTACACACTAATAGGAAGAATGTGGCATACTGCAAGCATCACACCAAGGAGTGTTCTCAACATAGTTGGCACTGTTCTTTTTCAGGGGATCTGGGGTTTCTTTGGCTTTTGGGTTATCTTGTCCATCAGGGACTGGCTTGCCATTATTCCAATTTGTTTTATATGGGTAGTCTCTCAGGTTAGGCTATTTGTCAAACCTTTGGTTAGTGTATTGATTTTCATGGTACCCTCCCCTGTCATTTTTATCCATTTTGACAACAAGATCTTTTACTGAACTCACTAGTTTATCTACTGTGTCATCCTCTTTGACAGTTTTGTTGGCTGATCCCTTTTCTTTCCAGAGTTTATTGTCTTCCCTCTTTCCCAATTTTCCTGATGCTCTCCTATTTCTTTCAATATCAATAGTTTTTTTTTATTCATCCCTTAAGGTTGTTGGGTTTTTTTCTCTGAGTAAGTAAGAAATTTTACCATCAGCAACATTGATATAAGTTGTAAGACATACTTCCTCATCTAACCTCAAGACTTGGAATAGTTTATTCACGACCTTTTGAAATGTACTATTAAAATCAGCCATACTTTTATTAGAGAAATTTTTAATGTTATTGAATTCATTCAACATGTATCCAGAGTTGATATTTTCTCTATATTGTTCCCTAAAAGACTCTACAAACTCATCCCAAGATGCAATGCTATCATTTGGTAAATTCCTAAACCAATCTCTAGCATCTTCTGTTAATGACTGAACAAAAAGCTTCATAATGACATCCTCATTTTCAATTTCAAATTTAGTTATGTTATCACTAAAAGCTTTCAAATTCTCTTCACAAGTTACAACATTATTTCTTGTGAACTTGGGGATTTTGTCTCTTACCTCATTGGGGATCACATTAGGGTGACCAGGAATGTGTTTAAAGAAAAGGGCTCTATATCTGTTCATATGGACGGGTCTCCTCTAGAAATGTATAAGTACATTGTCACCATTTGGTCCAGCAGCTCCTCCTTGATTTTGAATGGGTGGGGGAACGTTTTGTTTTGGGTTAAAGACTTGAATTCTTGGGCTAGGACCAATAGGCTAAGAACTTGCATTTGGGCCAGAGGTTTTAAAATTTGAATTCAAACTAGAAGATTGCACTTTAGGATCAACCTTTTGAATATTTGGGATTGGGCCAACAGATTGATTTTGTTGCTTTTTCCCATGGTTAACTGACATGGAGCTACTTGCAGAAGTGTTAGTAGTGGCATATAGGAAAGCTATCCTCATTCTCATATCAACTGCAACAACCTCTAATTCTAACTTCTCCAATTGTTTGGCTAAGTCCTCTTTAGCTTTTCTAGCTTGCTCTTGTTCAAGATCAAATTGAGACATTCCCATAGGAGTGGTCAAGTTCTATTTAGGTTCCTCTATAGTCACACCAACAACCTTTCACTTACCTTTGTTTGGGGCATCCTTAGTACTTGTCCTAATTTTTGCATTCTATTCAATCTCATATGGGTATAATTGTTTGATGACAGTCCCTTCTTTATCAAATTCATCCTTGCCAGGATTTGTCACTTTGTTTGGGGCTTTCTCTCTCAAATCATCAAGATCACTGAAAAAGTCTAGATTCAAACCTTTAACCTCTTGACTTAGGCTTTTAGCCTTGAGGTCATTTATTCTAGTTTCAGCCAAGAGTTCTTCTCTTTCCTCTAGTAAATCATATAGCTTTTGCCCACATTTCTTCTTTGCATCTGCTACTTCCTTTTCTTGTTATTTTTTTTTTCTTAAAGCCATAACCTCATCCTGTAACTTATCAGAATCATAAGAGGTTTTCTCAGCAGCAGAAGTTTGTTCTGGTGGAGCTAGATTTTCTTTTGCATGGAAGAAACCTATATCTGTATTTTCCCCATCTCTGAAAGGATCAAAGTTTGCATCAGCTCTATAAGTGTTAATTGGTCCTATGGGTCCTGCATCTTCCGATGAAGATGACTTTCTTTCTGGAGCAGGGGTCTCCATCCTTCCCTTAGAGGTATTTGGGGAGTCATGTTTAGATATACCTCTTTTGGACCATTGTTTCCTTCTAGGTGTATGCAGCTCTTCTCCAACATATTTCTCAGGATTTTCTTTAAAATAGGATCTAGTATTCCTTTTTTGACTCATCTTTCAAAATAGAGAAGTATATTCAATATGTTTAATTTGCAATACTGGAGTACACAGAGGTTAGATTCGCTACCTCTTTGCTGAGGACAAAATATAGAATGATTGAGCAACTTATCCTGACTTAGATTTTCTTTTACAATAATAAGTCTGAATGAAACTTAAAAGCAAAGTTTCTTGATAATTCCTCACCTTGATTAATAGGTAATCTCAGGAAAATTATTCTTCACTGTCCGTGTCACTGCAAATATTCTCCACTCTATAAATTTTCTTCAAAAAACATACACTAGATTAAATCAGAGAATTTATAGTCGCCAGTCACTCTATTTGAGACAAGATCAGTATCATCTTCAGGATCAAAAACTTCAAACAATGCACAATGAAAGACATGCAAAATAAAATTTATTTTATGATTATTAGGAAAAATAGACTTATTCTTTAATATCGAAAGGACTAACTCTTTCATGAACATGACTCTTAGAACATTAAATCAGTCCCCAGTAGAGTCACCAATTTTTTAGCACTTTTTCTTGTAGAATCAATATATAATAATAACTACTTTCCTCTTTGATTCCCAATTCAGATTCATATAGGGAAAAGGCTAATTAACAAGCATAAAATGCTTCTACACTTTGGGCTCCACAAACCCAGGCGGGTGTACCTTCAATAGACTACTGATTTTTAGCAAATCTAGCAGTAGAAAGACTAATTCACTCTTGTATTGAACTACAATAGTTGACAACACATCCTGCTGATAAACATTATCAACTATATGCAAAATTTGACATGCCAGACCATAAGCTTAAGCAATAGATATTATCAGTAAAATAAGGACATTCATCCTTCTTCTTTTTATAGTACTGGACTTAGGAAGGATAACCTATTGATTCTCTCTTTAAGGAATCACTATGATGAGCTGTATTTCTCAATACAATTAACTAAACATATATGTTCTAGATAACAAGAATTAAAATATTTTCAATATTTAATTAATGTGATGATAATAACTACTCTTCAGAATTTCACCAGTGCCTAATCACGGGCCATAGAGTCATAATGAGACATACATTTATCACAGACCATTAATTAAAACACAATCGAAATCTTAGATAGAATGCCTTACAAACTATCCTCTCACTCTCAAACCCATGTATCAAATTCCTGCATGAAACCATAACCCTCTGGAACTATTTGCAAGATTTAAACCCTCCTTGAAAGCAACTCACAAATAACAACATAGTTACCTTATAACTGGTGTGATTAAAATGTCTTACAAATTAAACACACAAGAGCTAAATATAAATGAAAAAAGACATCAGTGATCTGAAACTGGAAATTCCATTATATTTTATTATCAATCTCTTGATTTCAATACATTCCAAATTGACTAAAAACTTTAAATTTAGACACAATTCAACAGCCTGCCTCGCAGTTTTGATTTTTAACATCCTATACAATATCTTACAACTTGCTATTTATAGTGAGCATTAGTCATCGTGGAATCCTTAAAGATCAAGGATGCAACAATCTTCGGATGATTTAGCTAAAAGACAAAACTCAGGGGCTAAATAAGACAAAATAACAAGTGGACAGAAAAACCACTTTTGTTACAAGATATTCTGAATAATTTTGTCCTATGACCGCATGGTGATTACATTTTCCTTCTATTTACTTGGAGACCACCATCTAGAATTTGTTATCTTGATCATGCTGATGTAGGATCTTTTAACTTCCATGTCTTATTCAAACAATTGGAACATACTGTCAGCGGTAGTCTTTCACACATTATGTTCTTCTTCCTGACTAACTGATTGATACCTGTTCTTCCAAGATGTGTACACTTCATCACTTGGCCAATAAAAGTCAAGGACTTCATTCTTCTTTCTATTGATCTCACCCCAGCTAGCACTTGCTTTCTCAACCTCTCCTTTCTAGAAATAGAAAAATTCTCTGGCTTTGTTAATAATGTTTATAGTTTGAACAAACAAAGTTGTGCCTTCCAAGGTAATGATGCTATGTGTCTGGGCATTTAATGTTTCTTTTACCTGCCTTAGGCATAACGCCTCATTATTTATATCACCATCCTTTTTGAACATGTTAGGATACATTTCATACTTATCCTTTGAAAATTCTTTCCTCAAGGTTTCTACCTTTTTGATGAGGATATTTCTTTTGATATCCATGTCTGCCATCAACTTTAGGCATTTGTAAGTGCCAGTCAAAAAAATATCAATATTATTCTCTTTTTTGGATTTGTAATAAAATGATTTCACCTTGGCCCCTTTTCCATTCCATTTGTCCATGATCAAACCCCATTGATCTTTGTCTCCATCATATTCACTTATTATGTTAATAATATTTTTGCCCAGCAAATAAAGATAAACAAGATTCACCTCCTTAGCACACCTCAAGAGACTAGAGTATATTTTGTCAGAGTGTTTATGTTTAACCCATTCTTCTACTTCTTTGCATGATGAGGACTCTTCAAGATCTTTCTTATTGGTTTCTTCTAATCTTTTCCTTTCAGGAATTAATCTATCTCTTTCCATCTCCACATCTGCTAGAGTAACAAGGCTTGATTGAATAGGAGAAGGAGGATAAGTGATAAATGGGCTGGATGAGGGAGGTTGGTAGGGTTATTGAGAAATCATCATCTGAGGGACATAACTTTTTGATTTCTTACATTCCAATTCAGAAATCCTTTTGTCTTTCTCAATAGACTTTATCTTCTCCTCATTATAGGCACCCAAAACTCTCTCAATTTTTTCACTCAAGCTTTTGAGTTCATTTTCTAATCTTTGGGATACACTCAAAATGAATTTAGTAGATTCTAAAGTTATACCTACTGCTTCAACAAACCCTATCTCTGCAACTCTCCTTACCAAAAGGCTACCTGAGTGTTCAGCCTGAGCGTCTTCACAAGTTGTCTTGGGGTTTCTTTTTCCTAGTTGCCACATAACTAGGGCTGCATGATCTTCACTGAACTTTACACCCTTTGAAGCTTTATGTACTTATACTTCAGTGAAATGAATAGTCTTTGTTTCCTTCCCGATGACATCAAAGACAATATCATCAGCTATGTCCCATTCAGGGAGTATCAATACTCCTTCTCTTTTGACTAACTCTCTACCTTCTTCAGGAGTTATCTTTTCAAACCTAGATAACATCTCCTATTTTTTTTTTCATTTTCAATTTCCTCTTTACCTCTAGTAGGTTTTTCTTCTTGCTTTTGTTGGCATTTACTCTTGGATCATCAATATGAATTGTCCACAAGAATTGCAAAAATGCTCTGTCGTTAACAAAGTTGTCATCTAAAAGGAATTTGTCACTTGCCTGCTGCATCAATGGATCTAGCTCTTTGCCAAAAAATTCAGCCACTGTCAAGTCCTATTGAGAATGTTTTATCTCTTCAGGCACCCCTTCCTACAACTCCTCAGCTGTGACATAAATTTTCCCAGTGTTTCCCATTTGCACTAGTTGCTGAGCTACAACTTGTTCATCCATGCGCATTAGGGATTGGGAGGGAGAATAGATCTGTTCATGTTATTTTTGATGTCCCTCTTCTACTTTTTGCCTCTTGGGGGATGGAAATATTTGAGCACTAGGATCTAGTGGCCTCTTCCCTTTAGGATCAATGGTCTGTCCACCTGTTGGAAAAATTGTGCTATATCAACTTCATTTGTATACTACATACTCTCCTTGTGGGATATTCCTAGCAGGGAATGCCCTACCCAAAATTGCTTTATCTTTCTCTGGCTCTATTTGCAGTATGTTATCTCTTTTATGGTTCAAATCCTGCATAACTTATTCAAACAAATCCATTAGGGACTAAATCTTCTTGGCCCATGGCTGAAATTCTTTTAAAGGATCATATGATTTGTCAAAATGGCGTATAAAATCAAGGCTTTTCTTGTATGCCAACCATTTTTCTTTCTTTATCTCCTAGTTTGTTAAATCAAATTCATTTCTGACTATGTCTTCTAGAAAGTTGAATTGATGATTCAACACCACACACTTTGTCTTTTCCCTGAACATGTCCTTAATGAATGCCTCTGGGTCAACACACCTGGATAATGTTGTGGTCAAATTGTAGGGTTTCAAAAAATCCTACAGGTGTTTCCATCCTCCCTTGGTGATGATGAATTGATGAGCAATAGTTATCAAATGAAAATTAGTTCCTTTTCCTCTTCCTGTCAGGGCATCTTCCTGCAAGCCCCCAATCTGTCTTAGAACCTCTGCCAACCCTATCTTAAGGGGCACTTTGTAGGGAAATATGTTTGGAATTCCCCTGAAACTATAGACCCTGAATACAATTGACAATGGATAAGGGATAACATCACCCCAATTATGTACCATATTGAGCTCTTGGTCATATTATTTTGGCCTCAAGAATTTCAACAGTGCTACAGGAATCCTAGGATAATCTTTTAACAACAATGCCCTGAGTCTGATAGCAAAATACCCGTCAAAATTGATGTAGCTTGCCTCTTTATTCTCCCAAGTCATATCTGCACTCCACAACTGTACATGCATAATTTCATCATCCTTGACTCTTGTTAGCTCCATCTCCTTCTCAAAATAATCAGCTCCTTTATATAAAAATACATGTATTAGCAGGGAATATCATGCAAAAGGTCTGGTCACCTTTGTGTTCTGGACACCTATCAACCCTTCATGAATTAGGTCTGGAATGTAGGGAGAAAAATCAAAGATTATTTCTAGATGGGGATGCAAGATCTCAACCCTCATAAGAATGTAGTGGATAGGCATTTCAACTTGTTCATCATCTCCACATACTTGGAAAAGAGCCCTATAAACTGATTTGGCCTTCAAAGTGAAATAATCAAGTTTGAATGGTTCTCTAGTATTAGGCCCTACCAAAACCAAATCCCCAACTGTGCCAAAATATTGTTTGAGGGGCCCTTCTCTAAATTATTTCCTTTGGGCTTGGTAAATTTCTTTTAATTGTTTAAAATCAATCTTATCCATAGAAGTATTTGGATCATTCAAATTGAAAACCTCCCTAATTTCTTGTGCAGTCACTTTTACCAGGACTTGCCCATTTTTGTCTCTGACCACTCTGGATATGTTGTCATAATTTCTATCTATGCGCACAAGCATGTCTATATCCATAAAAATTCCAGGCACTACCAACTTACCTACGTTGAATTGCCACACATTATTGATTGTTTGCGGGATTAGCATTTGTCTTACCAAAGAGCACCTTGAACAAAGCCAAGCCAGTCATACCTATTTTAGCATCCTTAACAGACTGACCCAAATTACATAGCCCTTCAGTTATTTTTAAGTGTGGATCCTTGGGGACTAACTCCTTTGTCTTAGAGGCATTATTAGTTGACATGGTCAATTGTTGCAATAAGTCATCACAGACATTTCTATCCTTATAATTGACCTTTCCAGAGAATTCTCTTCTGGGAGACATTTGAATTTAGGGTTTCATAGTCTAATAATGGATAATTTCAATGCTAAATCCTTTCTCTTACTACACTCCCTACTAATCCCTTTAAATTTATTATGACCCAGCAATATCAGTACTAGAAAAAAATACTTGTTCCACAAGAAGCTTGAAAATCTGGATGCGATCACTGCAACTTTACTCCACTCTACAACCATTGGCAATTATGCAAAATGACTTGAGTGATTGATAAGACTGCAATCCCATCACTTTAAACATTAAATTTTAACTGAGAAGAAGACACATGTTTGTCATTATTCCTTCGAGTTCAATGTTTGGTGTCCAACTGTTGAAACTTGCTACTTCCGTATTTTAAAATAAAACTGTCAATTTTATTGACTTTTCCTCATATCCGATGGTCCATAGAAAATCCTCTACAATGTTCATCTCCCTAGACACGTGGCATCATCTCGCTTTCCCTTGATAGTTAAATTTCAGTCACTTTTGATCTAAGGCTTTGCTCCAGCCGTTTGATCCTTCTTAACCCGTCTCATCTTTACTTAATTCTGGGTTACTATGAGGGCCCTATCAACTTAGACACACGTCACAATGACGCTTTCTCTTGATGAGTAAAGATCAGAAACTTTATACTTAAGGCTTAGCACTGACCGTTGGATCTTCTCGATCTTTAGTGACTTTAATCGTCTTTATAATCTATGGCCTCAATCTTGTAGATACATGTGGAAATATGGTGCAATGCCTCATTGGTTAAAACAAAATCACCTTTGATATCAGGCTTAGCGCCAGTCGTTAGATTTTCATAAACTTAACTATTCTTTATTTGGCTTTACACTGCTATGGGGTCCCACCAATGTGGACACATGTCGCAATGATGCTTTCCCTCAATAGTTAAAACAACATCATCTTTTGTTCAAGGCTTTACACCAGCCATTAGATTAGATCTAACTTAACCAATCTTTAATCATCCAGATGTTTACCATCTATGACTTTCAAAGTACATAGTGGGACACATGTCATCATGGCCCATTCCCTTGATGGATAAAAGCCTTTCATCTTGTGATTAAGGGCTAACACCAACCATCAGATCTTGATGAAGATAGCGCTGATTTATAAAAACCTTTATTCAATCGATGGGCCCACTGATATGCCAGGTGTGACCACGTCGCTTTCCATCGATGAATAACTCAACAACATCTTTGTCATGAGGCTTTGAGCTAGCCGTTAGATTAAATCTAACCTATTCTTTGCTTATCTTTACTTTTATGATGACAGTCTAGCCCACCTAGGACACGCGCCACAATGGCGCTTTCCCTCAATGTTAATCCTCATTCATCTTTTGCTCATAGGAAAAGCGTGGGCCCTTAGATCAAATTTGATCTACGCTGATCTCACAACTTGCATTTCGATTTGCAATTGAATTGGCCAGAGACACGTGGATGCACGGTGCATTCCCTTGATGGGTAAAGATCAATAAACTTCATTATGAGGGAAAGCAAGAACTGTTAGATTAAGAAAGACTTGCACGACACCTAACAAAAGGAAATAAAAGGCTCGCGAGTCTTCAAAATTTAGGAAAAATTAATGCTTAGGACTTAGGAAAGAATAAAAGGACCCCACTTTGATTTAGACACATGGTTAATTCAATCACTTAAGTGTTTGAATAAAGTAACACAAAAATAGAACCTGCCAAGAACGTTTAGGGTATTTTTAAAATTCAAACCAAATACGACCCTAGACTTAAGTTTTTCATCATTTTAATAGCAGGGTGTATCACTTTACAGGGAGTGTCAACATTTTACTGAATAAGGTTTGACATTTTACGGCAAGACGATCACTTGGGAACAAAAATTTTTAGCGTAAGGCCACAAAACATGAAATATTACCAACACTTCCTTTGTGGGAAGGGCTTAGAAGTCTTGTCTTGGAAGTTTATCAATTATGTGTTGTGAAAAGTTCTAGGAACAAGGGTGGCTTCTATTACACTTGTAGGCTTACTTGTCACTATGGTTCCTAGTGTATTTGAAAAAAATGAGTAGGCCAATATATTGGTTTAGAGTGGCGTGTTCAATGTTATGAAGGTCAATCATAATCAGATTTACATAAGTAACATGGTACATATGCTAAATATTTTATAGTAGACAATAAAAAATTAGAGGTGCATACAACTAAATCAACATGACATGGCATAGTAATGAATAACCCACAATTGAAGAGAGAGATATGGTACTTTTTCAATGTAGAAAGTGGAAGTTGTTATTGGTCAATCTAGATCAATTGGGCCCACAATAACCTCATGAGATTGAGCTTGTGTTAAGGCTATGATAAGGACCACACACGTGTCTTTGGTGGGATAGAGAATCTATGATCCCTTCAAAATGCTT
Source organism: Thuja plicata (assembly GCA_018584345.1). Classification (NCBI taxonomy): domain Eukaryota; kingdom Viridiplantae; phylum Streptophyta; class Pinopsida; order Cupressales; family Cupressaceae; genus Thuja; species Thuja plicata. The sequence continues at coordinate 72,483 of MU227558.1, read as the reverse complement.
TTCAAGTAGTAATGGTAGGATATCATATTTATGTTCTGAAGCCTCTTTATCCAAAGGGTATCAATGGTATTTCTCTCTTCACTAGAATTAAGGGTGCGGAAGATGTTTTGCATTGTTTGGGTATACCACTCAATTTCTATACCCGATGGATGTAAAGCAACCTTCTGCACCCCTTATTCAATTAAAGATAAAGGACATTGATCCCCTTTTAATAAAGAGTCTTCAAGAAAGAAAGATGGTATCCTACCATTTCTACCTGAAAAGCATTCCCAAGGGAGAAAGAGAAACCAATGATTAGTAGTTGACAATGGTAAGAAATAGAAACAATTAAACAAAACAATATTTACAAATATAGTAAAAGACTTCTATTACAATGTAGGACAATTATCTCAAAGAAGATATAACAAAGCCACCATTTTTGAAATAAGTGATATCTGAAACCATTCATTATGTCAAAAAATAGAGGCAAAAGCACAGCATCATAATGCATAAGGATATAAATTTCATTAGCTAGATAAATTTTTGTAATGATAATGAACATATGGATATCTAGACCTTGAGTATGTATCAACAAAAACATTTACAAAGAAGAGTATTTGATACATTATGTTAAACAATTAAGTTTCATGTCTATGTTTCATTCTTTTTCATCTTTTCCATAGGCAGGGAAGATGGTGGCATAAACAACACTAAGTGATACATACATACATACATACATACATACATATACATGCATACATATATACACATATATATAAATCTTATATATATATATATATATATATATAGAGAGAGAGAGAGAGAGAGATCTACATACATATCTATATATAGAAATACACACACACACACACATATATATATGTATGTATATATATATGTATATATATATATATATATGTATATATATATATATGTATATATATATATATATGTATATATATATATATACATACATATATATATATACATATACATACATACATATATACATATATATATATATATATATACATACATATATATATATATATACACACACACACACACACACACACATATATCCTACTACACATACACATACTAATCTGTTGAAAACCCCAATATCAAATATAAAAGATACCTAATTGCGTGATAGATATCAGAAAATTAATTTTCTTACAACTACAAAAAAAAGTATACCATTATGTGTAAAAGGTTACATTCAAATGTTGTGGCCATGTGTGCACTATTACATTAAAGCCGATCATTTTGCATTCAAATACACTTGCCCCACATATGAGAGGATATTGCCAAAAAGTGAAGGATGGAATAAGTATGTTCAAGGAATTGATCAAAAGATGACCTAGTTTATTGACAAAAATGCTAGCTCCAAAGAAGTAGTCCATCATAACATTCCTATCCTCACAAGTGAAAAAAATATTTATTGTGACCATGGAAGACACTCATATAAGTGTAGTTATCATTAAAAAAAGATATCTTGAAGACCTCCCACGCCTCAACCATTTTATTTTGAAAGCCAACTCTATTATCAAAAATTGAGCCAATCCTGCCAGAGATAATGTTTGGATTGATTGTCTGAATCTCCTGCGCAACTTTTTCTGAATTGTGGGAAAAAACCACATGCTTAACCACCTTCAAGACCCATTCAAACCAACCAATAACTTCAAAGAGACTAGAAACTACTAGTTTATAGATCACCCCATCATGTACGTGCGAGTCATCAATATTATGTTTCAGATGGTAGAGAATAACATGTTTGGTGTCATCATTATCCACGTTAAATAATCTGGAGTACTGTTCTTCCAAGGACTCCAAATGACAACATTCAATACCAAATGTTCTATCCATTGAGAATACCTAAAACAAAGTAACAATAATGAAAATAGCGAATAAGTATGCCAACATAATGATGCACACACACACACACACATGTATGTATGTATGTATGTATGTAAACATACACATAATTATGTATATCTATACATATAAGAAAGAAATAAGAAATGATGACACGAGATAAAAGGGGATGTAAATGCCCCCACTCTCCTATCGTCAAAAAAGAACATGTGAACTGTCCCAACAACTTAAACTATTTAAATTAGACATTTTTATATTCGATATTGGGGGTTGTTAAAGTAGTCGCTCAACAGAATATAGATTTGACTCCCAACCTATTATAATTCCTCCAATCCAGATATTGTTAAATTCACCTTCTCGTTATCCACAATAAGGAAATGAAGATTAGAATTCAACCTTGGCAGGAAGGGAAAAATAAAAAATAAATTAGTATCTTCAAAAACCCTTACCAGATATGCCTCTGAAACCTCTTGTGATGCCAAAAAATAATATTTTTTTGTTAAAAGATAAGTAGGACATCAATTTCATGCAGAAAGGAATGAGCAACATTTTTCAAGAATATTTTAATGCATTGGAAGAACTTGTGACAATGGAAAGGGGATGTAAAACAATGAAGGGGAGAAAACAAAAGATCAACCTATAGAGATCAAATACATTGAGCTATAGAACAAAGAGGAGCTCACTATTATGAATTCTAAAAAAATAGATCCACATACTATCATGTGAATGCAAATATAAAGATTTTTTATAAAGAGCAAAGCATTTGATTGAAGGAGGAAGAAACATGTGTTCAAATTCAAGGACAAACGTAAAACATCACAAAATATATAAAAAAATACTAGGAAACAGGGATGAAAAGATAGTAGTATTGATATGAGTTTTCGAAGCTATGGATAGATGGAGAGTAATAATAGTGAATGGGTTTTAAACATATTAATAGAAAATCAATGCAATAGCAATGAAAATAGAATGTAAAAACAATGAAATGATGTTCAACTTAGAAAATCATAATGGAAATCTATCAATGTTAAAAGCAGTTAAGAAGTGACAAAATATGGAGATTTATAATGGGTTGTGCCTTTCATTGTCAAAAGCGGTGACAAGGAATATCAATATAGTGATAGTTAAGTTGGAAGATAGTCTTATCTAGTGAATATGTACATATACATTGCTATATGAAGTGCAAACCAATGATTTGTATGGAGAAAAAATTAGATGTCAAGAAAGAGTTAAAAAAGAGATATCATGGTTCTTCAATGAAGATATATTCACTGTTCCATTGTATGTATGACTACCCAATCATATGTAGTTATTATTCTAAAAGATAAGATGATTGTTTTATTGGATATAATAACCATGTTATAAGGAATCAATGAGTGATCCATATTGTATTTTAGAATATATAGTATTCATTTATGTCCATAAAGATTCATTTACTATTCAAAGACAGTCATAGTGAGAAGAATGAAGATGATACTATCAATGAAGCACTATCATAAAAATAGTACAAAACTATGAATTGAAATTAGTGAAAGAATTTTCCAAGAAGGAATGTCTACTACAAAATTGATCAAGTGAGAATAATGTTGAAGATCTAAAGAGAAAATGAACTAGAATCTTATTGATACAGTAGTGACAACTTCAACAAAGAAATAATGCACAATAGACAATGAAGCAATGAAAGTGAGTATATAAATCTTAGTTGTGCACACAATTGGAAGAGTTGCCTGATTTGAGATCTGATGATGCAACTCTTCAAATTGTGTGCACAGCTAAGATTTATATACTACATGCCCATGAGAGCAGTAATTAAATATGTCAAAGGTCGCTTGCAATGTGACAAATAAGACTGGCTTAGTGAATTCACCACATGATTTAGGTAATAATAACATCTATTTAATATTCTCATTTCTGACTAAAGAAATATATTTTATGAGTTATGTTTTTAAATGATTCCTAACTTATTTGCAAGATCTTAATCAAAGTGAAAGGTATTTTTAATCCCTACTTGCTTTAATTAAAAATTGTGACCTAGGGAAAAATTTGGATATTTATAATTTAGAGACATTATAATAATATTAACTTCACCTACATTTGTGAGGAGAGAATGTACTTATTGGTGTCCTAAATACATTACGAGAAGTTCTCAGACATTAGAATAATTGAAGTAATTTTTTCATTCCAGTTGGCGATTCACCATTCTCTGCCTGGCCCATTCCGGTTGTTCATTGCCACAAAGATGTCTCTCTGCAGGCAGTTGTTGATGATCAATCATGAGGAATTAACCCTAATCTACCATCATCAAACCGGTCTAGAAAGGCATGCATGAATGACATTATGAAATGTGCCAAGAAGATATCAAAATCACTTGGTTTATTCAAAACTAAGGTTTAGATAGAAACTAGGATTCTAATAAAAAAGTATTTGGACCAGAAGAGTCGATGGGTACCTGAGATTAAGAGAGATTTAGAAATCTTGGAGTTTTTGTGCTATGACCTCTGCTGGTTACTTTGTGTTCCCTCCTTCAACTCTTCACAGCGTGTTATGCCCTCTGCTGGTTACTCTGCGTGCCCTCCTTCAGCTCTTCGCGATGTAACATAACATAATGAAATGATGTTAAACCATTTTTTTAAAGTTATGCCCGTATTGGTCAGAATTACGACCACATATGATGTTAGTCATAATTCTGACCAACATGAGAATGGATTAAAAGTAAATAAAAAATTTCCTTCTATCAACCGACCAAGCAAAACCATTTTAATGCTTGGTCAGGAATGTTGGTCAATTTTTGGGGTCAAATGTACTAGTGTGATAAAGTAGACTGGCAATTTTTATGCAAATTTTGGAGGCTTTGGGATTTTCCAAATCTCTGATAAATCTGATCTTTGAGTGTATTTCAGGTCTAAAAATGTTAATTTTGATAAATGGTTCCCTAATAGGTTTCTTTGTTTTTTCCCAAGGACTAAGGCGGCGCGACCCTCTTTCCCCATTAATTTTTATTCTAATGGTGGAAGCCTTAGGAAGATCTATGACTATGGCATGGAGAAATGGAATTTTAGAAGGTATTATAATTATATCAAAATTGGAACCATGTACTCACCAATAATTTGTGGATGATAATCTACTCTTTCGTGAAGCCAGTATTAAAAAAGCTAGGGATTTCCTCACCATCCTTAGCAATTATTCTGCAGCCTCAGGTCAACAGATAAATAAGGAAAAATCTGAGATTTTATTCTTTAACACTACTAAAGAAATGGAAGATGCAATTTGTAGGACACTAAACTTCAAAATAGGCTCCCTCCCTTGTAAGTACTTAGGTCTCCCTTTATACAAAGGAAACAGATCTACCAATCTATGGAGCAACGTGCTTAACTCAATATAGATAAGAAAATAGAATCTTGGAAAGGAAGATGGTTAACTAGTGCAAGTAAAGCTACATTGATTAAGTCAGTTTTATCAACTATCCTGATCTATCAAATGATGTGTCTTAATTTACCTGAAGGTATAAAGAATATAATAACAAAAAAACTTTGGAATTTTTTTTTTGGCAAGGCTCAGAACATAAGTCTAGAATGACCCTGATTGCATGGAAATCTATATGTAAAAAGAAAGAGGATGGGGGACTTGGTATCAACGACATTAAAAAAAAAATATTTAGAAGCAAAATTAGTTTGGAAAATGATAAAGAATATGAAATTGAAATGGGTAAAAAATATGAGATTTAAAACCTAGTTGGACGGGAAGAACTCAACATTTGCAGACATCTTTCTCTCCCTAAAGTATCAAGAGTTTGGAATTTTATCTATGAATATAGAAATATTATTTTGGAAGGAATTACTTAGGGTATCAAGGATGGAGGAAATGTACTTTTTGGGGATGACTCATGGGGTGATTTCCCTCCATTACAAACAAAGATAAATTATGAAAGAACCATAAACCAGATTATATCCATAAGAGGGAGGTTTTTCAAGAAATATATTGAGTTTCCCTTGGGTGACCCAGCTCTAAGTTGGAAATGGAAATATTTTGAGAATTTAGGTCTTCACAGAGATGTTGTATCCAAATTATCAGAGACTTTGCTTGTGAGAAAAATTGGTCCTAGAAAAGGAGCTCACACCATTATTTGGGCAAATGTCAATAATGGTCAGTATAATTCTAAAGATGGATATGCTATCCTTCAAACAACCCCCTGGTACCAATGGATTTACCTATTGACTTATGTTGGAATAAGGATTGTATGCCAAAAGTAGGGATGTTTTCATTGGCTACTTTATAGAAGAGAATTTTGACTGTGGAATGGTTTAAGAAAATAGGATAACAAGGCCCATCTAGATTCCCTCTATGTAAAGTTGAAAGTGAGAGTGTATATCACTTACTTATTGGATGCAACTTCTCCAATAAATGTTGGAAATAGTTATCAATAAAGTTAAGATGGACTACAACATTTTAAAATGACATAGTGGAAAAAGTAGAAGAAAGCATAGTTGAAATGGTTAATTCTAGGAATATGCTTGGCAGAATACATTTGATTTTATCTAGCGAGGATGATTCTATTTGTAACAATTAGCTTCAATTAAATATCCTTGCTTTCTATGGAAATAATAAATTTACAAATGAGGATAAACGTGTGAAATTCATATGGAAACCTCCTGGTTTTGGTTGGTACAAAATTAACTATCTGTAGAATGGAAGGGAGCCGGTTAAGGCTTACAATTTGATCACTTATGATGATCTACTTTGTTAGGAGTATTAAGGTGGAGACCTATTAAGATCTACTCTGTTAAGAGCTTTAGTAACACTGATTTAAGTGTGCACTCCGTTATGAGATTTACAATAGGATGGTTAAGCCCACCTTTCTTGAAAGGATTTCATTAGTGTACTACACTTGTTAGAATGAGTAAAAATGTTGACCTGACTATATGCAATCTATTATTGCTGATTTACAGATCAATAAAAGCTTTTTTCATAATAATATCACCTTAAGTGATTGATGAATACCTTTTCTCTGCTTGTTGCTAGCCTCTGTTCTATTCTTGAAACTAATTAGATTCTATTTGTGTTCTTTTGCATGAATTCTCTATCTGGTCTTTAGTTTCTCTTCATGGCTACTATCTTCACTAAACTACTACTATTCTCAATGGATTGAGCACCTATTTATACAAGTATTTGACCTATCTTAGAATTCACATTTTACAATGTTAACTCTCAGATCCAAGGTTTACAACTTGACCTTGATCTTTAGTTTGCATGTTTTAAAATAGTAAAACTAATTAAAACAATAACAATTACATTGCTTCCTCCACACATAATGGATTTAAAATTAAATCAAGAAGTTATAAATACAACTTAAGTGATTTATCTGATTTAGAAAGTTAGATCCACATTTTGCGAAATGTAACTGACTATTAGTTCTTGGTCGTCGGTTTGAACTTGCAGTTTGTCGGCGTTCCTTGACTGAAATGTTTGTCAGGTTCCCTGTATCTTTCAGGTAGCACTATTGTTATTCGTCAGCTATCTTTTACCTTTTTGTCATCGGGTAACACTTAACAGTGTTTGTCGGGTAACCTTGGCGTAGTGTTGTGCCCTATCTGTCGGTGTAGAGTAAACCAATGGTGTAGATCATGTTTTTATCTAAGTATACTAATGGAAAAATATAATGCCTTCAATCCCCCCCTTTGACATTAGTATCAAAAACTGATATGTGCATAATACTGAAATTATTACACCATATTTATATCCTTGTCATAATATGACTCCCCCTTACTTTGTGCATCGGTACAATGTATGAATATGTACATGTATACTATTTGATTTCTTTATGTACATTATTTCCCCCCTTTTTTTTTACTATTCATATAATTTCCTCCTTTTAACTGAGGTGATGTACATATCAAATTCCCCCTTTCTTTGATATTGATGAAAAAAATATACAACTTATAATATGCCAAAATTGTGACAAAAATGTGTAACTTACAATGTGTCAAATACATTAGAATGGGTAATTTTGATATCTTCCATTAGTTTCTCCCAGTGTTCTTTCAACTGTTCTAGTGCCATGTGTTGTAGCTCTAGTCTTGCGTGCATATCATAAATGTTGTCTAGGATAGACATTTTTGGGGTGGCAATTAGAGTATTTGCCTATGTCATATTTTGTTGTAGGAGTGTAAGTGTCGGTAAGAGCTTAACTTGGAGCTCTTTGACCTCATCTTTGTACTTCAAATTCGCAAACTAAATGTCCTGTCTCTGTTTCCTAGCCTATATGATTTGTTGATTGTGCAATTTAAGTGCTTCTTCTATGTTGGCTAGATTTTGTGCACTGGACTGAAGATCAACATCTATTTTTGCTATCTTGTTAGTATACTCATTAGTGAGTTGATCTAAAGTGCTCAATTTCTTGATTAAGGTAACAAATTTTGATAAAATTGGGTCAATTATACTTACCAATTCAGATAGCTTGACCTTTTTCAGTGCCACTTCCTACCTTATTTTCTCTATGAGCTTGAATTCATACTTTTGTTCAAGTCTTTCTTTCATAGTCTTCTCAGTATCGGTATTCTGAGATGTTATTTCATCTGTGAGTATAACCAGTTGATCAATAATTGGAGCGTTTTGATCAATATCTATGTCCGGTACAATTTGTTGAAGTATATTTTGTGCTACTTCTAGTACCTTGGCCTTTTTTGCCGCCCTCTTCAACTTGTCTTGAATGGATTTTATTTCACAGAGCTTTGCATATTTTGTCAATGTTGTTGGATCCTATTGCCTGGGATCACAGACTAGAATCTCAATGATTTCATCCAGAGTTATTGGATTTTTATTCTTTCCTTTCTTCTTCTTTGAGATTTGAGGGGATGCTGATGTATGAACTACCATAGCTAGATCATTTGTTCACTTTGAATTGCTTGGGGAAGGTTTTGTTGATGATGCATCTTGTGTTGTCTACTGAGTTTGTATCTGTCAGTTATGTGAAGACGTCTCTTCATTAACCTTGGGTGTTTCTATAGAATGTGCTCCTGATTTCTTTGCTATCTCATCCTTCTTTCCTTCTTCACCTTTTTTTGAAGGCTTGTCCCCTGTTTCCTTTTGATTTTCTTCCTTATTTTGATTAGTACATGTATCTTTCTGATCATTGGTTGCAACTTGCTCTGCAGTTGTATTTGTTGTTCTTTTGGCTTCTTCATCACCCTTGTCTTTGGGTGTGCTTGTTTCCTTTTCATTTGATCCCTCATTTCCCTCTAGTAAGTTTATTTCCTTCATTAGGATAGGCATGTTACTTTGAGTTATGACTTGGGCTTTGTCAGTATTGGTGTCCTACTCGTCGGTTAGTGCCTTGTCAGTAGTGACATCCTTGTCTTTTTGTATAGCTTTTGCAGGGTCTTGCACTTTTGAGTGCATGACTGAAGTGTCCTGCACTTGTTCATCAGCAATGTCAATTATCTTACCATCTGATGTCTTCAGTACTTGATGGCTTTGTTGATCCTTAAGTGTGATAAATATTACATCTTCTTTCTTCTTTGGATCATTGTTAGAATCATAGTGAGTGATATCTTGGATATTATAATCCATGCCTGTATCTAAGTTAATAGGCTCATCATCACTTTCTTGATTGTCCAGAGCAATATGCTGAGGACTTGTATTATCTGTCTCCTCCTCTCTGTGAGGTGTGTCTGTGAGAAGTAATTATTTCTCAACACTTGTTGACTCTGCTAGTAGATCAAAGAGATGTCTCCATTTGGTTTTTGTCATTGAATCAAGTTCTACAAACTTGTTCTCTAGTACTTTATAAGCCCTAATTTTGGCTAAAAATTTACTTGAGTGTTTCTTTAGTACTTCTTGTATCTCTTCAAATTTGGATTCAGGAGGCATCAGTCTCACAAGAACTCTTTCTCTTGCTTCTCTTTCTGTTTGCAGGGCATATGACCACTGTTGGTATACCATTTTACGTAGCTCTTCAGGTATTTGATTTACAAATTCAGCAGGGGTATACGTGTTCTTAATCATTTATTTTATGACTGCCTCTTGTATTTTATTTTGATCCTCTAGATTTAGTGTATCCCATTGCCTGATCTTTTTATCAGTCATTGTGCAATGAGTAGTAATTGATTTGGCAGCTTCATTTACCATTTGATTTCTGAAGTTTTTCTTTACTACATCTGGTTCATCATCTTTGGTGTTATCCAAGTCAGCCTTTGTCCTAACAAACCTTTTTCTTTTCTTTGTTGGTGTGGTTTTGACAGGTTGTTGTTTTGGTCTTTTTGCTGGCTGCTTCCTTATATAGGTCTTTACTTGACCTTTCTTTAGTGGTGTGGTATCGGTAGTAGCAGTTTGACTTCGTGTTCTTTACTTCTTTGTAGGATGTGGAGATGGAGGTGTATGAAATTCAATAGCCTTTGTATCTGATTTCTTTTCTTCTAGTTCTTCACCGATGGTGTCCTGTTCATTGGTTTCCTCTTGTTGATCCTGCTCTCCTTCTGAGACTGATAGAATCTTCTTGAGATTCTTAACCATTTTATCTTTCTTGTTTATAGTCTTCTTGATTTCTGGGCCATGTTTCATCTTAGATTTGGCCTCCTCATATGTTCTAAACCTTGATTGTTTCTTATCAATGGGTTCATTGATTAGTGCATCAATTACACTTGTAGCTAGATCAATATTGATCTCATAGTCTAATGGTGCTAACCAAGCTGTTCTTGGTACAATCGGTTTGATATGTGTGAAGTCTATGTCTACCATAAAACATATCTCACCTTTGTGTTTTTCAACTAGTTGTTTAGGAATCCTAGTTATTTCCATCATCTTTTCCTTCAACTCAAGGAAGTATGCAGACATGACAGACTCAAAGTTGTCTCCTAGTGACTTAATCAGTTCACTAATCTATTGGGTTACCGGTTTGGTAGAGTCCCATACAACTTTTCCTACTGAAGGAAAGTATTCTTGAAAATAGAAAAATGTACACATGATAAGTGATCCAAACTTACATGTGTTGCTCTTTGCAAACTTGATTTTGATCATATTTTCATCAAGTTGTTTCAATAGGATTTCACACAGATCCATCTGAATTCCTTTTGTTACAATCTTGTAAGCTGTGCTTACTACTGTTGCAGAAATGTTGTTCATTTTGCTAGCCTAAATTTTTGTAACCAATAACACATGCACCAAATTTTAACTCTTTGTCGGTGATGGTGTTTACTTTGAGACCTTTGTTGTCTCCTTATGCATTGGTGAGTTTTGTAACTTATTTCATGGATGGATGTTTGTGTTCCCTAGGCTTGTTAGTTATCGAATAACCAGTGACAACATGAAGAACATCCTTTGTTATTTTCTTGGGTTGGTCTAGCCATAGTTTGTTGTCATGCATCCTGCTCAAGACTAACCTAATCCATTCTATCTTGAATTCCCTCAGGAAATGTAGGGCATTGGTTAACCCTTTGACCTCCAAGTGTTTGTATTCTTCTTTCAATTTTCCTTCGGCATCATATAGCTTCTTAAAAGCTTCATCCATTTCTAGATCACCCATCTTTGCGATCTTGCAGTGAATATAAGACCTAATGTCTTCTATGAGTAAAACCCTAGGCACAATTTTTGAAAATGCACCGGCTTCATCAGGGTTCGATGCAATTTTTGGACATATTTTGTACTTAGGTTCTACACATGTGCTATTCTTGATTAGTTTCAGCACATTCTTCTTTTCATTCTTCAACTTAGCAGTTCTTGATGTGGTTACCATTGTTTTTCAAGTACTTAGGGTTTTCTCAAAATTAGGGCTTTCTTGACAAAACAATGACATAGATCTTTCGGTGCCTTTGGTACTTACTTCGATTCGCAATGGTGATGAGGAATCTATTCTCTATGTGTTGAATCGATCTGTAGATGCTTCTACTTTGTGATTTTTAATCACTTTGATGTTGTTCTGCTTTCTCTTTAAATCATGGGTGAAAAATGAAGTTGTCCCATCGACTATTTATAGACTTTTTGACCTAAGTCTTTGCAATAAATGCTCAACAAATTTTTGGGACGTGAAGATGGGTTTCATCAGGAGGATGTTTCCAATCATCGTTGGTGAAGATATGATGCTTAGGGCAGTTTGTTAACCACTTTGATTTTACCGACGGATATCGAGTTACATTGGCAGTTTACCATATTTACTAGTGGACCGATAATTTTTGGTAAGCGTAAACAACTCATTATTGTGTTCACCGATGATTTTCAGTAAGTGTTTACCAACAGTGTTGCATTCTTAGATTAATAACAAATAAAGTAGTATGCACCTTTGGTTCATGCAGATTTTGACTATCTATCAATTTATATAATGGAAATGATGCAAAATATAACTTTGTATAGTGCAGTTCCATACTTACTTGTTCATCTCATGTGGGGTTGGTGGTGTCACCGGATCCATTGGATGGGGTGTCACCATTTGCATTTCTTGGTCCAACTTCATCATTTCTTGAAGCTTTTATCCCCATTTTGTCTCTTGCCCTCTGGATATCTTCAATGGTGTTACCATTGGGATATGTGCTTGTTTCTGTCAATCTGTCTTTGCAATCTTTCTTGAGATGACCAACTTTATGACAGTGTAAGCATGTCATTCCAGGGTTTGACCAGCCTCTTGACCTTTTGGTCCATGCTCTTATGCATTTTGCAGAAATGTGACCATATCTACCACATGATGTATAGTTTGTCCAAGTGTTGTAATCCCATACATATTGATTACCAATTCTCTTTGGCTAATAAGGAACTTCTTTACCTTTTGGCTTCCATGCTTGCCTTTTTTTTTTTAGTATTCTTTAGATGTGTGCCCATTCATCTTTCATGTAGGACAATATTTGTGCATGTAGGTTTCCTTCTTCGGCTTTTCTATCTTGCACTTGCATTCATAAGTGCCCTTATGTCCTTTCTTGTTACATTTATAACAGAATCCTATGAATGAAGGTGTAGGTGTAGATTTAGGAGTACCTTCCATTTTACCTCTACATGCATTTGATGTGTTCCCTTACTTTCCATAGTGCTTGCATGTTAGCTTTCTTGGTCTTGGATTTTTGTAGACATTCTTTGGATTTGATGATTCTCCATTTTTGATAAAGCCTATACCGCTGTTGCTGTTGACTCTTTGTTGTCCCTCAAGAAAGTCATCCATTCTTTTATTGCTTTCTTCAGCATTTCTGATAATCTCATTATGCTGTTGTTGAATTCTAACCTCATGCTTTAGCTTTTCATTTTCTTCTCTTAGTTCACCGATAATCTATATTCTCTCAATGAGTTCCACATTTATTCTGTTTGCTTCATGAATCATAAGGATAATCTGATTTGTGAGATCATGGTGATGCTCAGCATGTCTTTGAATTTCCATTTCCTTTTCTTGTAGTTTCTCTGAAATCTTCCTTCTATCATTAATAGCAAGTGTTCTTTCTATTTCAGCTTGTCTGGCAAAACTCATCACATCAATCATTCTTACCAT
>MU227558.1:2448-40227 GCA_018584345.1 Thuja plicata | reverse complement strand
TATATATAATGATAGAGAAAATAAAACTTGTGTATGATTATGTGGTGCCATGGTGTCTGTGGCCATGCTACGCGTTGTTGACATTGCAGGAGGCACTACATCTGAGCCTGTCATCGTATGAGGTGGTGATAGTAAATGATAATTGACATGTGCTGAAGAATAAGATTGTTAGAGCATAATAAAAGCAGTGATTAGCATGGACAATATTGTTATAGCGTAAAAAAAAGATAGTCTAACATGCAATCTACCTGAACCACCTGCAGTACCCTCATCATGGCTATGAGGATCAAAATTATGCAAAAAAATATGTAAAAGCAACACATCCGCTTATTTTTTAATGACAAAAGACTAGTATAACATAAAAAATATTATTGAACTTTTGTTATAGTTAAAAATTATATTAATACTTACTCTATAATTTTGAGATAGGTGCATCAATTCAGTTGCCCTCTTTTGTGACTCAGGATTCAGAGGGAATATAGATGCCAAATGAACCACTCTTTTTCTAATTTTTTGGTAGCATTTTTTAATTGCAGAGGTCGGGTCATCACAAATACTAAAATCAACATCTAGGTCCTCATCAAAGGACTCCTCCTGAGGGACTATGGGTTCCTTTCCCTTTCTCTGATGACCACCTATCTGTGATAACAATATTACTGACACTATTAGAATTAATCCATAATAGTGATGAAAAGAACATAATAAAAAAAACACTAATTAACATTTTTCTTCTATCTAATTTTTAGTACAATAACAAAGAGGTTTACCTGCTGGGAAGAAGTGCCTACAGGATTGTCATTGTCCCCTCTATGTGGCTGCTCCATATTGTGGCCCTATGTTATTATTTAAAGTTAACAAATAATTAAAAAGGACTAGATTAATAAATTTTATTAGAAGATGATGATGGAGATGAGGTGGATGGTGAGGAGACTCTCTAGATGTGGTTGGAAAAAAAAATCAATTATTTAATGGTACATAGTATGTACTTGCACCCCCATGATAGTGACATTGTTTGTATCTATGCGATTCAAATTGTAACCAATAAGCAGCTCTTCCCCTGCACGTATCAATTTTAGCACACATACAAATACATGATTTGCCTTGCGTGCCTAAAATATGGAATTGGGTTGCTTAATAGTTGATAGAGGTTGAGTGCTATTTATAAAACCTACAATATTCCCTGATTCTTTTGGCCTTCCGCTAATGTATATAGCCACTCTTTTACTTTTCTCATTGTCTTTTTGTTGAATATAATTTGTCAAGAGTGCATACCTACACATACCTTTTTATATTGAAACATTTGCATCCAACTTTTGTAATTGTAAAAAGGTCCAACATACTCCATCAATTCAAAAACTTTGTTGTAAGAGACCTTTACGCCATCCATCAAAAATAGTCCAAAACCATGTATTGACCATGGTGTAATGAAATATATCTTGCCTTTAACACTAAAATCAGTGTTTATTGGAGGAAGTTCCTTGGGGACCCATTGTTTCTATAGATATTGGTACCTAAAGGGCACCTTGGTGTCGCCTTTTCTCTCATCATCATAAGAACATGACCCCCCTTGAGCAAGGAAAAATGTCATGTGTTTATTGAATTTCCTTCTAGTCTTTTGACCTCTAGTTGATCTTCCTAATTCAGAAATACTACATGACTCACTTTCTTCTTGCATTCCTATATTTCCTTCACTGAAGGAAGACACATCTGACAAATACCTATTTTCTGCTACCTGCACTCCATCAAATCAGAGAGATAGCAAGTAATGCGAGATATTTTGCAAATTTTGAAATACATTAATCTCTATAGGGTGTATTGACTTATACATGTTGATCATGAGACTATGTGGGAGGCTCATGAAAGGGTTTCAGGTACGTACATATTTAATTCAATTATCTTATGTTAGCTAAAAAAATCATGATACATATACTCAAAAAATACATATTAAGTACATTAAAAACCATAAGCATCTCATATGAATTAAAAACATTAAAAGGTACATCACGAATTAATTAGATGAAGCATTGATCGCATAACTATACATTTCTATCAAGAAATCAATATTAAATAGATTAAGCAGTGATCACATAACTGTACATTTCATTCATGTCATTGATCTTCTTCTTCATCCAACTCTTCACCATGATCATTGTCATCATCGACATCATCACCACCACCATCATTGTCATCGTCTTTGTCGTTGTCATCATCATCATCATCATCATCATCATCATCATCATCATCATCGTCGTCGTCATCATCATCATCATCATCATCGTCATCGTCATCATCTTCTTCTTCTTCAAGAAAAGTTGTGTTAGGAACATCATCGACTAACTTTTGTTCGTGATCATCATCGACATCATCTTCTAGTTGTTCAAAATCTTCTTTTTCCATCACATTATTCCTTATTGGCCTTCCTCTTAGATCATGTCTAACAACAAATGACCAACTTGATTTATGTGGAACCTCTGAGTAAAATACCTTCTCACATTGGCTTGGAAGAACTTAGGGCTCATCCCCAACTGGCTCAAACCACCTTGTCTTAATCATTGAAAATCCATTGTCATGTTCAATAATAGCTCTATCAGGATCATTTTGATTAAGTTGTAGCCTGTACCATCTAACAATGAAGAGAACTAATCTGAAGGAATTAAAGTCACACTCAAGTATATTATCCAAAATGCCATAGTATTGATTTTTAGACTCTTGAGGATGTAATTCGTTTCAAGATGAAATATTAGTCACCTGAAAGACTGCACTTATCCTAGAATCACAATTTTTATTTGTGTCATCCAAATTTTTGATGCAAAATTTATGACCATTGCAAACATAGCCTTGTGGTTTTTGACCTGCAAAAATATGTCAAATATGTATAAATTATTGCATCGGGCATTCATAAATGTATAGGTGATTAACAAATTTATACATACCTAGAAATCTCTTAAACCATATGCTAAATCTATTTTCCTTTGCATAACATTTGGATCTCTGTTACGATGAGTTTATTTAACCAATGAAGACACATCTTCCTATATTAATGTGCGACCTAAATGATGACATTGTTCAATCCATACTGTCATCCAATCTTGATTGTTTGCAATATAAAAATGTATTGCATCTCACTCTCGAGCAGTTGTACAAAAAATAAATAGACGACTTACAACTGATTGATTTTGAAGATTAAGAATTAAGTAACATCTAAAATAACATGTTATAATTTATTACCTCTCACTTTCTTCAATCTACCTTTCCCCACCAAGTACTCCCCTTTGAATTTTATAATGGTGTCGAGATCCCAAATGTGATCTATATGGATCTTTGGTGCAAGCTTAGGAAGATATTTAGTAGTGTACACCATAGTTTGGTATACCATATATCCCTCCACCATAGAAACCTCAGGACATGCTCTTTTCCGAACCAAATCTTTCAAAAATTTCAAGTGCCTCTCAACCATCCCCATTGACCGAGTGTGTACGGGTCCACACAATTCAATCTCCTCAACTTGGTGTATGAGGTAGTGTTCTTGTGCATTGAAAAAGGTTGAAGGTAGACACTTTTTCATTTCACACATTAGATGAGGAATTCTTCTCTTACAATATTTTATATCTTCTTTATGGATTTCTCTAGATGACAACCACCTACAAGACATTCAAAACACAAAAATATATAAACACGAGACTTTACAATATATTACGTTACAATAAAAAAATTGTGAATAAAATAAATATATACAACAAATTGAACAGATATCATTGCTTACCTCATGTATTTTCCAAGATCATATATCACTTGTTTGATGCTCTTGTCAAAGTTCTCTGGGAGAGATAGGGGTAGCACATACTGCAATAATTATAAAAATAATCATGTCATTATTTTCTCACATAATACAATGAGAAGTACATGCAGTTTACAAATATATTGTAGATACAAAAGAACATGACTTACCTTGATGAAGGTATGCCAGTCATGCATTTTCAACCCTGGCCCAAATTCACTTTTCTTTGATATGATATTGCTTATGTTCGCAGCAAATCCTGTGGGAAATAAAATTTTTCGTATGACTTCTTTTATGACATCACTTTTCTGCTCTGTCAATAACCAAGGAAGGGCACTTATATTAATCTGTTCTCCATTTCTATTTGATTCAATGAAATTTTTCATTGCATGATTGGAT
The DNA here is from genome assembly GCA_018584345.1 of Thuja plicata. NCBI lineage: Eukaryota > Viridiplantae > Streptophyta > Pinopsida > Cupressales > Cupressaceae > Thuja > Thuja plicata. The sequence goes on along the minus strand of MU227558.1, from coordinate 36,050 downwards.
TCATCAATGTCACTACAAATTTTGACAATTTTTTCTTTGTCACGCCTTCCATCCAATATCTTTCACAATGTCTTTGTTATATTCTTTCCAATATGCATAGTATCAAACAAATACACAATTTGCAGCTGCTCGTAGTAGGGAAACCTACTAAATTGTCTGGGATAACTTTTTAGTCCCTTTGGAAGGTGCTCAGTAGTATTGCCTTGATGACCTTCACGATCATCAATCACATAATCAGCAAACAAAATACAATATAAATATATAAATTCTAAATATAAACCATTAGGTATAATGGTAGTACCTTGACGATTAATTCTATTATATTCCAACTTCCATAGATGAGTTGTCATTCTTTGTGGCTTAGATGTAGTCTCTTCTTTCCCATTGAAAATACTTTTTTTGGTAGTTGAATACTTATGATTTCTGTGGAGGAAGTTTGTAGACTCATCAAACACTTTCTTTCCTAAACTTTTTAAATGACGAGATTTCATCTTTGGATCACAAACTGGACATGAAAATTTTCCCTTTGTTTGAAGACCTACAAGATAATGATACAATTGGATTAAATATGTTAATTTTTATATTTAGAATTATCATGTGCAACTTGAATTCACCATAACATATGAGAAAAATGTGTTATCCCTAGGGCATCATGTATTGTCCATACAAGTATTGCATGGAACTGAAATTGTCTGTGTCTTATTGGTCTAGAGATGTCAAATATAGTGACACCATTCCATAACTCCAGCAACTTGTTGATAAGAGGCTCAATAAATACATTCATATCTTTAACTTGGTATTTACCTAGTTGAATGAACAAAAAGATTACATAATTATTGTGACCATTTTACTGCAAGATTTATAATTACATGTAGATAACTATTAAATGATCGAATACCTGGAACAATCATTTCCAACATAATGTGCTCCCTCTTTATTGACATCCAAGGAGGAATGTTATTGTTGATGATAAAAATAGGCCAAACAGAGTAAATAGATCTTAGCTCTCCAAATGGATTGACATCGTCTGCTGCCATTGAAAGCTTGAGATTTCGAGGTTCTTCGATAAAGTGTGGCCATTTTTCCTCTATGTCCTTAAATGAAGAACCATCCATAGGCATTTGAATAATGTCATCTTTACTCCTATTACGTGCATGATAATTCATAAATTGTGCCAAGCTACTACACCTAAAAAATCTTTACAAACGTGGTATAATGGGGATGTAACGAAGAACCTTGTGAGGCACCTTTTTTGTTATTTGATCTGTTCGATATCTACTCATATGATATTCATGGAATTCTGTTGCAAATTCATGTTCATTATGATAAATAATATGATCATTGGGATAGGCATCTATTAGTTGATACTATATTCCAATACCTCTCATAGTGGCACATAATTCTCAGTATAAGCGAGGGATACTATTTGATGGTGGTAACAAAAGCTCACCTATCAATATGTAGAAAAAAATATAAGTTGCTAATATTAGCAATATTTATGGTACATGTTTCACCCTTTAATTACTATAATGACATATATGACATACCTTAGCATACGTGCCATTGTTATGTTGGATAAACCTTTCATAACCTTCAAGTTCAACAACAACAATACAACAAAGAGAAGAGTTGTTTGGGAGCCTCCGTAAAGTGTCGTGTCTTCCTTGTCAAGTAGAGGTATATCATGGATGACATCATCATCATCCTAATCATCATCATCAGTTGGGCTAGTACCAAATGTGTGATGGATCAATGTATTAGTACCATCATCTTCAAACGTGTTATCTGGCGCATGATCGTCATCTTCCATGGGATCATAATCTTCAACTTCAATATTCACACCTCCATGATCCTCTACTTCCAAAACCATATTCTCCATATTCGCACCTCCATGGTCCATATCACGTACTACCCTGGGGAGGTCGACCTATATAAAAATGATGAACACAAATAAATCATGATAATGATCTCATCATCAAGTGTATTTCATATATATATTAATTGTTAAATAAATATAATGAAAAACTTACCAATTGATGATAATCAAACCCCCCTTCAATGTGACCATTATCCCTACAATGTCTCTTAGCTATTTTGATTAGTGATCTTCTACTGTTTAAACCCTTACAAATATTGCAGGGACAATAACATTTTCCATCGCCTTTTCTTTTGAAGTTAGGCCACAATCTATTTATTGTATCCCCATTCTTTTCTTCACTTAGATTGTCTGACATGATCCTTCTTCACTTAGATTATCTATAACCTAATTATATATAGAAATTGAAAATTTAGTTATGAAATGATGTCTTAGTATAGTATACCAAATTGAAATATTTATGCTATTGTAGTCTTCCACCTCAAACTCTTTTCTACTGTGGCAAGAAAGAAAGATATTCAAATAATATAGTAGTTTGTAAATCAAAATAAAATATCATATATATTATACACAAAATATATCAGAAGTGCATCATATTTGACCAAGCACTACTAGGAGCTAGACTTGACAACAAATGGACTTGTGATGATTTTCACAATAATACATTTGTTGCAGGGTAAGGTCCCTATAGTGCTTAGGCAAATCTGCATGGTGAAGGTTGTATATGTTGTGTGTGTGTGTACGCGCGCATAAAAAAGGGGGCCTTTATCTTTGATCTTAAAATGACAAATATGCCTATCTAATGAATTTTGAGGATGCAGGGAACAAAAAATGGAGGAAACTTGAGACCACAAATGGAGGCAATTTGTTGATTGAGGGTGCAGGGAACAACACCTGTCAATACTTTTATCGAATTGTAAATTTCAATTTTCAACCATTATGTGAATATAGAACATGGATGTAATCTCAGAAAATAACAAAATGTAGACACTACAGATTACTTATTTTGTTATTCTACATTACTTACCATTTCAGTTCATGTTCCACATGCAACTTGATGAAGTCTTGTTTGATGCTTCAATTTTGTGTTGATTGTCCTGTAGAAGTACATAGTTTTATATTTACCCAATATGTTATTCAAAAAACAACAATAGGCTAAAATACTTGTTGAGAAAGATCATCATAGAAGTATCAAAAAATCAAGATCCAGAGGTAACTCAACATTATAAGACTCTTACATTCAACCTTCATCTCATGCACCTAATAAATAGGAGATAAAACACATGTAATTGAAAAATTACACTACAAAACAATGAGCTAAAACTACCTTAAAAACTAGTACCCAATTTATATACAAAACATGTAACTAATGATTTTTTTTTATTCTCATCTTCACTACCAAAATAATCACCCCTTTCAAAACGTTGAATTTTTTGAACACAAATTTTGAGAAACGTTTGCAAGATTTGATCAAATTTGACATTTTGACACCAAATAACTTTGTGAACCTTAAAAACACATCAAATATGATCCAAATATCCCATTTCCACTATTCAAATGCCTATTCAACCTACTTCAACCTATTTGACCACCTTTGACCAATAGGGCCCAATAGACCAATTGGGTACAATTGTGGCACTAATGGCCTTACATGCAATACAAATTGCATTAAACAAACATAAAATACTAATTATGGCCTTGACATGGACTTATTGCATTGATTTCAATGTAGTCTATTCAAGGTGTGTTTATTCATAGAAATTAATTTCAATGTAGTCTACTTGTTGCTGCAGATTTCAAATGCTTTTTGAAATCTAACTGCACTATGCAAGTCCAGTTTAGCGACCATGTGTCTGTCATCCTCAATCAAGACTAAGGAACACTATAAGATAGGATTTTCTTTAGCATTTTCATTAAAATGATACTTTTTGTCCCAAGATACTTTAGATGCAAAATCATCATAGGGACCGAGAAATCTTGTACCAGTCCAAACCATTTTCCTTTCTTTTGTTTTCTTTTAGTTGTTTGCACAACATATCAACTATTGTGTTTGGCTTTGTGCAGTTTGCATCAATGGTTTTGGATTGTGGTTTTGATGCCAGAAGGATATATTGCAGTAACACAAAAACTATTCATTGAGATGTCAGAGCCACATGGGAAAATATTTGTCTTCCAAAAACATAGTATAAAACCTTGTGGAACCACATAGAGCAGGGCATGTTACTCAGGTAAGCTTAGTAAAGCCATGTAGGATTCAGTTCATGCCTTGAAAAGTAGATGATTGAAGAAACGATTCAGAGGCCAGTGGGTGGAAATTAATGAACACCTTTTCAGTTAAGTCAGGTTGTGTAAAATGTCAGTTATGCATAATGGCATACAGAGGTGTTCCAAAAATAGCCAAAGAATCAACAAATCTGCTGATGGAAATGAATTGACAGGATTTTTAAAGCTTCAGTTGCTAACATGTAGTGTCGCAAGGACCATTCAATTTCCATATCGATAAAGTAAAAAAGCACCTGTCACTTCAACATAAAAGTGGAATTTTCCTACTATAGAGGTTATTGGAGTCTAGCAAAAATTGGAACTAAAGTTTGAAAGGGAGTCAAGACTAAACACGATAATCATAGGCACAACTGGTCTTAAAACAAGAAGATATATTAAAACATAGAGAGTCTCTAACAGGGAGTCATGCTTCACATATGCACTCCTTAGAAAGACTCAATACAAAGACAACCCATTGAACTAAACCATCTTAAATATTAAACATGTACTTTCTTACATAGACATACACTCACACAAATATAACCAAGTAGTAAATTAAAACCATTTTTCCAATATTAAATTAAATACAATTTTCCAATGGGAGACTCTACATTAAATATATTATCCATTGTACATACAAAACATAAAGTGTCCCTAAGAATGTTAACTCCTAATGATGTACATACTTCTAGGTCCCCCTAAATATTATGCAAGATGTACAACCCTTTATCCCCACACTTATGACAATCTTACTCCACTATGCATCTCAAACCACAATCCAACTACCTCCTTAAGGGAGATTGCATCAAATCCTCTAACATCATTTATATTAAATCAATTCCTCCAAAATCACCTATGGGGTAATGCTCTACATACCAAAGAAAGAATCCCAATTCAACTCACCTACTAGTACTAAGATGTTGACTAGGCAAATTTGAACCTTGGTTTGCAACATGAGAACCATTTGACACAACCCCATTGACAATTCTTACCATTAAATTCTTGTTGGTAATATTGATGTCATTCAAATATGAATAAATGGTAAACTACTAGCCCTTCTCTAGGGGAAAAAATGATAGACGTGGAGTTTTTATAATTACTACTGCAAAATTTCTTTGCAACATCTGCCAATAAAATACATGCTCTGAAAATTATTTCAAAAGAAGAAAAGCAACTAGGGTTTCAAATATGTGCATTTCTTAGCTTACCACTCTACTACGATTTATAGCACTTGAGTTAAATTTAAATCCCAACTTAATGGTAGATAAGAAGTGGATGATATAAATCCAACCTATTATTAAAACATATCATCGTAGTGATCACTGGAATGTGAATGAAACTCTATACACAAGTCTCCTAGCATCTAACACACTCGCTTGATACAAGATACAAATTTTCATAGAGCATGTAAACTCTTCAAGCAAGGAAATCTTTGAAAAAACACAACAAAATAAAATTGTTTCTAAAATACCCTGAAAACATGCTATATGACTATGCAATGTAACACTCATTTAACAAATAGAAAAAGTAGACATTACTTGTAGTGTTACAAGTTGCATTGATTAATTTAATATTAAGTCCACTTGCCTTATTACTTCCAACATTGTAAAAGTCAGCTTTTAAATGATATTATGGGGGTGTAACAAGTCTGCCAACATCTAATGTCAAGACAACTAGAGCTAAAGATTCTAGACCCACAAATTCATTTGATAACATATGCAAATTCACAAAGAGCTTGACCAGTCCCTTGTGCAATCTAAATAAAACTAAACCAGTTGGCTTCCATGATATTAAACTAAGGATTTCCTAATCCCATCTCATCAGTAAACTGCACAAGTTAAATAGGGAAATTGGATCTCATTTCTATGAGCCCATGCAAAGTGGATATATGCCAAAGAATGATTAAAATAATTTAGTTTAGTACTGTAGAGGACTTGGTGCAAGAACAAGGAAATTTGATATCTTTGATGGTATCCAAGGGTATGTGATTTCATCGTAAAATGATTTTATTTTCAAGGTAAGAGTTGTAAGCATTCCTCAAACTAAGGCTGATTTCTTACATGATATGGGGTCACTTCCATGATATTCAAGTAGTGATCTCCCAGAACCATCTCGTAACTAAAATGCATAAGTAAAATAGGAACACTGGATCTCCTTCCTATGACCCAATGTAAAGTGGAAGTATGGAAAATAATGCATAAAAGTATTTTGTTTACTACTGTGGAGTAGTTAGTACAAAGGTGAGAAGTTATCCTTCGCTGGTATCCAAAGGCATATAATTTAATTTTTTAATGCTTTTATTTTGAGAGAAAAGAAAATGTTAGAAACAACTATGTATTAACTAAATGATTTGTAAAGAATGATCACAAATGTCAGAACATATAACTACCAAGTCAAGCAACGAGTCAAAAAGTTCACAAACAAAACAAAACTGCATTGATATATCATTTTCTTAGAATACTGAATGTGATGAGCTAATATAATAAAAATTGACTATTGAAAGAACAAAAATGAGTAAGATTTTAAGCAAAATGGCCATGAACTTGTAAAAACGACTTTGAATTGTACACCAATGACCTCATTTTTCACCAAAAATGACCATAAGATATAAAAATGGAGAGATGTATGGAGTTGCATATTTGATTTAAACCATGTCTCCAAAGCTGGTAGAATACCCCTATCCAAGGGTCCACTATTTAAGTCTCTCAGAAGCATAACATAATAAAAAAGAAGGTTAAAAGATAGAATATATATACTTTTGGTGGCATTTTCACATAGAACAAGGAGATTAGTTCTAAGCTTGAAAATATACAGAATCTTATGGTTTCTGACAAATGATTCAAGTCCCTACATGAAGAAGAAAAATAATGGAGGTGGAAATGGAAAGATGCTGGAAATATTCATTTTCTGTAAGAAAACCCTCATTTTTTAAAAGTTTATTATCATCTTTCACACTGGATAAAAATGAGCATTTGAACATAGGCTACAACGTGAAGCTAATTTTAGAGATTTATCCCAGTGTTCCAAGAGATATCTTTGTAATTTTTAGATCTGATTCCAATTTTGTTAGGAATACAGAAAGAACTAACCCATCATATTAATTCCCACACTAAATAACAAAGTCAATAGATCCCAAAAGTATAAACAATTATAACAGAGAAAATAAAGAAGAAAGGTTATAAATATGACCAAACTAAAAACAACCCAAATACCAAACAAAAAGGAGGAGTAATTAAATTAGATAAAAATGGTTAAATTCACTTGCAATACAATGAATCAGGTGAGGGAATCATCACTCAAGGTGATGATATTTTCATTGACTTGGGAAGGAGGTGTAGGGACTACCAATTTCATCCAAATATAACCCAATGCATCTTCCCTTAAGACCACTACCATTGGTCCATTAGAAACTACTCTTGTTGTTGTTAAGATCATACTGACACTAAGGGTAAAAGTGAAAAAGAAGAACCAAAAGAAGATGCAGCGAAAAAAAAAGGCAATTTGCAAAAATCATAAATCTCTGAGAAACATGATTTAGTGGAATCTTCCATCATGCTCCTGCATCTATAACACCATTGTTTTATAGATGTGAGATGTTGACAAGTTTTATTGAGATGGAGTGTATGAACCAAATAGATACAAGTTCTACTGCTAGCAAATAAAATTTTTGGATTGATTATTATGAATATTGTCCTAGATAACAAATGATGTGTCAAATATAGATTATGTGTCCTTAGTTTGAATCATTTCCTTCATTTACAAAGTCCAAGTAACGACCAAAGTTTTCTTATATCCAATGGCTTTTTCTTACTTACAAAATCATTATGTTAATAAATCTATGAATTAAATAAGCATTAGGTAGAGAGTACTTTGATTCTCTCTCACAAAGCTAAATTTGGAGATCTTTTTTTCTTGATGATTTCTACTTTGGATGTACTAAAATTTCAGATTATGTTGAATAAAGGGTTCAATGGAAGTACACCATATTTTAGTTATAGTAAATTATCATGTTCTTAGAATTTGTTCATTTTCTATCACAATGGAAAAGAGACAATGATCAAATACTGACAGTCATGCATGAAGAGAGGAAGGCTTTTACTATTATGAAGTAATGATAAAAAATTGAATAATGATAGTGAAATGAAATGGTACCCTTCAGTGACCCAAAGATGTAATAAAAGATATGCATGAAATGGTTCAAGGTAATTCAAATAATAGTAAAGAGAATAGAATCATTAGTTAGAAAGATCAAACAAGCTACGAAATGATGAAAAAGAAATGTTCAAGGTGGTTTCTATCTATTAGAAGGTACACCATTTGAAGCACATGAACACAATGAAATAAAATGCATCAAAGACAATGAATATACACTGAAAGCAAAGGACAGTGTCAATGACTATCAAAATAACAATGCCATAGTAGCATGAAAGAGATTAAAGGAAGTGGAAGCAATAAGCAAGGCACTCATAAAACAAGTAATAATGATCCCTATCGCTAGTAGAAAAGTAAAAATGTGAACAAAGGCATCAAATGGTGTCACCAACCGCCAAGGGAACAATGCTATTCACTCTTGGAGATAGCGATAAAATGCATGAAAAATCACTAATAAGAATTAATATAGTGTTGTATAGCTCTATGGTAGTGATCTTTTAAGTCACAAAATCAAATTGGATACAATGTCAATAAATGCCAATGATTCTAAAAATATACATAGAAAAAAAACAAAGACTCTATGTAGTTAGTAGGACAGTAGTCTTTGTTGAATATTGAAAGGAATAAGATGCATGAAATTTTCACATTCCATCATATTAGCAGTTAAGGCTTCTGGATTTTGACTGTGTAACATTTTTTTCATCAACGTTTCGGATCACACTCCATGATCCTGTTGATCTCTAAGTTTTGTTGATCATTAGTGTCCCACACTTAGTCATTTATCTAGGTAGTTTAGCCGGTCATCACTGCGGCCGATCTATCCAATATAGGCTGATCTATCCACCATAGTCATTGCCGAGAAGATAATGGTTGCCGAGTGACTTGGAAATTAAGAAAAAGTTGATCATGTTCATGCTGAGCACTAGAGTCTTAATGTGCCGAGCAAGAGAGTTTTGACATACATGTTAGGAATGGCACAAACTTGAAGGTAAACTATTTTGGGCTGACTTGTTCATGCATTTAATGATTTCAAAGGAGTTAATTACGCATTAATTATTTGATCCCAATGCGTGGCATGGATCTAATTATAAAATTGGAATGCCCAAGCGGCATAAGCATTTGATCCTGATCGTTGATCTAGATCTAGATGCCATATTCGTAAAGTATATAAGATTGCTTCTTAAACCCTAAATAGAGTGGTGTAGGTGTGTATGAGAGGAGAAGTGTATGCGTACATGAGAGATGTACAAAGGGTTATTTTGATATAAGAAGCATAGATCTAGCAGAGTGAAAGAGCAGTGAATAGGAGAGTAAAGACATATCAGATTATTAGATCAGAGAAGGTATTGGAAATAGGAGATCCGTTATCAGCATCAAAGTGCATAACGAAGGATCAGTCCTTGAGACATTCTAACCAGTGTATCAGGTGAAATCTCTTAATAGAGTGTTTCTAACAGACCTTTCTAAATCTCTTAATCAAGTGCTTACTTTGTTGTAAGTTTAAATCCTTTTACAAGGTAGATTGTAGTGATCTATAGATATTAACCAGGTAGACCTTTAACCAAGTAGATTACATATTGTGATCAAACTTTGTAGCCCTAATAGGCACACTTTATTGCTGCAGTAGTGAAGATTTTTGTGGGTGTCATCCCCACCCCAGTTTTACCTTATTGGGTTTTTGGGTTACCAAAATTATGTCTCTTGAGTTATTTATTTACCGTCATGGATGCTACAAGTTGTTAGATCAATTAAATTTGTGTATGATTGTGGATCAGTTGTGTTTTAAAGGATACAAGTTTTAAGATCTGATTCACCCCCCCTCTCAGTATCTTGCTTTCCCATATTGTATTTCCAACAAATCCATCATCAAGATATTAAATGAGACAATGTGGAACAACATTTAATGGCTTAAAGACAAAAGGGTATCTAGATCTGTCAATTAATATAAGTATCCCAATCAATAGGGTCCCATGGAGAAATAGATATGGTAGAAGAAGAGGCTACAATTACTAATGTCATCTACCATAGCTAAAGACAAGAATCAGTCATAGGGATCAAAAAACATTGAAACAGTACATCAATGAAGTGACCATGCAGAAATCCTTGAATAACATGAGTCAAAGAAATGGTTGAAAAGGAAAGAAGAGTGGCAATGCATGAATAACATTGGTGTAGGAGCTACAATGTGCATATAGAGCATAGTATTATCATGCAATGTTTTGAAAAGTCCATAAAGAATACATTATGAAGAAGCCTAAGAATAGTCAATGAAATGTAAAGACAAAGACCCAGCTATGGACAAAAGTAGAGGGCGGGTATTTTCATGAGATTAAGCATGGTAGAGAGTCAAAACTCTGAGATTAATAGCATTTAATATGGTGAAAGACATTGAAATAAAAATGAAGTGACCCTCAATAAGATCAATCCATGATATACAGTAAGAAGGAAATAAAATATAGAAGCATATCCCAACGAGTCTAAAAGAAAACAAGATGAAAGTGATACGAATCATAAATTTAAAAATCAATAATTTCATGTGTATCAAGATGTTGACTATCATAGCTAAATAAATCGATGAAGAAACACTAATAAAAAATGATTAAAACAATATGAATGGATGGTATTGAAATAATCATTCTTGACAATGGAAATCACTGATGTTGACCATGATAACAATGCTGTAGATATTTTGAGATGTTCTCTCAAGTTTGTATACCTTTTATACATATCATTTCTAATAGTGAGTGAATGAAATACAAAGAGCATTGATTAAAAGTAAAGTACCAAGGGTTCCTTTCAAAGAGAAATAAAAAGAAACATTGTCATGATCAGATTAGAGGGCATGGGTTTATAAATAAATACATGAAATGAATGAAGGAAACGAACATCAGGTGAAAAGAAATGGACATGTCATAATCACTACAATTGTTAACATTCACTGCTAAAAAATAAACCCTAAGGGCACAGATTATTACCTTGTACATGTAGATAGAACTTTGCTCCTTCAATGTTTATCAAAGATCAAAGATGAAGAAAGCGGAGCTACAGGACATTACACCCCAGCCAGTTACATTGTCTTCGCGCTCAGCTTTGACCTCAATTTTGCTTTGTCCTGCTCCTTTTTTCTCTTCGGCAATAAACAAAAATGATTTGGTTTCACTTTTTTTTCATGTATAGCTCGTAACTTTCAGAATTCTGATGGTCTATTTAAAACCCATCAGAATCCTAACACCATCGGGAACTATTACAAAAAAAAACCCAAATTCACAAAAACAAATCATTTGTCGGAAGTTGTCGTCAAAATTTGGCTCCAAATGTAGCAGTGAGCATATAGAAGACATGCCCCAGAATTTCATGAGATCGTTAAACAGGCAGTGTACAAAGTAAAAATCGATCATGAACCATCCAGACTACACTCATAAGTTCAGATAATATCATCAAGTAGCATAGGAACATGATCAAAAAGAAAAATCAATAAAAGATAAAACACTCACTGAAACAATGTTAGCCAACAACCATTTTAATCTTTTTGTTACTTGCATTAAGTGTTCTTTGTTTGATAGCTTAAATTTTATTGACTGATTGATAGATTGGATAGATTGATTTGATAGTTGAGACCAAAAGATTGAACAGGTCCAACCGGATTGAATGTCGAGTCACAATGATTTAGATCGCGTTAGTGAGAGCATGATTTCATTAAGCACAAAATGATGCATCTGCCAAGGATATCTGCAAACATGATGATTGTTTCGCAAAAGAAAGACAACTATGTACAAATTTATTGCAGATTTTGAAGAGATTTTTCAATTTTTTAGGATTTTTGAGATATTTGAATTTTTTGTGATGATATTTTTTCAGGACTTTTTTAATGATTTTTTCATGACTTTTTGTTTTTTTAGGGATTATTTCAGCATTGTCTGTGATTTTTAAGGTCTTTTTTCAGGATCATATTTGATTTTTACAGATTTTTTTCAGGACATTATACAATTTTTTTTGGATTTGTTTAGGACATTATGCAATTTTTTTTTGTTGAATTTTTTAGCTTCTTATTTGGATTTTTAGGATATATTTTTTTTAATTGCCCCCAGCGTCTAGCAAGGGAAGGACAAGTGGATCGATAGATGGATGAAGGACAAGGGTTGTGTGCTTTGGATCTGTTTAGCTTTCCAAGGACTATTCAAGAAAGAGGATAGCATTTTTATTTTTTTCACCAAGCCGGGCGACATGACATGACAATGATAAGTTAATGAGATAGGGTAGTGGATGGAATACGAGAAATGGACATGTCAAGAGTTTTTTCTTTGAAAACATGTTTTTTTTCATTGAACTTCCTTATTTTCATCATGAACAAGATATGGAGTTTTGGATAAGAAAATAATAGGACCTGGATAGGGTAATGACATGATATGAATAGGAAAATGATGGGATACATATAGGATATGCACTATCATTAGGGATAATGGGAAGGGATATGGAATGTGGATGAAAGGATAGGCGATATAGACCAAAGGGACCAGGACAATGTAAAGCAGATAGGACATGTGATGTTTCAAGGAATATTTGTAACCATTTCAAGATCAAAAATGGGGAAAAGGGGATAGGATAATGGATACAACAAGAATAGGATAATGGAGGACATGTTGGGGATAATGGAGGATAACACCAATGAAATCTGCCCCCAAGTATATACAACAAGAAGTTTATAAAATAACACATGATGCCTATTTGCCAGGTTTTCATCATGGTACTTTCCCAAAACACCTGTTAGCCAGGTTTTCACTATTGGACAAAATTATTTCTCTTTATTTTTATTTTTTACTTTTTGCTTCTTTTTTTTGACATTTTTGACATATTAGGAAGAAACTCGACGCATGACATGACATGGACAAATGAATCAAGCGCCTTACTCTTTGAACGATTTTGTTTAAGGACATGGAATAATGGACCATGACTATGACATTATGCTCAAAGATGCTGGTAGGGTAATGAAAAAGGGACATGAAGTGGATGGTTGGGTAAGGATGGATAAGGTTTATGAAAAGCAATGGATAATATAGATGAAGGGTTGGAAAATAGGTGTTGGATAATGAATGGAATCTATGCAAGCTTTCTTTTTACGTGGAAGGGAATGGATGCAAGAACAATATTGGTACACACCTTGAGGGGTGATGGAGTGATAGAGGAAAATGAGATTTTGGATTTTGAAGGCTTAATGGAGAAAGGATATGGATTTTGGGACACAAGGACCCAAAATAGATTTGGAAGATGAAAGACATTTAGATGGATAGATAGCAATTTTGGATGCCAATTTGGATTTTTATTTAAGACTTTGTGCTTCAAGAAGCTTCTTGGGAATCCGCATGCATTTTTTCTTTTCATTCTTTTGAGGGTCCTTTGAATGTATTTCTTGCACAATGGATTTTGGAACCCATATTTCTTTTGATTTTTATTTTTTCTCAATGGGCCTTTGTGGCCTTTTGACATTTATTTTTCTTTTTGAATCATGTTTTTCTTTTTTATACATGTCAATTAGATTGGACATGTTGATCCTTGACTGCATGTAGATTGCTTGTTTTTTGGATTTTATGCTTGGCATCCAAATTTCTTGGAAAGGAAATGGATTTCATGGATGGATATAAATGATATGGAGGCCTTTTAAATGGATTGAAGGTTCTCCAAGATGTGTTCCTTTGTTGAATTGCATTTGGGAAAGGGTAAATGGATTTGGATCTAGTGGATGAATGAATATATGGACCTAGGATGGAAGGAAGGGTTGAAGGGGGAGGTATATGCCAAGATTTGGATTTTGAAGGGATACCAACGCCTTGAGATGTAGATTTATTATTAAGACCATGGTCATAAAAATTTTCTTTGACATGGAAGGGTTCTAATATACCTTTTGCATGGAGGTCTAACCCTTTGACTTGATAATTCTTGCTTTGACGAGTAGGATACTTGCTACAAGACGTGAGTCCATTATTTTGAGGTGTATATGATATGGAAGGACTCATAGGATCATGAGGTGAACCAAATTGGATGGAAGAAGAGGAACCCATTTGACATGTGGGGTGTTCATGAAAAAGTTGTATAGATGTGTTTTAATCACAAGGGGGATTAGGGGGAATAATGGGATCCTGTGATGGAAGAGGAGTAGTGACAGGATCATCTGGTAGGATAGGATCTTGTGGGAAATTTGGAGGGTTGGGACAAGGAGATGAAGATATGGAAGGGTCTTTAGGAGGATCTGGAGGGATGATGGGATCTTGTGGTGGACATGAAGGTGAAGGGACACCTTGATCTTGACTTAGCATGGGATCATGGGAAGAAATGGAAAGGTGATCATGATCTTTCTTAGGAAGTAAAAGGTCAATGGGACTTGGGAGGACACTTTGGTTTTGAAATGGAAGGGGATATTCTTGAATAAGAGAGTTAGGGATAATGGGCTCATTGTGGATAAGGGGGATAGGGATAGTAGGATCATTATGAGGTTCAAGGGAAATGGGATCTTGGTCAATAATTGGGGGGATTGGTTATCATTGGGATCTTGATCTTGATATGTTTTTAGACATGTTTATTCATTTTTTTATCATCCACTTGACATGGGATGTGGATTCGGACATGTAAGGGGGATTCTTGAAAGAGGTAAATGTTTTGACATCGAGGAGATGGACTTTGGATAGGACTCTCATGAATGAGATTGCTTGAAAAAGGAGGACATGGTGGAATTGGTTCAAAGGAACTTGGGCTGTGCATAGGACTAGCTTGGATTTCTTTCATGGATAGCCATTGGAAGGTTGCATTGTTGGAAGAATCACTTGATGGGGATGGGGGAAATTATTCTTGGGAGGAATGTGGGAATGAAGGAGTGGAGGGAAACATGGATGTTTCTTGAAGGTTAATTTCTTGAGAGGAAATAGGTATGTCATCCATGTGATTTTTTTAGTATGAGTTGTTGCTAGACATGGGTGCATTATTTTTATTTTCACGCTCTAGGATCATTTCACCAATGCGAACTATTATCTCAAGTGAATCCTTTATATCAATGTTTTATTTTTGGAAAGATTTGTGCGATTGAAGTTGTGCCACAATAGGTTGTTCATTTCTTATGCTTGATCAATGTTCAAAGGGTGGCATATTTGAACTTTTCTTTGTTTGATAAAACTTTGGTGGTGAATTGGAGGACACAAAAGGTTCCTCATGCAATGTTATTGTTATTGATCTTGGCATTGATTGTCTTATTCGCATGATTGGCACAAGAGATTTTGAAATTTTTTGAAGATCACTTGGTTGCATTGGAATGAAGATTGGTTCATAATTTGGCGGTGGCCCTAGTTGAATTATGCCACGCTCTGGTTGAAGGTTTTGTTTGGGAATTGGGTTGAATAATTGTTTTGAAATTTGAGCACATGGAGGTTGATTTGAAACTTGATTGAATTGAGCATGATCTGGGACTTGGTTAAAAATAATTGGCTCTTGCACATGATTGAATTGGGATTTGTTAAATTTTTCATTTGCCTCATTTAATTGTAAAATAAGTTTTGGTATCTCTGATTTCTCAATGACAGATTGTATTTCAATTTCACCAAAAGCTTCACTTGGAAATCTGAGGAGTTTGACCATCTCCTTTCTACTTTTTATCATCTTTTCTACCCTCTCTTCAAGGATTTTCTTTTCTTTGTCCAACTTTGTTTGCAACTTATGAATTAGGTTTGCATGGACTTGATGTAGCTGATTTTTGGTTGTGTTGATGTAATTTGTCTTGGCTCAAAAACTTGTTTTTGCAAAGGTATATCTTGTCTAGTATCAAAGGGTAATTTTGATTTTCCTTGTGATGAAAACA
Organism: Thuja plicata; assembly: GCA_018584345.1. NCBI lineage: Eukaryota > Viridiplantae > Streptophyta > Pinopsida > Cupressales > Cupressaceae > Thuja > Thuja plicata. The sequence continues at coordinate 19,920 of MU227558.1, read as the reverse complement.
TGGGTTGATAAGTGTCTTGTTGCCTTTTTGATTCTTGGAACCTAGTGAATATCGACATGATGACTATATACAAGTGCAATATTTTTGACTTTTTTGAGGGACTTTTATGATGAAAATGTAGCTTAAGGTGTGCAAGGACTTTATGCAAAATGCAAATTTAGACTTTGGATGATTTTATGCAAAGAAACCTATGGCTTAATGTAATTGATTTTTTGGATTTTGAAAAATCTTTGGAAATTGCAAACCTAAGAGTCTAACCTTAGGAGAGTGAATAGGGATCTTGACTTTAAAAGGGATCAGTTGGATAAAGGGATAAAAGGGGACAAGGTCCAATCCAACATGACAAAGATGGAGCGAGACCAAATGATAAGGGGGAAATTTGATAGAGGGAAAAAGGGGACAAAATCAAGATTCTTTCTTCAATGACATAAGCTAAGAATCTAAAATTTGAACTCCTTTGGGATTTTACAAAGTTTTTGAAAAGGATCTAAATGCAGTATGATGATTTTGCAAGGCAATAAGCATTTATGATGTGGGCTTAATGCAAGAGGATTAAGATTGCAAATGCAAGGGAAATAATGAAATGTATGAAAATTGGATTATGCTATGAATATGCAAGAATGAAGCAAACCGCAAGGCTCCAAGATAAATGTTTTTGGTCTCCATATGTTGTTCACAAGGTTTTGAGACAAGGTGTTTTGGGAAAAATCAAAGTGTTCAAGAATGCTTAGGAGTGTTTTTCAAATGTTTGGCATGTTTGGAATGTTTGGCATGAGAATAGAATGCTTACCTGAGTTTTTTTGAAATTGCTCTTTAAAAATTTGTAACACCAACACAAGACACGTTGTGAAGTATGGCTATTGTAAAATTGAAACAAACACATCACAACCTAATGATGGCAAGGACAATATCTGTTGAATCCCCACTTGAAAAAAGTTTAGCCGTGCTTTCTAATAGAGGACAACTTAGAAGCTTGAAGGCATGCACTCCTCCTTACATTGCACTCACTTCTCAAGCACACTAAGCTTATAATCCCAAGGGTCATCACTTCCCAAGGGACTGTTGTCTCTATTAAGAGCTGCAAAAATGTGGGGTGGCTTAGTTGGTCTCCAACCTTCTGTGCCAATAGATAGAGGGTTTTTGGTCATTAAAAAATGTTTTTAGTCAAGGCATCCGTTCAGGTGGCTATGCATGCGACTGATTAGCTCCGTTACTGAGGCCTCCCAGCCTACAGAAGTTGCATTTTGTAGGTTTGTATACACCACAAGGGTACTGGGGGAGATATTTTGTTGGCATAGAAAAATTGACACATGTTCACTGTGACACTAATCACAATGACATTTTTTATATACCGGTTCGAAAGAGCTTGGATTTAGCTTGTTACTAGTTGGGTAATCCATTCTCACTGGCTCTGTTAAAGCTCTCGGGAGGTAGCCACACTAAAAGAATTATACGAATTTCTCTTACACCCAAGATCCAAAAAGGTGAGGGGAGAGGATAGGTTTATATAATTCTTAGGATTAAAATCTAAAAGACACTTCAAACACATTTAATAAAAGTGGTTCCTTTTTAAGCACCAAAATTGAAGTTTTTTTTTTAAACTACTAAACAAGCACAAAAGCCTTGAAAGTCACACAAGGTCTTCGTCAAACACATTAGTAGTTTTCTCAATTTGTCTTCATCCATCAATTTCCAAAGTGTTGCACAGATCATCAGTAACACAGAAAACATGCATACAAAGGAAAAACATACAAATCAATTGAAATTGGAATAAGTGCACCTTTATTTCTTTCTGCTTTTTACCTAGTCATAAAGATCCATTTTTTAGATATATCTCTAGACTAGAAAAGTATAAATGGAAAGAAATAACCCCTCTTAAAAATTAGTGAGATTTCCAAAAATGTAAGAATTTTCAAAAAAAATCTTAATTTCTACCCTAGGGACTCTATTTTTCAAAATAGGCCAATTTTCAAAGATGTATTTATTTCAGTGATTATTTGTCATGAAAATAAAAAACTAAGAGAATAGACCCAATTTAGATTTTGAAGAGGTTTCCATAAATGTAAATTGTTTAGAGAAATTCACTAATTTGCACCCAAAATTAATTTTTTGTAAAAAATCATAAAAAATAAATAAATCCCACAAAATTAATCATAAAAAACTAATTTGCGAACTGTAGGATCCTGATACCATCCCCAACTTGCACTAAAAAATTCACAAACAGATTCCAAGCCATTTAGAAGATATGATCAAATCATTGAAAACCTGTATGCAACAACAAAATAGCAAAGAAAACCTGCATGCAAACCAATTTATCAGATTGTTAGCATGTTCACGTCGGGTTCACCAAATGTAAGACCAGAAAAAGGAAAAATATGCATATCTAGGTAACCACAAAACCCTAAACAATATGCAAACCTATCTAATCTAGTTCATTAGATCCATTGAAACAAGAATTCAAAAACAATATGCAATAAACACATAAAAAATCCCTTCAAGTGATGCTCAAATTCTCTCCTTTCTTCTCCATAGAGTAGATTATGGTGCTCTTTGTCAATGACAAAAATGCACAAGTGTTGAAAAGCCAAAGTTTAAAGCAAGAATACTAGGAGATAGTGGTTCCAGAAATAAAGGCAAAATGATCTCAATTTATAGGAGATGAGGACTCAAATTGCAGAAGTAGCAATAAGATATGAAAATTAGAAACTTGCATTGAATGTGACACTTGGTAAGAAAATGGAAAAGGAAAAAATGACATAATTAAGATAAGTTAACAAAATGGAAGCTAAGTTAGTGGATGGAAAGATGTGAGAAAGTGGAAAGGAAAGTGTAAGAGTTGAAGCTAATTAATAGGAGATGGGAGTTAGGAAATAGAAATAGAATAAGTGAGGTGGATTTATGAGGATTTAAATTAACTAAGAATTCAATATTCCTCACAAAAGGTAATTATCATTTATGAAATTCAAAAGTCCACAAATTAGCAATTAGCCAATTAATTAATTAGAAATTAATTAATTGTTGAGACTTAGGATAAAGAATAAATAAATATAATTTATTCATAAAGGCTAGGGATAAATCATAGGTCATTCATCCCAAAAGGACAAATTAGTGGATTATTGGCCAAATTAATGAAAGCAGTGTGAAGTTGAATTGATTTTGATAATATCGATAGGATTAGGATCAATTCTGATGATTCTGGAATAGTTCAGGAAATCACAAGGCATCGATGAACTTTGGCAATGCTCTCACGATAATGATTGGAAATGATATAATGACATCAATACACTTGGATGATGTCAGGGGACAAATAAAGATAAGGAGACATCAATGAACTTGGACAATGCAACCAAAATGTGAAAATGATAGCGAGGCATGGATGAACTTTGACAATGCTCTTGAAATGATGATTGATGATGAATAGCATCGATGAACTTTGAAAATGCTATAAGAGGAATTAAATGATGATGAGGCATTGATGAACTTTGACAATGCGCTCAAATGATTATTTAGGAGAATGCATTAATGCACTTGACAATGCTCCTGGGGAGACATTGATGAACATAAAATGCTCTTGGATTGATAATGATAAGGCATTGATGAACTTTGACAATGCTCCTGAAATGATCCTAGACCGATTTAGGAAGATTAGGAAATGATTAGGATCAATTAGGATTGGTGTAGGAATTTGGCCAAAATGAGAGAAATGTTAGTAATTGATGACATGGAAGAATGCCACAATATCAGTGAATAAAAGATATTTTTAAAAGGGAGCACATATGTGTGAACCATTTTTAGGTGTCTACATTAACATTCTCCAAATATTGTTGTGCCAGAACCTCACATAGGTTAAATGTAGTGTTTTCCTTTATCATTCTATAATCCATCATAATGACTCCTACTAAGACTAAATTAGGTCTACTGCTATAGTAAAACTTGTATCCAAGTATCAAATCACAATCAGTTTAACATCCTGTAGGAAAATATCATTCACTATCATAGCTCGCCGGTCCCATTTAGAGTGTGTTAGGATTTCAACTTGTTTCTTTATTTTCTTCTCTGCCATAGGGATAAATCCAGTGTTGTCTAACCCAGTTATATCATGAATCAACTGACTAGATATATTTACAGGTTGCTCTCCTATCTAGATGAATTGGTCATGAACTTTACTTAGTAATATTTTGATCCATTCTTCTTCGCTGAAATCATACAGGTCCAATATCTTCATGATTCTTAGGTTTTCTATGTGTTTGAATTCATCCTTAATTTTACCATCATCACCTATCATATCTTCCATTTTTGTAGCAATTTCTTCATCTCCCAATGTGTCATATTTGCAATGAATATAAGCCACAATATCTTCTATGTGCAAGACATCGTGTGGTGTTTGGGAAAATGCTCCTTCAGGGTCATCTTCACAAGAATTAAATGAATGTTTCTTGAATTTGTATCTAGGTTGATCTACAACATCATAAATCAAAGGTGCATCCATAACTTCTGTTCAAGTAGATGATGTAAATACCTTAATCACGTTGAATTACAAATTTCCGCTTCGATCGATCATGCAATGTAGTTGCTAGGAAGTCTGATACTATCCAATATCTACTCTCCATAGGTTGATACTCTTAAAATGGTGAATAAATATGAATCTCAAATGTCTTTTATTCTTTGTTAAGTGATAAATGCACATTACCCAATACACTTAACTTCGTACACTGTCCAGTCAATCACAAATCCCGTGATCACAAAATATGCATCGTCTGATGTTGCACTCTCAGATATAAGTTCCACAATGTCTGCATATATCATAATCAAACTCGCTGGAGCTTACTCCCTAGAATCAGGGGCTGTATATAATTTGATGTCTTCATCCAATTCTCCCCCTAAGGCCATGATTGGTCAATTAGGTCGATGTAACAGTGTTAGCATCAAGCGAAGATTCAGTAGCATCTATTGTCTCTCCCTGAACCAATATCTCACTTGACTCTTTGATTTTCCACACCTTACCACTGTTGTTATCTTCTACTTTCTTGAAACAATTGTCAAATTTGGTTTTAATCTGCAAGACTCTTACCATTATCACTATCATTCCTCTTTGCATTCATAGGAGATGGTACTCTTCTATTGTCTTCTCTATTGTACCTGCAAAAATTTGTTATATGCCCTGGATTGTTGAATTTGTAGCATATAGGAGGAGGTCTATTCTGACTTACTTGTAACTTAAAGTACTTTTCAATGTGCCCAAGGTTATTACATTTTTAACATGTGGGTTTAATTGTTGATTCTCCTCTGATCTTATCTTGTCTATATCTAGATTGATTGGGCTTCCTGCATTCTGCTTTCTTGTGCCCATATGCATGACAATTAAAACAATAATCAAAAAAAGGTTTGAAAGGGGAATTACCTTTGCAATCTCTCTTCATGTGTCCAAACTTGTTACAACCAGAACATCTACCTCTGAAAGGTATGATTTGTTCTTTAGGTTTTTCAAGAATAGGTTTTTGTCCATCAGTCTTCGCATCAGGTTTGTCTTCTTGATTCTTAGAAAATTCAGCCTCATTGAAGCCAAAAGCAGTCAAATCTTCTTTAGGTTTCTATCTATCTCTTTGTTCATTGATCAAGTCACTACTCATGTGAAGTCTTTGAATATGTTTCTTTGTCTCAATAAGTTCACCTTTTATGTTGTGATTATATTTCTCTGATTCTAGATACTTGTTCTTGTACTAGTCAATCCCATTCTTCATTTGTCCCATCAAAATATTAGCATCCTTCAAAGCTTCTTCAATCTTGATCTTAGCATCCTTTTCCTATTGAATCTCTTTAGCTATTGTCTCATTATCAAGCTTCAAAGTATCATTCTCTTGTTGAAGTTGCTTCATCTGATCTGAATTATCATTGTCTAGAATCCTCTTTTATCCGAACCATAAGATTTTGTCTATGACTTCTGGAAAGTTCAAGCTGGTCTTTCAATTTATTAATGAATCCCTCAGCTCTCCTCAAATTGAATTTCAAGTCGCCATTCTTTGCTTTTGCTTTGTCAAGGTCTTCAAGTGCTACTTCAAAGTTTTCAAACTTACAGAATCTATCTTGATCTCCCTTAAGTTGTTAAAATTTCTTTTCAAGGGCTAACTGCTATGATACCAATTGTTAGGATTAAGTAATACTGAGGGGGGGGGGGGGGTTGAATCAGTTTTACAACACTTTAAATTAAACTTAAACCAATTCCACATAAACCATATGATTGCTTGAATGAAAAGAATAAAAGAAAATAACATAGAACTAATTACACCATTATTTGTTGTCGAGGAAACACTAGCCAAGAGTAAACCGCAGTGGGGATGGTACTCACAAGAATGCACTAAAGTATAATGTCCCTATTAGGAGACCTAGCCCTATTAGGAGCTGAATAGTATATAGTACATTTCATTGTTAAAGGAATAATTATTGGAAATGAGATAAGTAATTGAGAGGGGAGGGGTGAATCTCTTACTCCAAAATAAATCCTTTGTCCTTTAGATGTCTTAAATGCTTTAACACTGTTACTCGGTTAGTTAAGATATTCTTCTGTAACTCGGGTGTCAAAGTAATCTTTATAATATCCAATGCAATTATACTTTAGAGAATTAAGTGTAGAAACATAAAGCATAAAACAAATAACATATACACAGGCGACACCAATATTTAACGTGGAAACCCAATATGGGAAAAACCACCAATGTAACTAGTTAGTTTTTTTCACTCTTCTGAAGTGAGCCCTGTTAGGAGCCAACCCTATTAAAGGTTACAATAACACACTATTAGGTGTGACCTTGTTAAAGGATTTAATCACCCTATGAGGAGTGGCCTTGTTAGAGGTCTTCAACACTTCAACATAGAAATGTTACCTTGTGAGAGGATTTACAAAAAAAGACTGTTAAGTCTACTCTGTTAAGAGATTTTAGATCACTTCTACAATTGTTAGAAAGTAACAATGAATTGACCTGTATGTATAAGCAACTGTCTTTGCTGATTCAAATCTCTGTTTTGATTATAACTAGATCCTTGTTGATCAGATGTTCTATTGCAACTCCGAATGATCAGTACTTAATTAGAATCTTGCCTGATTTCGCCTTCACTCTTCATATCATATAATTCCACCCTTCTGCTTTCTCTTCTTTCTTTTTACTATCCTAACATTCAATCCAAACTTGACCTTTCATTTATATGGTAAGCCCTGTCAAGTGGGCTTGAATGTACTTCTAATAAATAAATCACAATTCAGTTGGCCTCATATAATCAATTGATTAAAGAATATAAATCATTGTTAGTCGGCTTCCACTGACTACCCGACCAAGACTGAAATGCCCGAGTGACTCAGTCAACACTGAAATTCCTTCAATGCCCGACTGAACTTGGTCAACACTAAATAAATCATTTTGTTCACCAACTGTGCTCGGTCTGAATGTAGACATTCATGTAACATCACCACATAAGTGTAAATGCATGTGTAACATCAACGACAATACACAATTGAATAATTGTCTTCAACAATCTCCCTCTTTGGCATTGATGACAACACAACATGTCATAATACAAAGAATCGTAGAGCAACAGAAAATTTATTAATGTCTTTAGCTTCATTCTAATTCTCATCCAAAATCTCCCTCTGATATTAGAATCTCCTCTTACTGTATTATTTTGTATTATAGCAAACTCTCCCTCTTTTATCTTATTCTTATGTATTATAGAAAACTCTCCCTCTTTGACAACAGATGCCAAAGACACCATCTCCACAAATATCAATAGTCAGTACTATTTCACTTTGTAATTGTAATGTACCAGAATGTACAAATTCATTTGCAATGTTCTCTGATGTACCTGCATCAACTGATAGATCTTCATTGTCGCTCAGGTTGATGCATCACTAAACTGTATTTTAGTGAGCTTCAGTTAGGGGAAGCACCCTTAGCTTTCCTCTAATATACAAGACTGCATCCTTAGGTAAAGATTTGGTGAATATGTCTGCAACTTGTTCTTTGGTATTCACATATTCCAACCTTACTTCTTTATTTTGTACCAATTCCCTCAAAAAATGATACTTTATTGCTATATGCTTGGTTTTGGTGTGCATCACATAATTCTTGGAAATGTTAATGGCACTGGTGTTGTCACAGTAGATAATAACTAAATCTTTTACTTCTTCCATCATTCTTGATAGCAAATTCTTGATCCATATGATGTTTGAACAGTTCACTGCTGTAGCAACATATTCTGCCTCTGCGGTAGACTGAGAAATACAATTTTGTTTCTTGCTAGTCCATGATACTAACCTCTTTCCAAGAAAGAAAGCTCCACCACTGGTGCTTTTCTTGTCATCTATACTTCCAGCCCAATCAACATCAGTGAATGCCTTTAAATCAAAGTTTCCACCTTTCTTATACCATACACCATAATCTTCAGTACCCTTCAGATATCTCCAAATTATTTTAATTGCCATTAGGTGATTATCTTTGGGATTGGCTGAAAATATTGCAAAAATACCAACTGCCAATGCAATATCAGGTCGGGTGTGAATGAAATATTGTAATTTTCCAATCATGGATCTGTAGTTGGTCTAATCTACCTCCTTTGAGTCATCATCTTTAGACAATTTCTGTCCGGTACACATGGGTGTTCCAACAGGTTTGGAATCTTCCATACCAAGTTTCTTAAGTATCTCCTTGATATATTTTGATTGAGTAATGTAGATACCATCCTTCATTTGATGTATTTGTAATCCAACAAAGAATTTGATCTCCCCAAACATAAACATCTCAAATTCTTTACTCATAGCTACAAAGAATGCTTTGCAAAGGTCATCATAACCAGTGAAAAATATGTCATCAACAAATATCTCTGCTAATAGTATTTTGTTATGTGGTCCTTCTTTGATGTACATGCTATTGTTATCATTGGTTCTTTGAAATTCAATGCTTATTAGATAGCTATGTAGTCTTTCATACCAGGCTCTGGGCGCTTGTTTTAGTCCATACAATGCTTTGTGCAGCTTGCAAACCATATCCCTACTGCTAGGATCAATAAATCCTTCAGGTTGTTCAATGTAGACTTCTTCTTCTAGGATTCCATTCAGAAATGTAGATTTTACATCCTTTTGATATACTTTGTATCCTTTATGTGCAACATCTGCCAGAAGAGTTTTGACTCCTTCAAGTCTTACAACATGAGAAAAAGTTTCTCCATAGTCAATACCCTCTTCTTGAGCATATCCTTTACAAACTAGTCTGGTCTTGTTCCTAGAAACTTTTCCATTTTCATTCATCTTATTTCTAAAAACCCACTTGGTTCCAATCACATCCTTGTCCTTTTGCCTAGGCACAAGAGTCCAAGTCTTGTTCTTCTCAATCTGCTCAATTTCTTCATTCATTGCTTCTATCCAACTTTCATCATTTAACGCATCTTTAACAGTTCTAGGTTCAAATTCACTTAGTAATCATGTACCTTTGAGTTTCTTCCTTGTCGTTACACCTTCTATCTGATCTCCAATTATCTTCTTAGGTGCATGATAACTTTTAACATATCTTGAAAGTACTGGATCTTTTGTTCTAGGTTCTGGACTTGATCTACTAGGTCTATCATTCTCAAACATTCTTTCTTGTTCCTCTATCTGATGCTTGGGTTCTACAGTCTATGACTCAGATCCCTCTTTTTGTGACTCAGGTTCCTCCGTCTGTGACTCGGTTCCCTCATCTTGTGACTCAATTCCCTCTGCCTATGACTCGGTCTCTTCTACCAGCAACTCAGGTTGCATAGTTTGTGCTAGTATATTTAGTGGTCGACAGTTTTTCTGTCCCATCACCATTGCTCGAGTCATAGGAATAGTATCAAGTTCATAATACACAAATTTCTTGTAGTCTTCAGGCTCTTTACTGCTCTTCTCTTCACATTTTTCTGCAAAATCATCAATCTTGACATGTAATAGCTGAAACTGTAATAGCATAGATAGGAAGTAGAGTTCTTAGTACCTTGCTGACCACTATTGTATCTTCAATTATTCCTCCTGGAGCTCTGATGGCACTCACAATCTTCTTGATTCTATCACTATATCCTGTAATGTCTTCTCCTTCTTTCATTTTCATCTAGTCAAATTGTCCTCTTAGACTTTCTTATTTGGTTCTTCTTACATTTGCATCTCATCCATGAATGTCCTATAATTTCTTCTACATATCATAGGTTGTAGGGCGGTCTTTGGGTTCATCAAATTCTGAGTAGTTGAGTGAAGAAGCTATGTCAATCATCATTATGTTGTGATGCTTCCGTTCCATCATATGTTCTAGAGTCATAGTCCATGTTGGTTCCACATATTTGCTCTCCAAAAATTGCAGACCAGCATCATCGATAGTTGATAGATGTAGCTTCATCAGCTCCTGCCATGCTAGGAAATTGTCTTTGTTTAGCTTAGGGATCTCCCTTCTGTAAGACATCTCTGATCTTTAGCTTAAGCCTTGAAACCTTCTTTGAAAGCACTTGCAGGTCTAATACCAATTGTTGGAAATAAGATAAGTAACTAAGAGGGGAGGGGTGAATCAGTTACTCCAAAACAAATCCTTTGTCCCTTAGATGTCTTAAATACTTTAACACTATTACTCGGTTAGTTAAGATATTCTTCTGTAACCTCAGGTGTCAAAGTAATCTTTATAATATCCAATGCAATTATATTTTAGAGAATTAAGTGCAGAAACATAAAGCATGAAGCAACTAACATATACACAGGTGAGACCAATATTTAACGTGGAAACCTAATATGGGAAAAACCACCAATGTCACTAGTTACTATTTTTCACTCTTCTCAAGTGAGCCCTATTAGGAGCCAACCCTGTTAAAGGTTACAATAACACACTGTTAGGTGTGACCTTGTTAAATGATTTAATCACCCTGTGAGGAGTGGCCTTGTTAGAGGTCTTCAACACTTCAACATAGAAATGTTACCTTGTGAGAGGATTTACAAAAAAGACTGTTAAGTCTACTCTGTTAAGAGATTTTAGATGACTACTACAATTGTTAGAAAGTAACAATGAATTGACTTGTATGTATAAGCCACCATCTTTGCTAATTCAGATCTCTGTTTTGATTATAATTGGATCCTTGCTGATCAGATGTTCTATTGCAGCTCCGAGTAATAGTACTTAATCAGAATCTTGTCTAATTTCGCCTTCACTCTTCATTTCACAGAATTCCACACTTCTGCTTTCTCTTCTTTGTTTTTACTATCCACACATTCAATCCAAACTTGAGCTTTCATTTATATAGTAAACCCTGTCAAGTGGGCTTGAATATACTTCTGATAAATAAATCACATTTCACTCGGCCTCATATAATCAATTGATTAAAGAATATAAATCACTGTTAGTCGGTTGCCGCTGAATACCTGACCAAGATTGAAATACCCGAGTGACTTGGTCAACACTGAACTTCCTTCAATGCCCGATTGAACTTGGTCAACACTAAATAACTCATTCTGTTCACCAACTGTGCTCGGTTTGAATGTAGACATTTGTGTAACATCACTACATAAGTGTAAATACATGTGTAACATTAATGACAATATATAATTGAATAATTGTCTTCAACAATAGCAACCCTATTAAAGGTATACAACACCCTGTTAGGGGTACACTGAGCTTACAACTCTTACAATCAATACTCCAGAAAAGTATTCTCAGAAATGAACAAAACAAGCATCACTAATGCTTAAATAGTTCCAGTTGTAGCTCTCAAGATCTGTCAATCTCTCATCTCTCATCTGCCATCACATATATTCATCCATATACCATATATCACATCTTACTCATACATCTTCTCTTTACAAAAGTTCTCCATATATATATGCATTACATCATTTGGTCGACTTCCAATTATAATACAAAACAAAATAAATACTTATCCAAAAGGTAAATATAATGTCGACGCTCTTCTATTACAAAAGTATAGGTAATTTACAATACCAATCCAACTTAGCACGCTTGGATTCCATCTCATGCTCCCTCAATCTTCGCAATTGTTCAACTGCTCACATTGTTCTGTTGTCTTCAAATCTCTCCAACTCTCTGTAATCATCACCAAAACCAAATCGATCTTAACTGTAGGTCTTAAATACGTCATAGTATCTTCCTCTAAGCTTGCTAGTCATCAAACATTGTACTTGATCTTCATTGTCCAAAACAATGTTGTTATACTCTGTATTTCTATTTCTATACTTAGTCGATTTCATAACTGAATCTCCAAAACTGTTCTTAACTCGATCATACTATCAGATGTGTTGCAATAAATGAAAACCACTAAGTGTCTCATATCATACCAAAAACATCACTTGCCAACACGCGAATCCTTCTCTTTTTGCTACTCTTGCTTGATGTCAATTTTTGGATAACAATGTGCAACCTTGTTAGCACTTTCCCCCTTTATGCTGACAGAAAGATTGTTGCTGACAAGGACTTTGAGAATCTTAAGAGGGAAAAGGATGATGCAAGGTTTGAAATAGATTTCCCTACTTGCTCCCCTATGTGATGAGAATCCTAGTGATAGTATTGCCTAAGCAGTTGTCTGTTGGCATAGGAAAGATCTTCTTCATTTTCTCATTCTCTTCCCCACAATGTGGGTGAGTTTTCTACCCACTCTTGATGTGGGTTACTCATTGCTCTACTAGTGTAATGTTAATAGTTTGTTGTTGACCTTGTTGAAATGACCTTTTGGACAACACCCTTGTTTTTATGTTTTTTAATATAAAAAACAACAATATATAGGTTTTAATTTTTAATTATCTATAATATTGTAACTTGATAATATTTAATAATATTTTCAATTTAATACTTTAAGTCTCTTAAAATTTCTCTCAATAAAGTTGCACGGTTGAAATCAAGAGCTTTAAAATAATTCTACAAAATATATAATAAAAGGAAAATTTCTTAATGCTCTTGTTTAAAATAAACCCACCAACTTTTGGAATAAGTTTATCTTCACTAATATGCTTGGAATGAAGTTTTGAAGGTGTGGAAAGGTTAAAAAGGTTGTGGATTCCCTAGTATAGGTCATAAGTTTGAGCAAGGAACTAAGAATTGAATGGATGGTCACTTTGCTTATTGATGGACAAAAAAATTATTAGAGCACTGTGGTAAGTATTTATAATAGATAATAGTTATATAAAAATATAAATAATCTATAAATCTTTTATAGATCTTATGTGTTGGACATTTTGGTTTAATGTAGAGTGATTGAAGGTCAAATGTCTGAATTTCTAATTATTTAGAAAATTAGTCCTATAGCTATATTGATCTGAAATTTATTTTAGGAGTAAAATGTGGAGCTGGTGGCCCCATGCAAATTTAAAAGAAAATAAAGGAGGGAAAGAATTTTATGAAGCCATTTGTCATTATTTTGGAAAAGATTCTAAATTTTCCTTTTCCCAATATTTTTATTTTGCATGGGAATACTCTACTGCTTAAATTTAAGCAGCTGGAACATGGTATAATCTAAATAAAAAATTCTGCAATTTTCTTTTTTATTTTAATATAAGAACAATCTCTTCTGGAATATTTATCTTTGAAAAATATAACCTTATCACCTCATTTACATTTTTAGAAATATAGACTTGTAAAACTCATTTCTTCACCTCTACCTACAATAATGAAAACAATAGAGTCAAATGATATCAAATTTATAAGAAACTCAGATTTCTTTTAAACAAGGAAAAAATAATCCATTGAAATGAAAGTATACCCAGCTAAAAAGCAATTAAATCTGAAATGACATCAGTTATATTAACACATAAATCAAATTTAAATACACAGCTAAAAAGTAAATAAATATGAAATGGCATCATTTATATTAGCACAATCTAATTTAAAAATTATAGAACTTAAACAAATTTTTTTATCAAAATATTTCAAATGACCGTAATAAATTTGTCTAAATTGAAAAGGAAAAACATATGAAATTGATAATTTGGAATAACAAATAATTCTTTCTTTAAAAACAGCTGTTACTTTTTTATATAAGAAATTAAATCTGAAGCTTTTTATAAGAAATTAAATTTGAAATGGCTGCAGTTATATAAGAAATTTAAACATGGGATTTATCTAGATTAAAAATAAAAAAATAATAGAAAATTGATAATTTAGATTAAAATATAATTTTCAAAAACTTTCATGAAAATTTGTTGAAAATATCAAAATTCCTTAATCATATCCTGCTTAGTCTTCAAACTTATCAAGACTTGGTGTGTGTAGTGAATTACAGAGAAAAATAGTACCACATAAATTAAATATATATAAAATCTCCAGAACATGACAGGAATATATTAAGCAAAATATCCTTCAAAGCTAACAAACTTATCAAGATTGAAAGGAAAATACAATTGACAACTTGGATTGATATAAAACTCTGAAAATTCTTCCTGAATGAAACAAAATGATTTTTCTTCTAAATTACCCCAACCTTCCAACCCTGGTTGTTCATGAAGCTGAAAAAAGGAGAGATTGAGTGCCATTGCTGGGATTGATGCAGGTCTCTGTATTTTCGCCACCATGTCATGAAGCTACTCTCCTCCAAGAAAACCTCATCAGAAATACTGCGATTCTCAATCATTTTCCATACATAGTCTTCAAACTTCTCAAGGCTTTGTTTGAGTTGGGTATTCATGATTTGATGTTGAACAGTTTTCAGGGCTTCTTCTACATGAGCCCAAAAGCAGGAGTCCTCAGTCAAGGATGCAAACTTTGTGCGAGGCCTCTTATCTTTACCTGTGCGACTTCGGTTTTTATCATCCAACCATTTCTCAAGTACCACATGGCGGTGGGGCCTAGCCCCTGCTGACAGATACGTTCCCCTGTTCCCATGTTTTCTATCATTTTCATAGTAGCTTGCAATGTCCAGAGGCTCCACAAGTCTTCTGTATGCATTGCCAGCATTAATCCATTTATTTTGGGATTGGAAATCGCTGGGCAAATCTTGCTTCTCCACCATTCCAACTATTTTATCCCAAAATGATGCTAATTTTATTCTACACTCGTCTGCTTTGATATCTCTCCTCTCTATTTGGGGTTTGAATGTATCATAATAGCCAGGCGGCTTACAAACCAATTTGTACCATCCAAGCTGTGACATATAGCTTTGACTTTCGCTCAACTCAAAATTTAGTCTATCAATGTTGTTGTCCTGCTCATTTTTCATCTCCCTGACTTTTCTGAGGGCAGTAAGTACATCCATATTCTGCTTAAAAATCAAAGTCGATCAGACTCAATGTCTAAACAGTCTACATCATCTAACAAAATAAATGGTAATTGAAAACGAGCAACAGGTACAGTTCAACTAAAAACATCTCTACCCAGTCCTAATACATGTGGAAAAAACCTGTGACAATGTAGGTTCTGGGAGTGATGACAAACAAGTAAAAATACCCCCACATTTATTAGATGTCAACACTAAATAGTATGGCCGGAAGGATAAAAGAACAAAGTATCAACTCTATGAAGTTGCGTAATGGAGACTCTTTCCAATTCCCATTCTAGCTCAGGGTCAAGCTTCCACATTAATATAGTCTCAGCCTTGTCTAAAATTGAAATATGTTGGGTTCTAATAATAAAGTATTTATTTATTTATAATATTATATTGTATTTTTATTTTTTTAAAAGATTTTTTAATAACAATTTATAGTCAATGGGTTTGTATTCTATTGGTGAAGTTGAATGATTCCTAATGAGTACATCAAGTCTTGTTGATTGCAAGACCCTAACATCAAAAAAGGAATCATACCTTGAACAACTTTGGCCGAATGGAAAACCATCAGTCTTTGACTTTTAGTTGAAGAGGATTCACCCTAAGAATGGTGCTTCCATATCAGATAGCTAGATGATTCTATCACATACATCTTTACTGATATAGATACCCATCAGTTTTTAACTCTCAGTTAAAAATATATCAACCTGAGACTTAGTTCTAATATAAAAAAACACACATATATATATATATATAAAACACTTAGACAATCATTTCTAAAAGAAGATGAAACATCAGATAACCACTAGTTTTTTTATCCCTTTCCATATATAGTTCCCCTGTTTCTGCCAAAAAAATGTAAATTAATTCAGGAAACCCATGTAATGGGATAAACTAAGTTTACAGAAAAGTAGAAAAAAACTACTCAGAAAGACACATTTAATTGTGAATGAACAAAATAACTCTGACTAAGATTCATAAAATTGAAGCAATCAGATTACCTGAGCCCCAACGCCAATTGCTTCCAATGCCAGTGCTATTCCGATCTCAAAGGAATCTGGGACAGAATTTTCAATTTCGCATGAATTCTGTAAGTTTTCAGCAATATCATTCAACAACTTGCCATAGCCTGTATGCTCTGAGATACAGGCGGACGCTATTTGATCAAAAGACAATCCCTTTTTGTTTTGAATAGTGCAATGTAGTATCTTCAGGACAACTTCGGAGTCATTAAAACAAGCTGCACGGTTCATTGAACAGAACATATAAGTACCAGAGGGTCTATACAGACTTTTGGGAGAGTCAGTGCGCTGCATGACATTGTTAACAAGAGTCCTGGAAGCCTCTAGAATCGGGAGATTTGATCCAGTAATTGAGTCAATGTTCGTCCAGTAAGGCACAATTGCATTAAGAGGCTCGGCAATTGATTCAAAACGTGCGAGGAACATCCGAGGAACAATATCATGTTGGGATACCACATGCAAGAATCTCCCAGACCAATCCTGGCGAATGATCGCCTGCTCAAATCTAGCATCTCCCACCAAAGGAGAGCCAAATGTAATACAAAAAGGAGAAGTGTTTCTTACCCTCTTTACCAAAAACCAAAGAGTGGCTAGGGTTGCAACTGCACCTCCTATGCAATGGCCCCCAAATATAATGGCTTGTTCCCGTAGAGCACTCACCTGGTACAACAAAACAAATAAACATCATTACTCAGATCTCTATCAAATAAGGCAAAAAGAGATTCTTCAGTAATGGCACACAGTAATTGATTACCAAATCGCCATGGAGATTCCTTGATATGTTTTCAGGTATATGACAGAGATGTAAAGTTGGACCATTACTAAAATCAAGATCCGATTTTGCTAAAATTGAATACGCAGTCATTACTTATATGTGCAAACTCTCATTGTCTCTCAGAAAAGGGGTTTCAGAAAGTGGAGAGACTTCTCTTGGAAAAAGAATACGAAGAGGAGCTGATTAAGATGGAGTTAAGGGCTTATTTACCTGGGCTTCGAGATCTGTATTCTCCAGAATATATTGAAAGCGGTTGAAAGCCCCTTTGTGAACAAGGGCCGGCTGATCATCATCACCCTTGAGGCTGGGAAAGAAGACTGTGTCTGCGTTCTGGATATTGCATTCATCATATTTGCCATCTCTGATTTCCATATAATGTGAAGAAAAAGACAAATATGCTAAACCTTCATGTCTCTTCAGAAGAAAAGG